>JANCMC010013033.1:385476-444661 GCA_024363005.1 Charaxes varanes | reverse complement strand
TTCTTATAATATTCTAACACTGACTAACCTTTTGTAGATGTAGGTGCGAAGCCAAAAGTTACACCGACCGCCGCTGGTCCAGTGGACGAAAAGATCTTTCAGACCGCACCCGAAGGTGCGTGTCATATTAACTAATACTAACCAACTAATTATTTTATTTAATTGCTTATAGTATTTATATTGAAATTACTTAACATATCTCCAGAATTAAAGTGATATAAGTCAAGATTTTTTTAATAAATTGACTTTTATAAAGATTAAGGAAAAAAATTAGTTTTTCCCAGCATTAATACTTAATAAAATAAAATTTAATTAATATTCATTAAAATATTATACAATAAAAATGCTAAGGGTCTAGATCTAAGTGTTTAGATTACATTTTGGTTTTAGCAACAAACAGAATTTGTGGGTATTATATCACTTCAATTCTGATATTGATGATTGCGATTTCTAAGCCAGTACTTCAAAGCAATTTCAATTGATCCATTCATCCATACACGCTCTAAGTATGTAGCTGTCAGTTGTACAATAGGGTATATAACACCAAAGAAAAATATAACAAAGGATGTTTAAGATATATTTTTTAGAAATGAAATAAGAAACGTAGATGTTTATTCATTAAAATTTAATTTGGATGTTATAATTGAATTTTAAAAATCTTTTATTAACTGTTCTTCAAATATCGAAAACGCCATTCGTCGTGTTAGATTCCGACGTGACGTCATCCGTTTAGTACTTATTGGACTTTGTTTTCATATTAACTATTATTATTATCACGTTTATGGACTGTGCAAGGATACACTACTAGGATAACATTAAACATTATGGAAGACGGTTTTGGAAAAAACACAAAGGACAAATCTACCAATTTGCCGAGTTGAGAAATGTTATAACAGCAATGTAAGTACCTACATATGTTATCAAGTTTTCTCTAAGATTCAGTACAATACCAATACAACATACGGCAATACTCGTCTTCTACTATAATCTAACATAATCTATTTATTGTTATCAGGTCAAGAAAATAGCAATGAAAATAGAAAAATGTGAACTACATGTTTCTGAGGCATATCCAATGTTAGCTGGTTCTCCAGATGGGATTAATAACCAAACTAATTTCAAAATTAAGTGTAAATTTAGTGAAAAACTTCACTAAATTATATCTTTATAAAAGAGGCAATAACAAAGAAATACTTTACACAAGTTTAAATGCAATATTGTGCTAAAGAAAACATGGCACTTATGTATTGCTAATTGTGTTTTAAAAAAGAATTAATTACAAGGTCACTAATATCTATAGATTATGTTCAATACTCATATTAGCTGGTGTAGTTTTGCTTTGGAAGAATACCATTTTTCCATAAAGTGCTAAAGTTGGAAAACCATTTAAAATATACTTTTCATGTTCTTTAAGTAACTGATATTTTTTCTAATGTAATAAGTAAAAATTTTTTATAAGAAAATAATAAAAGTTGTTTTCAAATTATAGTTAAATTGTTTTATTGCTATAATAATAATAATAAATATATTGATATTCATTCAATCTCTTAAACCAGTCAATTGATTTTGACGCTATTTTCACTATAATGTAGACACTTGTCCTAGACTGGGGTCTAGAATCGCCAGTAATTTAATAAGAGCATCTTTTAAATTAGTCAAACACAGCTGTTGTAATGTCTAACATACAAATTAGCTTTACAGTTATCACCATGCATCTTGTACGTGCTAAACTCTCTTAATAAAAACTCTTGTTATATAAAAAAAAGAAAAAAAAGACATGACACACATTGAATACACACAATAATTTAAATACGCTCTTGATTTTTACAAAATTTGATAATCGTAATATCGCAGTCGTGTCATTTGCTAATAGGATGACGTCACGAGCAGAAACAACATGGCGCTTAACGTTTTCACGCGAAATTTAAAAATCATAAATAAAAACAAAATTTTATGGCATATATTGACTTTATAAAGTTTAAATTATAATTCTACTGGTTCATTACAACCTTAGGATTGGTTTTAAATACTATTTCTGAAATTGGTGTATTACACTATTGTCTAATTTGACACTCTTACTGGTAATGTTCGTTTCTTTTCCATTGGTTTGCATGTAGTATTAATATTTTAGTTATCATTATTAATCATTTCTATTATCTATTCTGTTTAAAATAAATCTTAGATTCTTATATGTTGATATTAGTTGTTTGTTATGTGTCCTGGTCCTGATAAGGGTCGCACCTGAAAATCAGCGCTGTTGTGTAACATAATTACGATAGACCGCAATGCCGAGGCTGCGACCTTTTCATTTCACTGGCCAATTATATCTTGTATCTTTTTACTCCTATTTCTCGCGTATATACATGTGGCTGTTGAGACACTTAGAAGACTTAAAGAGTACTTGGTACTCGATTCTAGTTGTAATTATGTAATAAAAATAGGTACTTAATTTATGACCAAATTTTCTTAAAATTAGTTAGTGTGACCTTCCGATCTGTGGTTAATTTGCTATTCGAAAAGTTAGTTCGTAAATGCATTTCCCAGCGTAAAAATCTGGGCAGTTATACAAAAGATTCAATGACGGCTGTTAGTCAGCAAAAATAAATAAAATTCAGTTATTTTTTTGGCTGTACTTATTAAACAAATATTTGAATAAGTGATGAGTGAAATAGGTATTTTTGCCTCTCCTAAGCCAGGACTAAAGTGTGAAGGGAAAACCGATCATCTAGCAGACCATCGTGCGTCCACGCTAGTATGTCCATGCGTTCCGTACATAATTAGTAAACTTTCTCTTAATCTCACGTAGTAGTTAATTGATATTTACATTTAATGTTAATTTTTTTCGTCATATATAGTCATTAAATATCAGGTCCTCGAGTCTCGTAAGTGTCTCACCAGTCAACCTATATATATCCCTTACTTATGTTTATTTTCTGTTATTTTATTTTAATGTATGTTTTGGAGAATTGTAATATATGTACAATAAAATGAAAAGTGAAATGAATAAAGGGTTTTATTATTATTATTATTATTTAAGTATAACCAAAAACATTGTCCATAGAACTCTGTAAGAAGACTTGTAGAATACACCGATACAGTGTCAATGATATTTACTATAATTATAGCTTATCTCACTAGAGTATGCACGTGTGATAGCAACACTAAGCACGCTGTTCTCTTATGGTTGTTATCAGGTCAACGGTTGCAAAACGACTGGCCCAATTTACCCGCGTGTCTCTATATTTATGCCCTTAACAACTACCCTCTTTTATCTATGCACTACAATAATAAATCCTAGGCTAAGAATACTAGGCCTAAATGATCTGTTTGCGTAGGTCCCAAGTCAGGTCCCCCTCGCAACTTGACAGTGACGGAGGTGCACAACGGGTTCCTCATCACGTGGCAGGCGCCGTTGGAGCGCGCGCACCTCGTACAGTACTACACCATTAAGTACCGCACCGACGCGCAATGGAAGACCCTCAATAGGGGACAGATCCGCCCCGAGGAAACTAGCTATCTGGGTATGGAATTATACATCTACTATTTTTCATCGGTAAAACCCGAACATGGTCACTTTCAACATAGTTACCACTACTTGGGAGAACCTCGTATTAAACCGTAGCGAGTGGTGGAGAATTATCTCTAAGGGTCGTAACATCCACGACAACATTTGATTACACAGATTAGCACTAAAACGTATAAGATGTAATCGCAGTAGGGGTTTCTACCACAGCACCTTCAATATACAAGCCAAAAGTGCGAACATCTGTGTCAGTCTAGTATTGGTTTATTTAGCCATGAAAGGCGTTGTCTGACGAACACGGATGCTGTTTAAATCATTTATTAAGATGTCACAGGTCTTATGATGATTTTTTAAGAATACAATTTTTATGTCCAATCCGCTTTTTATTAAAAAATATAGTTTGCTGTTAATTTTTTTTACACCTGAGATTTGCTTTAAAGTCACTTTAAAGGTACATACTAATGGAACTAAAAAATAATTTTTCTTGTAAATGTTTGTTCCTACTGTATATCTATTTTACTCTCTATTTCAGTTAAAAACCTAGTAGGTGGTCGAACGTATTACTTCCGTGTCCTGGCCAACTCTGCGACCAGCTACGAGAGTTCCGAAGAGGTGAAGTTCCCGGTGCCCGCGCGAGTGAAACACAAAGCGATCACGGCGGGAGTGGTGGGCGGAATATTGTTTTTCATAGTGGCCATCATACTGTCGGTTTGTGCAGTGAAGATTTGTAATAAGCGAAAACGACGCAAACAGGAGAAAGGTGAGGACCGAGGGAGAAGCGGCCGCTAGCCCGCTCCCGACGCTCGTTTCGTGGCCTCACATAAAAAATATTCCCCTATTAGAAATGTGAATAGAATTCGTCATAGACTATATTTAGCGTACTCCAATAATCAACGAAGCTAGTGAGAGTGAAAATAGTTTTCTTTCTCAGATCTCAAACACACACATACGGCCGGTGTATCACGATTGGTCGATGGGAACCGATTGTTGAAGCTATTCAAATATTCAAATAAATTACAAATAAAAGTTACAATATGCAGGAATATGTGAGAAGCTTGTTTTTGTTGTTATTACATGAAATTGTACATACTTATAAATATATCTAGATACATATATACATACATATGAATTAAGTCAATCATGAGCGTGTAATTTTTGTTCTAAACAATTTTAAGCTGATTGACTAATTCAAAAATAGTAGATTATTGCACCGAACGCAAAGTGAGTCATTAAAGCACGAGTGTTACGTTGGTTCCGAACGAATGCGAGGGCACTAAAATAACACGAATGCATTAATTACTCACGCAAGGTGTGTAATCTACTATTCTTTCAACTATATCGATGCATATTTCCATTTTTACAATATTTCTTGTTAAATATATAGTATCAAAGTTTTAACATGGCATAGAATGCGCCACATTTGTTTTTTTTTTTCGAATTTATACAGTCGATTTTTATTTTCGGCCAGAATATTTTTATCCTATGCATTTATATGAAACTTAATTTGAACATTGAACCTCTGTGGTAAATTTACATAAAACTAAAACATAGTGCAATATTGAAAAATCGTGCAGCAATAAAATTTCATACAAAATTACGGCACTGTTTTGGTTCTAAGTAGAAAAGGCGTCCCTTCTGATCGGTTATGTAGTGAGTAATGATAACATTACAGCGTAGTTGAAAGAAAAAAAATTATATATGAAGCGTGTCTATATGAATACCTTCTATTTCGACCTTTCGTGATATAATTTGCACTCCCTAAAGCAGATAAAAACTAGTTACATACGAATAGTCCGATAGCTTATATTGCAAACGAGATAGAAAACATTTTCATAATAACGACCATATTGTCGGTGACAAAGCTATAGATAATCACTAAGATCGTGATCGTTTTTTAATATTTTAACCATTTCATTGTGGTTTAGATATGGCCACAGATCACCATTATATTTTTGCATTTTTGTTATCCATATTATTTTGCATGCAACGTACTTTAAGTAATCATTGGATAATTTAAAAATTAACTTGTGTTTTCAATAAAGTAATGTGTGTGCTTTTCGCTTAATAGGATAATAACATACTAAAACTTAATATTAAAACTAAGGCACTGTCGAATTAAATAATACTTTTCACAATATATCACTTTTGTAGTAAAGGATGTTTTAGATAGATCTTAAGATACAAGTATGAGAGGAAGTACAATACTGTGAAATGATATACAGTCTTAAAGTAGTTAATAATAATATTATGATCTATACAAATATTCGAAGAAATAAAACTGAAGTGTTTGTAATGGCCACCTAAATTTTTTATTATTTGCAAATGAAATATACGGTACCTAAGACAAATAGACATTTTTATAATTTTAATCCGTCTGTCCTGATACGGCTAATCTTCTGCTTGAACTGATTTTGTCGGAATGTCCAAAGGCTAATATATAAAGCTGAAGAATTTGTTTGTTTACTTGTACGCGCTAATCGCAGGAACTACTGATCCCATTTGAGAAATTCTTTCAGTGTTAGATAACCCATTTATCGAGGAAGGCTATAGGCTATATATCACCAGGATAAAAATTTTCACCCAATTTTACGAGCATGAAGTCGAGGTTAACAACTAATACCTAAGTAAGAGTCTTTAAAAGCGCTTAAATAAGTATATTATTGCTTGTGATTGTCTATTTTATAGCACATTAATAGTTTATTAGTACAATTTTCTCAAATATTTATGGTTATTATTTTTCTATTAATAAAAAATATTTATATTTTTATTCATTTTAACTTTTTATTTCAGTCGCCACTAATCCACTAATATAAATGTTTATCGGAAATATATTTTAATAGGGTATTATAAAAGTCTCTCTAAATGAACACCAGTCATGCAATTAATATGAATTTACGTGTTTTTTACCAAACTCATCCGGAACAGTTTGACATAAGAATGTTAAAAAATTTTTTGTGCTTTTTTTTAACTTTCTATACATTGAAAATAAACTAGGGAAAACAGTTTCATATCTTGGGCCTAAATATAACATGAATTGATTCTGAAACACATAACATAAATCACAAAATATTCTGCGTAGATGCAATCTTATACAGGATACTCGATAAGATAGCTGCTTGGTATTAGACAGGCCTTCATATTGACATAAGAAAATATAATTTTATACATTTTTATGAGCAATTTTTTTTTACGTGGCTGAATACGATTTTTAGCACTGATCTCTGGTGCGCATTTTTCTAATGCTGCTCACGTTTCATCTTGCCTTTCACGACCCCAACGGGTAAACCCCTATCAGGGTTATTTCTCTGAGGATCCTCATCAGGTCATCATCACATCATATGCTTTACATATATGAACAAACCATTTCCGCAGCTTTGCTCGCCATGACGCAGATTTAATGTCAGTGGACCGAATATTTATTTTAATGTTTATGTGTCCATACATCCTAGTACAGACCTGCACCGCGAGATGGCGACACTGTGTCTATAAGGATTCTGCAACACGGTAGTGAAGTTTTATATTTTTGGTTAGCAGTGTTTTTTACGATGCAGTGGCTTTCTTTATGCGGCCGTTTAATTATCACGTTCGCTCAGAGTACGTTTAAACTACTCTTAACCTTTAGGTTAGGTTAGGTTAGGTTAGGTTAGGTTAGGTTAGGTTAGGTTAGGTTAGGTTAGGTTAGGTTAGGTTAGGCCGATGTAGTACCAAGGTCCACTTAGATTGTAGAGGATGTGGCTTTGGGGCGAGTTAAAATGACCAATTGCCATCTGACGTTATCCTCGGAACCCTCATGATCTCTGCAACCTCACGACTAATATCACTCAGTGACATTAATCCAGTGTTACTGCTTTACATGCCTTCCGAAACACGAAAGAGGTCGAATATCAAATATAAATCAGTGTTAGAATGGGTCACTCATTTATCACCGAGTCGCACGCAGCCAGAGCTACTTAACCTAGCGATCTACTCAAATGCCCACCGCTGATTAGGCCACGACCTCCTCTGTCGTGTCAATTTACTTATAACTTAAGATCAAATATCAAAAATATTTTAGCTGCCAATGAATATTTATGTGTATTTCAATCATTTAGTGTATTATTTATATACATATAAAAGCGAAACGTCGCCTAAGATAAAATCTCTAAAACCGCGGGACGTGTAAAGATAAAATTTGTCAAAGAGGTACTTCATCATTAGTAGACATTAAGAAGGTCTAAGTGTTCTTGCAATTTTACGCGGACGAAGTCGCAGGAAACATGTAATATAATAATTGATTCTATTCGGACTAGACGGAACTAGAACGGACTAGTAGGAAGATTTACCTTCTGGACGCAAATTTTTAGGAATATCTGCTTCACATGCTTTATGAGTAACAAGAGATACCGATGTAGTTCACCAGGCTTGCAAGCTCAAGTATTAATGGGCTGGACACATCTATTGCATAACGGACAACCGCTGGAGTAGGCAAGTCTAGGCTGAGTGGCGAAGCCGAAGACCAGGCTGAGTGGCGCGCCATGGGAGAGATCTATATCCACTTTTGGAAGTGGATTGCCGCAGGCTGATGAGGATGAGGAGAAACCGATAAGTTAGATAAGTAAATAAAAGTTATATTATGCGTATTAGCATTACAAGAACTCTTTGAAAGGAAATTTGACTGGCGCGTTGGCAACGTGGGCAGTGACCCTGCCTTCCGCTCCGGGGGTCGTGAGTTCGATTCCCGCCTCGAGTCTGGGTATATTATCTATTTGTATATATATATTTATATAATTCTGCAAAAAAATTTTTTTGTATAACAGGCGTCTGGGTAATTTGATTAGAAGGTGCCTTAAACACGAAAAAATAGTCAATGTTACCTCGAAACCCTTGAAACATCTAATCAATCAAACCGACAAGCGGCCGACCTCTCTCCTAAACCTCACCCGATTAGTTGTCACAGGGGTACGTTCCACCGAATACGAGAGGCCGGTGTGCGCGCTGGCGAGCCGCGAGCCGAGCCCACCACTCCACCGAGTCACCGAGCACGGCACCGAAACCGGAGGAGCGATGTCTACGAGCGTTCACTATCGCCTTATAATCTACTGGTTCCTGTTCCTCGTAGACTTCTCCTCGATCAGAAGGGCGAGCACTCTCAAGAGGCGTCGATTGGCGCCGCATCGAATCGTTTTTCATCAATCCAGTCGACAGTGACGCGTAATTACCAGAATCGGTTCGGGAACTCTCCGTATGAAACGGATTACGGGAGGACAATTTGTGTACCTCCAGGTCCGTTCGCAACCGACGTGCCGACCGGATCGGAGCGGACTCCGGATCGCATCGTTCCGTCGGCGGTACCGCGGGTGGAGTAGGTTTACGAATTCTGCGATCGCGATGTATATCAGGGGCAGCGGAAGGACTTTCGACGACGTTATCGGACGAAACGGACGACCCTGAAGGCTTCCGGGTGTTAGACGAGCGGGGTCGCTCCCTACGACTGGGATCGGAAGACTCAGATGTAGCGGGGCGGTCTGGGTTGTCGCGGCGGGCAGCGGGCTAACGTATGTGTTGTGGCACGCACGCGGGCGCAGCTGTCGCAGGCGCTCGAGAACGCGGCCAAGACACGTGGTAGTGTGCCTCTTCGCAGACCCTGACTCCCCTCTAATAGGGCTTAGGAATCTGGTGATGCCCTTACGGGCGTCCAACTTTCACTACCACGAGCTGAAACACGTGGTGATCGTAGGCAGCGTCGATTACATCAGACGGGAATGGAAGATGTTGCAGAACTTACCCAAGATATCTGTGTTGAATGTGAGTAGAGCTACGGCAACATTATAATGTATAGTCGACCAAGAAAGTGCTTTACCATTTTGGTTAACAGGTCCTAGTTAAAGAAAATTTTGCTAAGGGTTCTTGTTAGAAGTTAACGTAATGCATAATAAGCGAAAATGAGTCTTTGAACTAATTGACGTGCAAACGACATTCGACCTTAGCGTGGCAAACCAATTTCTTGGACGACTATACCTCCGATGTGTCTCCGATAGATTAGCGGATTTCATATCTTCTCTATTTATCCTTGCAGAAATCCGAGATATATTCAGTTTACTTAATCGATTTACATCGCAAATAAATATATAAATATTCATGACTGTTTCTTTTATTACATACGTAAATTTCTATTAAACGGGGGGCTGATTGAAAATTGTACCCTCGTGGAGAGTTGAGGAGGTCGTGGTCTAATCAGTGGTCGGCTTCTTTAGTCGATCGCCAGGGTAAGTTGCTTTTATTTTATTTAGATCAGCAAAACAGTATGCTACTTAAAAGTAACACACCAAAAAATGTGACCTTAACATGCATATATATGTATTATCTGATAGCACTCGAAACGTTACACGAATTATAATAAAAAAAATAACATTTAAAAAGAAAACAAATGAAAGTAAAGTAAGTATTTCCGCACCGTTTTGGGTTCTAAGCAGAAAATACATCCTTTGTGATCGATTTTGTAGTGATTAATAATAAGATTACTTCGCAGTTGAAGGGAAGAGAGTTTACCCGTCTGCTTGTTCTGGGGCACTCATAGACTATGAGCCCCATATCATTGACACGACAGTAGCTACGCCCCTGGATCTAAGCCAGGGTTGTACTAATGAAGGTTTCCATTTTCCCAGGTACAGTCCACGGTACATGTATAGCGGGCGCGTGTACCCCAGGTACTTGTCGGGTACGGGGTACGTCCTGTCGGCGCCAACCGCGCATGCGCTCTACGAGGCAGCTTTAAGTACTAGCTACTTTCATCTGGAAGACATCTATATTACCGGTAAGTGTTTTGTGTCCCTTTGTCGTTAATCCATGTTTTTTTTTTTAGACATAGACATTTATTCACTCCAAGTTTACAAACTTAATTTAAATGAACATAACTAAACTTAATACATTAAATCCTAATACAAGCTTTTAATTTAAGCTTAGTAAGAGGGGAAAAGGGGAATATTAGACATACCTCAAAAGTATTTCTAATATTTTAGAAAAAAAAAAAGAATTATTTTATATTTATATTCATAATAACATCCAGTAGGTACAAAAGACTACGTAATATCAGACTTAATATAACATTCCAGCTTCTGGCAGTATTGCCAGCTGCGAGCAAACACTTACTGCCCACACCGTTCCACGACCTCATGACGGACGAGGACTCACCCATAGTGCACTATTACCCGGTGCACTTCGAAACTGATCTCAATGGCAAGAAGAACGACTGGGAGGCTGTGGTTTTGATACCGTTCATTGATGAGGCGAGTTAAAAATATGTAAAACACTATAACTTTTTTAGCGCCTCAATAGCTCAACGGTTGAAGGTATGGACTGAAATCCGCAAGGTACTCAGTTCAAACCCCACCGCCGTTGGGGTATTGTCGCACCCACTCCTAATACAAGCTTTTAATTTAAACTTTGTAGGAGGGGAAAAGGGAATATTAGACATACCTAAAAAGTATTCCTAATATTTTTAAAAATATATATATTCATTGGGAAAATAATGTGGAAATGGCAATTTCATTTATGAGCAAAATATTGTAACCGAGTATTGTCATTTATTAATATGGGCGTCGCTAATCCTCTCAAGTTAACCGCGTGCCCATTTGCCCTTTGTTTCATAAAAACACCAATTGATCATGATACATATGGATAACATACTATTTTAGAAATATTTGAAGAAAATTTTAAAGCAGTCTAAGCCTATTTAGTATTTATAAAGGGAGTCAATTACTGTTAATTTTTTTCTTAGAATATTATAACACAAGAGTATGTTTACGCTATATAATACTAGCTGGACTCCGCCATACAACTATTAATCTTTCAGATTGTTAATATATTCAATAATTTTTATTTTCATTCCTTTGCTAATTTCTCTAATAATATAACAATCACAATTGACTCTTGACAGATAAAGAGCCCCTAATTCCCGCCATTATTCCACAATGTTTTTTTTTCATATCTTCGACGACAGTGTACTTCTTATGTGCCAGTGCTGCCAGTATTCCTCGCGAAAAAGGATGTTAAAAATGTTGGCGACAACACTTTTCACCCGGTGGCCGAAAGTCGACCACAAATCTTTAGAATTGCATACAATATGCTTTTTAAAGCATATTGTATGCAATTTTCAATTCTTCGTTCAACGACATATTAATGTTTGACAATTGATAATTTTGCCGTCGTCATGTCTACGCTTTAACACATTCTTAAAGTAAAATATATACATGTAACAAAATTCAAGCAATAAAATAACCATCAACGGGTCAGTTTACGAATTAATATTGCCCCATGGTGTCCCAGAGCTATAATTAAATGTAATTTATTAATATTATATGTCTTTATCGTGTTTCGTAGAATAGATACTTAAACATAACAGCAATAATTAATTAAGCGACCGTGGAAAAGTAATTTTAATGTAAATTATAAACAGATTAAACTGTCTATGATGCAGATGTTATCTATGAATCAGTATAATATTGTAACAACGTATCGCTTACTTACGTCGAGAGGGTCTAGCAACGATTTATGGTAAACACATTCAAGGTTTAAGAGAATCATGACTAAAAAAAATAAATGGCAAAGAGCGTGAATATAGAAGGGTTTCGTATATGATAGGCGATAAAAGTAACTTCAAAAGTTGCAGAAGGATGGACGGACGGACATGCTGAGCGAAACTGAGTTCCTTGTAATATTACGGAACCCTAAAAACACGAATTTTTTCATTCTTGAAATTCTAAATGTCTCTAAATTTGGTACCAATGTTTCTCTTTGCTTTTCCGGTTGACAAACTACAACCGGAAACACAGAGTTTTTTTATATTTCCCGCCACGTTTTGATGTCTATGACATCTTGTCCTTAGGAGACTACCTTCGAGACAAGTATGAAGATTGCAAGACTTGAGAGAAGAATTGAGACAGTCAAACCTCAATAACTCCACGGTAAGAGGGGTGGTCCAAAACCCATAAGGACCCAGATCAAACCCTTTCTGAAGTCTCGCCGCTACCACTCCTGACTCAATGTTTACGTTTAGTGGGAGGAGTAACGGAAATATGAAGCATTTATTTAAGCATTTTCATCAGGCCTTTTTTATTCAACGGCACGCTGATTCCTGAAAAGTCTATAATTTGTTGTTCCTCATTCCCATCACTTATATTTGTGTTTTAAGCATAGATGCATTCCGAGAATGCCAATATTAAAAAAAATTATTTCTATGATCAATGAAATAAATATGACACCTTATTTTATGATAGTGATAATTGAGTAAATAAAAATCTTTTTAACCGAAATATAACTTCTGCCGAGGACAGGATTGTACTGGGCGCGTACAGTCCTTATTTTTTTTTTAGTTTTTTGATACTTTCCAAATTTCTTTGGGGGTACGGAGTGCCCACGCGTGCCACGCTCCGGGGGTCGTGGATTCGATTCCCGTCTCGAGTCTGGGTGTATTATCTATATGTATGTATTTATATATTTCTACAAAAAAATATATTTGTTTATAACAGTTGTCCGTTACCTATAACACAGGCATTAAGTTGTTTACCTTAGGAAAATAATTATAATACGTAAAAGACCATACCCCCCTAATTTTAACATAATAGCAGCTAAAATTATAGAACCTGAAAGGGTCCTGAGGATGACGTCAGACGGCAGTCAGTAGTATTACCTCGCCCCGCAGTCACGTCCCAAACGACTTGCGTATGGCCGTTCGGACTTTGCCAAGTCCACCTTCGCTGGTCTTTTTTCTCAAAAAAGGTGTTCATAACAAACAATACCCGTTGCTCGAGAATGTTTGCTAGGATTTGTCCGCGTACGTTTCTTTGTCCTAACCCAAATTGCCCGACAAATTTCTCCCGATGAGAGCATTGATTAAGAACCAAGTTTAGCATTGATCCTCTCCTTCAGCTTTTGCTGTCTTCGTAAAAGGACTCGACTGTATTGTCTGCGTGGGAACCTGGGTGCGTGGTAGTTGGTGCATACACTTGTACTATCTTTTACATTCTATTATGCTATAATACTATCTGTTTTACCCGTTCCCATTCCCTTTCTGTTCCCATTCCTGTTCCCGTTCCGGTTCCCGTTACCGTTCCCGTTCCGTATATTAGTATAGATAAATAACCTAGATACCGACTGTCGCGCCATGTACCAGTTTGATTTCTGAATTTAAGCCATCCAAACGCATACAAAAATCATACAAATCGGTCCAGCCTTCTAGGAAGACTTCAGTGACATACACACGTACAGTAGAATTATATTATATAGACACATTGCATGTTCGATAAAAGTATGGCAGTATGGCAGTATGGCAGATTGTAACATGACACTTCTAATGAAACTGTAAAATCGGTTAACACGTACAATCGGACAAACAAGTGATTTGTTTTGATTTAAATAAAATATTTTTGAAAGGACGCACGTAGGCAAGGAAAGTTTTTAAATATACAACTGTGAATCGCATTTGTGCCAACAAATAGCCCAATTAGCGAGAACGTGTGATGCCCGTTTTTAATTAACAGTATCATATGAGCCGAAGAGAAATGTTTTATAGGGAACAAAGGGTTTTATAGGGAATAAAATTAATATTGTTGAAAAGTCATAAAAGGTTGTTTACTGAACGTGTATTGGATGTCGGCGTCGGACGATAAGTTTTATAATGGCTATTTATGTATAGACTAGCTGTAGAGTATGACCTCGCCTGCGTGAATTCAGCGATTTTGTTAAATTTTGAGAGTTTTTATTATTTATGCGGAAACCTAACTGTTTGGCTTAAAAGCAAGGTACCCTGTGTTGTTCCTTCATTGTACCATCAGCTATGTAACAGTAAATGTTTCGTAGAAAGCGGTTTAGCAGTTTTGGATATTACGCTCAACACACAGACAGGAACACAAATAGCTAAACAGACAGAGAAAAATGTCTAAGTCTGCGTTTTTGTAGGTATCTATATCTATAGATACCTACAGAGAGCTTCTTTGTTTGCTTGAACGCTCTAATCTCAGGAACTACTAGTCAGATTTGAAAAATTATTTCAGCGTTAGACAGCCAATTTATCATGGAAGGTCATATGCTATATATCATCACGCTAAAAATTTTCGTACTAAATTGCGTGTAACAACTAGTGGTGCAGATGTCCATGAGCATCGGTTGTGACTTAGGTGAACCACCTGCTCGTCTGCCCCTTGTAAGATAAGAAAAAGTTTAATTTTTTTTTTTCAGTTAAAAGCCAAATTTGGAGGGATGAAATGAAAGTGGGTATAATGCTTTTCACTGTGACTGTATTATGTGGTTCTATCATATTTTTGGACCAAAAGAAGACCCTCATCCAACTGAAGACCGTATCAGATCCTCAAAATGTCCTTGTACCTACATGCATGTTCGCAGGGTCTCTCGTCTGTGTCATCTCGTTGAGGATGTTTGAAAGAAAAGTGAATAAGTATACCTTTTTTGAGTTTATTTTAGAAAAACCACGTCTAATGGTAATTTATATAATTATAATCTCGTGTCACGTTGTATTTTGTGATGAACTCAGGAACTACTGAGACGTTTTTGATGAAATTTCGACATTTTGAAACAAAAATATAAATACAATTCTAGTAAATTGTAAAATAATCATACATATATACATATTCTCTGTTACTTCTAGTATCTTCTGACATTTGCTTACTCCGTAATGGTTCTATCTATGGGAACTCTGGCCGTGTTCACACAGGCTGATCTGACCGTTACATCGTCGAGATGGCTTCCTGTAGTCGCGCTTGGGACACTGGTGTTTGGTTATGGCATCGCGTGGGGGTTGCCTGCTGTGATCCTGGTAGAAATGTTCAATTTGGAGGTAATAATCAGTCTTGTGATCATCATCATCTTCATGATCATCATCATTGCTATGATCATCATAAACATCACCGTGATCATCATAATCATAATCCACACTATGATCATCATCATCTTCATGATCATCATCATCACTACCATCATCATAATCATCACCGTGATCATCATAATTATAATCCACACTATAATCATCATCATCGTCACCACGATCGTCATCATCATGATCGTATTGGAATACTGTTCGTAATTTTTGCAAAATAATTTCTACATAGATGATAATACTACGAATTTAATTAATTCTTCTTAAATTATAAATATTTTAAGATGAATTAATTCCATGCGGCCAAAATCGCAAGTATCAGATTAGATAATAAGTAGAATTTTCTTTAACAGATTCGTGCAAAACTGTTGGGGATAATCTACACGTATGCTCAAATATTGAGGCTTATACACACTCACACGTTTCAGTACATAGAAGATTATGTTGGCATATACACACTGATGTACATATTCGCCTGTATCAACATGTACGGGGCTGTCTACACGATATCTAATGTACCTGATGTTAAGGATAAAACTGCCAAACAAATAGAAAGATCCATGAAAAGGATACCTATATTAAAGTGAATTAGATAATATATTTTTTGTGTTTGTTTTATTAATTTATTTTTCGTGTATATCTTGGCAATAATCGATATAATAATGACTTGTTCTCAAAGGCCGGCAACGCACCTGCGAGCCCTCTGGTGTTGCAGTTGTCCATGGGCGTCGCTAGTCACTTAAACTGTTTGCCCATTTGGCCTTTGTCGTATAGAACAAGGCTCCTAGAAGACTAGCTAAGTTTTTTTTTTAGTTATTTTAATATTTCCATTTCCCCTCCTACTAAGCTTAAATCAAAAGCTCGTGTCAGTAGTGGGTGAGACAATACCCCGACGGCGTCGGGATTTGAATCGGGTACCTTGCAGATTTCAGACCATCCCTTCTACCGTTGAACTATTAAGGCAATTCTGTATGGATTATATTTATACGTATTTGTTTAAAAGTTGATGTCCAATTTCGTTCAAAATTATTCGGGCGGATAGAGCGAATCTATAAGGGTTCCGTATAGTACTAAAGAACCCTAAAAACGACATGCAAAATTGCTTATCAGTAATCAATTTGAATAAAGAAATTTTGATTTCGACTTCGAACAGTTAGACAAACAAAAAGATCTATGAAAAGGTTTGCCGAGCCAAGCGAAGAAATATTCACTGGCTTGTTGCGACGCAAGACGAGGCGAAACGTGTCGTGGCGACGCGTGACGTGGCGACGGGAGACATGGCGATGCCGACTGATAGATGGTCTGTACCGTTTTTCACGTTTTAAGTCAAAATCTACTACTGAATTTCCGAATTAAATTCAGTTGCAGTTAAATTGCAACTAGCTGACTTTATTACGGCGAAAATGTAGATAAAACTCATTTGCGAAGTTGAAATTCTCCGTCAGACAATTTGATTGCTTAACATATTACTTAATTTTATTTCGGTAAGTTGGTTCATGCAATAAACATGATTTTCGATGCGCTGAGAACGTGCGGCATTCAGCCAGTTTGACATTTTTCATTTCAGAGAGCTAGAATGTAATGAATATTTCGTGATGACATTTTTTTTATAACTTTGTGACTCCCATTTTCTTACGTCACGCTCTAATCGTCAGATTATTCAATAACGTAACGATTTGAGCTAAGAACTCTTATCGTCACGTAATTAACTACTATAATATTATTCAGACTCGCTCAAGTTTTTCAACGGGTTAGTGTTTTTTTAAATACTCTGAACAGACTTCAACGAACCCCCCTATAAGGGTTTATATTTGGCGGATATTGCTATTAATGTCATTGATTGAAATTAGCCGTGAGGTTGTAGAGACTGTCGGGTTGCGGGGATGACGTCAGACGGACATCTTAACTCAACCTCTTCGTGAATTCTCTGCGATTTAAGCGGACCTGAAATAGAGCAAGACAATGTCTGCCGGGTGTTTAGGAGGGAATGGGTCACCTATCTATCACCCGGCTGCGGTAAGAACTGCTTACCCTAGCAATCGACTCAAATGCCACTTATTAAGGCTAAGAATCCTCAAGCTGCTGTTATTACAAAACAATAATTAAACATACCTTGCTTAAAAAATCTTACATTAAAATTTGTCATACCAAAATTTTTATTTTGGTATTTTACTGATGTATAATTTGCTCTACTTTATTATCACTATTGTTATTTTTGTTTTTTTTTTTTTAATTTTTAGTATGTGATATTTGGCCTGTTTCTCTAACCAAATGATTTCTTGCATGTTGTGGAAACTTATAAGTGGATCTGTAATTTAGCATAGTCTCTATGTGATTATCTATAATTTAGTGTAAGACCATATCGTATTACAGCTTGTTGGTAAATAAAATATGCTATAAACAGGGCCGGCTCTACCATAGGGCAAACAGAATGGCCGCTCCAAGGTGCCCCAGCTAGGGGCGACTTAATATGCTTCTTTTTCCTAGCGTTATCCCGGTTAAATACCAGGGTCCGCTTAAATTGTAGAGGATGTGGCTGTGGGGCGAGTTGATATAACCGATTGCCATCTGACGTCATCCTCGGAATCCCCACGATCTCTACAACCTTACGACTAATATCACAAAGTGACATTAACTACCGACGCCCATGGACCGGGAGGCTAGTAGATTCGTTACCGGCCTTTAATGACGAATGTAGGTCACCGGGAAATCTTACAAACCGAACGAAACGTGACAACGTGATATCATCACTTGGCGTGACAGTATTGCGGCCACTTCACGCCGATCCTATTTGAGAAAGAGGTACTGGTACCGGGACGCGCCGGTCCAATTTGGCTGCAGACCAAAAGGAGTGCAAGCCTGGCGCTGTGTTGTGAATAAGATATTAAAAATTACTATGCATACCGCTGATTTAATATAAATCTGAACTGAGTGTTTATTATTAAGCCACGTGAAAATAATTGCAGATATAAGTGAATATTACATACTCGAGATAAAGCAGAAACAAAGAAAAAGAAAGTTCTTGCCACAAATAAAAAAGGAATTTCTTGCCTCGCACAATTACCTCCTCCAGAAAACCCCGTAGCGATGTATTTATGATGTTAAGTAGGATAACTCGAATTGAGAGGAATACAACAGGAGATCGTGGCCTAATCAGTGGTCGGCATTTGAGTCGATCGCTAGGTTAAGTAGCTCTTGCTGCGACCGGTCGATAGGTCACCAATTCGATTAGATAAAACAGTTAGTATACCAGCATTATAAGATTTAATATTTTGATAATAAATCACTAAACACTACTACGGTTTTGTTTATTAAATATAACTTGCTTCTTTTAGAGTCACTTCATGTGATTTAATTTACTAGATTCTATCAGATTCTTAATTTCACCATTATTATTACAAAGGTATAAATACCTATTTTTTTTTTGACAAATTAAAAATATACTGATGAATAATTTGTATGACGTTATTCTTCCGTTCAGAATTCGGTTCCGATATAACCGCTCACGTCACATCCATATCAGAGATGATCGAAATCGGTCATAAATCTTTAGATTTGCGTGCCATATTTAAAACATATAGTTTCAAAAATACAATTCTTTATACCACGATATTGCTATATTTGGCAATGAAATATACTATGTACATACGGTTGTCATGACTACGCTTTGACACCAATTATACTCTAATCTATACTAGTGCATTTTTTTAATGTAAGTGGAACAGTTTGTTTACTTGAATGCGCCAATATCAGGAACTACTGGTCCGATTTCAAAAATGATTACAGTGTTAGATAGCCCATTTATACAGGAAAGCTATAGGCTATGTAGCATTACGATAAAATGTATTCTATTATTTGTACCTAATTTTACGCGGACGAAGCCGCGGGCACAGCTAGTGATACATATATTTTTTTTAATATTAGCATTCGTACACCATCCTTTATATAAACTGCTGATATATGACTTGGTGTTCGCCAGAAAATGGCTGCTATGTTATACTATCTCATCTATATCTCAACTAGTGTTAAGTGATAATGAAATAAAAGCATGGTTAACACAATCTATTTATTTAAACACATCTTAGAGAACAATTACATAACATATACATATATAGGTGCCAAATAATTAGCGACAATTATAATTAGAATCACCATAAAATGATCATATAAATTCGCAGTAGTGCTTCCTCTTTGACTTCTTCCATTGGCTGCTGGCTATCAAGTGTGTCCTCAGTTGTTTGGCCTACAGAGGAGCACAAAGTCACGTGACCAGTGCACACGTACTGCCAACCGAATGATAGTCGCTGAAGTGTTGTAAGTGTTGTCACTCGAAAAAACCCGCGGCGATAACAATAATGTGATTTTCGCGCTAATTACGTGGAAATAAATGAAAATGAAAAATTATAATTGCATTTTCAGCGTGCTTCTACATTTAAATAGACGTACCAACTTTCGATTTCGTTGGTTCAACCTGTAGTGTATACATGGAGGAGGGTAGTTGTTCATAAGATTATAAATACAGAGACAATCGGTTATGCAAGGGACGCACACAGTATCCGCGGACTCGGCCTCACAGGAGGCACCCGCGGAGTACCGACTCTCGATCGGAAGAACACATACGATCCTCATTACTTTGCTTTGACATCATTATATAGTAAAACGTATAGAAGTGTCTGTAAATCGTTTGGGATTTATAGCGTACTCCCTGAACCACGCATAGCTTCCATCATTGCCTCTCTGACACATGTACACAAGCTGAGATCCACTCACTGTAGGAACTTGGATACGTATTACCCTCTTATGGTGGAAGAAGGAAAGAAGATGGAGTTCCCGACTGTGAACTTCAACGGGAGATGCTGAGCTTGAACTGAGATTATACGGACAATAAAAGATGATATTTTTATTGGATTTTTATAATATTACCTCACCAAAGCCATCCAATTCAGCCCAATTTTTGTGTGACTGAGTAAGTCACAGAATGGTATCAAATTCATGTAACCCTTTTTCGATCCGTAGAGAATATACAAACGCACTTTTTAAAATATATTATTACTATTTATTTAGAGTTTATTTTTTCCCACAGCATGGCAGAGGCCTCCCTACCCTCTTTCCATAAGGTTCTGTCTGAGGCTATGCGTTGCCAATCTCGTTAATTTTTTAATATATTCGTTAATATTAATTGCTTTGGAACGGGAATACTTATCTAGCGGACTCGGCAAACATCTATTTTTTTATTAGCCTGTAATTTCCCAATGCTGGGCATAGGCCTCCCCACATCGGACCCTCCTTAGTGCCAACGCGGGTTGCATTAGCATTGATTAAAAGCGTGACACGATAAAGACTTGCCCTTTGTGGGCCTAGCACGAACATTTCCATCCTAGGTGAAGTCGACTCATCGACTTCGAACGGTTCGAAATTTTCGTGCTAGGCCCTTTAAATCATTCGGCACTTCTAGGAAATTTCCCTAAAAATAATCGTTCACTTCTTACGAGCGTGTATCGCACATTTCAAAACAAATACGCATAGTTTTACGGGCGGAAAATTTACAATAGATGTTGGGTAAACAAACATTCCTCCATGTGGTTCACGCGTGGAGTAAATTAACTGCTTTTGTTTCCCCACATATTTAACACCATAGTGTTAAATGTGACAATGATGATCACGTCTTCTTCAAGTGATGCCCATACGATGTGTACGTGATCAGAAGCAAACTCAAGGACGGGAAAGATGCACCGGTGAGTTGTGCGAAGACGAAAGGGAAGAGCGATTTTGGTACGGGAGTAAAGGGTCAACAATGCGCTAGAAAATATCAGTGGTATTTGCAGTCGTCTGTAGGGTAATAGGTAGTTGCAATTCAGGCTTTGGTGTTTCCGATACTACTTAGGAACCTTCAAGGAAAGAGCGTACTTATTCCTCAAAGACCGGCAACACACAAGTAACATCTGGTGTCTACGCGAGCGAGATAGCACTATCACCGTCTCTTTCTAACAAGACGTGCCTATCTCGATCGCTATGTTACGTACTAGTGCCAGCCAGGATCAGCCGTCCGACGGCGTCCACGATCGAAGACGCCGCCATACCCTTCTTGTATCATCTGTCCGTAACACTATATATAAGCGAAAAGTAAAGATATCACGAAATCTCATAAACCGTGCAACGTACAAAGATGCAATTCGACAAGGAGATAGTTTATTTTTAGTAAAGGTGCCCTAAGAATGATTTTTCGATAGGGCCACATTCAGGAGTTATCGAAGACTCTAGACAGAAACTTCTACTACCTCACGACAGAAAAGACAAGCACCCAGTGCTCTGCAATATTTCAAACTTTAACTGCGAAAGACTTACGAGTATTTACCCAGTTCAATGAAGTTCAACCTTTTGAGGAGGTCGTGGCCTAACCAGTGGTCGGCATTTATCTATCGCTCAGTTAATTTGGTCTCGCTGCTACCGGATGATAGATGGGTGACCCATTTTTACACTGGTTTATAATTGATATTCACCCTCCTCCGTCTTTCGGAAGGCATGTAAAACAGTGGGACCCGATTATCACTTTGTGATATTAGTCGTAAAGATGTAGAGATCGTGGGGAGGCGAGAAAGGGTGCGGATACTACTGTCATGGACGGTATAGAGGGAGTGATTATAGCAGCTAGGGTGCTC
The DNA here is from genome assembly GCA_024363005.1 of Charaxes varanes. NCBI lineage: Eukaryota > Metazoa > Arthropoda > Insecta > Lepidoptera > Nymphalidae > Charaxes > Charaxes varanes. The sequence continues at coordinate 422,610 of JANCMC010013033.1, read as the reverse complement.
CGGGGTCGCGTACCCGTAGTGGATCTTACCAGTTATCGGACAGATAAAAGAAGATCCAACTCCTGGGAGTATATTTGGACCATACATCAAATACTGGCACCAGTAACCTCGCTTTATGTCTTTTTTTTTCCTTGTGAAATCCCGGTCTATTACCAGGGTCCGCTCATGCTGCAGAGGATGTGGCTGTGGCGTGAGTTATGATGAACGTATCACGTCATCTTCGAAATCCCAACAATCTTGACAATCTCAAGACTTTAATGCCGGAGCCAGACATAGCTTCATTTGAATGATCATTTCAATGATCATGTAGTGTGGTTGGGGACTTTAAGTAACTTTACAAAGTTATATAGAACTTTGTAGACTTCAAGGACAAAAATGTACAAACACTTTGAGCTATATCTGGCCTCGGTATTGTAATACGCTCAATGACATTAATCGGGACAAGCTGTTTTAAGAATAAGAATATATTAACTGTCAAACAATTATTACAAACATCATATTTTATTTTACCTGCCTTCCGAAACACCGAGTAGGTCGGATATTGGAAAAGCAGTGTTAGAATTGGTCACCCATCAAATTATTCTTGCGTATCCGACCTCCTCCGTGTTTCGGAAGGCACGTAAAACAGTGGGACTCGATTAATGTCACTTTGTGATATTAGTCGTGAGGTTGCAGAGATCGTGGGGGTTCCGAGGGTGACGTGAGATGGCAATCGATCATCTTAACTCGCCCCACAGCCAAATCCTCTGCAATCTAAGCGGACCCTGGTACCGGGATAACGCTAGGAAGAAGAAGATAGTCTTATAGGTAGGTACATATAAAGGAATTGTACTCACAGCCCCCGAAACGGATGGCAGGTCGACTGCCTATAGTGCCAAAACGATATTTCTGAAGGTCTATTTATTATCAACATCGGATACACTAAGGACTTGTAACATCATCACCTATTATTCCTTAAAGGCCGGCAACGTATCTGTAAGCTCTCTGGTAGTGTAGATGTCTACCTGGACTTGTAATCAATTTGGTCAACTGCCAGCCTGTTTCCCCTTTGTATATATTTATTGTATATAATATATGTGTTCAAGATTAAACACAGATCACAGAAACATCCACAGCATTAAATTAAGAAAATAACTACTCTTTGGTGCACCGTTATGCATCTATATAAGCCCCTCCGGCGCCTACATCGCCCTCTTTCTGCCACATTCAAATCAATAAGTCGCAACATACATCAAGGTCTGCAGACCAATATTATAAGTACTTATTCAACAAATTGGAAATATATTTCTTTTGAAATCAATACTTAAATACTCTTTTTACTATGGCGTAAACGCACGTTTTATACGACGCCACGTTGCAAATCTCTGATATTTTCTACTTTTAACTACTATACTATGCATGTATTATATACCTTCATTTAAAACCGTTGCGCAGTTTAAAAGATACAAGGACGGGAAGAGACTTCATTTTATGCTATGTGAAGGTTGTAGAACTAGTAACTAGAAAGGTCGGCAACGCATCTACTAGCCTTCTGCTTCTGCTTCGGGTCGTGCAGACGTCCATGGGGGTCGGTAGGCACTTAGGTGCCTGCTGCCTGGTCGTTTGCCCCTTGTAACATAAAAAAAAGAAGCAGTTGTGCATAAAATCCAGAACTTAAGCAAAATGGCCAATTGTGTGAAGCAATGCTACAGTTGGAATGTCCAATGTTGTACAATATTATGGCGCAAAATAGTTTTGTAATATCTTTAGTTATAATTTTTCATTATTTTTTAAAATATATAGCCTATAAACTTTAATATTTAAGAGACGAGACGAATTTCTTAACAGTGCATGGATTCACCGTGCGGGTGCCGGATCCATCGCGTTGCAGAGGAAGGAACCATAGCAGTGCCCGGGACTTGTGACCACTCGAGGTGGGAATCGAACCCACGACCCCCGGAGCAGAAGGCAGGGTCACTGCCCACTGCGCCAACGGACCAGCCAGCCGGGTGGTTCTTCTTTTTAACTTTTACGATAACTGGTTAGATATGGATACGCGACCCTGGTCTACCCTGTCTGCTATTGTCACTACCCCTACACGGTCCGTGACAGTAGTATCCGCAACCTTTTTCTCTTTTCCCGCTACCTTTGTATCCCTTTACACCATCCCTTCCTATACTCCTATCTATTTATCTAAGTAGAGGTAGCGCCACGCTTGCAGTCCTTTTGGTCTGCAGCCGGATTGGGTCGGCGTGTCCGGGTATCAGTACCTCTTTCTCACATAAGATCGGCATTAAGTGACGCTGTCACTTCAAGCGATGGTATTGCTTTCGCATTTCGTTCCGTTTGTAAGAGTTCCCGGTGGCCTAAATCCTTCTTTAAAACCCTCAACGTATCTGCGAGCGTCAGTAGTCACTTAGGTGATGAACCGCTTGCTCGTTTGCCCCTAATAATATATAAAGCAATACTGCCTTCTGCTTTATCCAAATAGCAAGCAAGAATTTCTTAAAATAGTTGTCGAAACTCATTACAATAAGACCATTGACCAATACGACCATTGGCGCAATGGTTGTTGAGTCCACATTGCAAATTACAGTAAATTCACGATTTAGGTAAAAATGAAACACTATATCATATTAAAAAAATACACATGGCATTCATAAGGACTGAAAAGTGTTTATGAGTAAACAGTTTTGACTTTGCCTATCACTTGGTCACGGCAACACGCTTGAACTACTGGCCGTATATCGCTAATTCTTTTTTTGTTGTGTTTGTTATTGTCAAGAGAAGGTTGTTATGAAAGAAAAATGGCGCGGAAAATTGCCGAAAATAAGAACACTTAACCACATTATTAAATTATTTCTAATGTAACCTTAGCTCTTAGTGGGAACGGGAACACGAATGGGAAAGGAAACGGGAAAAAGAAGAGGAACGGGAATGGTAACAGAACGGAAAGGGAACGGTAATATAGGATAATAGAATTTAGTAAGTACCCAAACTTTCAAGCAGGACAGCGTCTGCCGGCTCCGCTAATATTTAGGTTATTTATCTTTTTTATAAAACCTTCTCCATCCTTTAAGAGACGATCAAAACAATTTATATTGAATGGTTACCATTTAAACTTGAGCGATAACGAATTCTGAGAACAAAACGTGGGTGATTACGTGGGGATAATCGTGAACTTGATATAATGTATGGAATTTGTTATACTCGCATTTATTCTTAACTAGCTGACTTCGCCCGCTTGATTTTGTTTTCTTATTTTGAGCGGAACCCTAGTTATTTTTCTATAACCGAAGCAATTAATATTACCCCTTGAAACGTCAGCTATCTGTCTTGATGATGATTGAATGATTTTGTTTTGATTTCAATGCAGAATATTCTTGTTGAAGTCGAAGTAGCTTATGTTGTTCTTCGTAAAATTAGCAGTCTGCCAGTGAAGTTCTGTCAAAATCGGTACTTCCGTTTTAGAAGTTACTACTAACAGATATATGGAATGGAAAAAGACGGACAAAAATGGTAAAAATTATTTGAGATGACTGTCTCATTCTGTCCTATTTATGACCGATTTTGGTGATTTATATATCTCTAATCTCTATCTCTAAGGGCGCCAGAGTTACGAGTACGATTTGAAAAATTCTTTCAGTGTTAGATAGACCATTTATCGAGGTAAATTAAAATGCTTCAACTTTGCCATACCGCTTATTATAAAAAAAAGTATGGAAGGTTTCAAAGGCCGCCATTCTGTACAAAAATCATCATCAGAATTTGTATGCAGACCCGCAAGTGGACCACAAGAATTGATTCGTTTCTTGCAGCAGGTCCTTTACCTTTGGCTATTGTCGTACTGACCTACTTCATGCCATCCTCAATATAAAGTTATAAAAAAATATTGGTTTTTAATTAAAAAAAAAAACAGAACTTTTGTCAATTTAGCAAACAAATTGTTTTTTTTTTTTAATTAGGACTTATGGGAAACAGTCGAGGCCAATAAATTGCAAAAAATAGTCAAATATTTCATAGCTCAGTGTCGTCAGTAGTCGTTGAAATATCTAGTCTTCATTGCTTTAAGTCGTTTGCTTAATATTAGGCAGGCTAGAAATGTTACCAGTTTTTAAAAAGAAGTATAGAAAGTTGTTGAAACCGTCATATGATGTAAAAAAAATTGAAAGAGATTTCGTAAGGCGCCTGACGTCATGAGTCCGAAATGAGTCGGGTATAGGTAGCGGTGAAAAAAATTATAGCTGTTCTATTAATATACGCTTTTTTTTAATTAAGCAATAGAGAAAGTTGCTTAAGCAACTGTCTCATTAAAAAACTGACAGAGCAGCGAAAGAAGCGGCCGACATCAAGATCCGATGATGGGAATGAAGTGGACAGGACTTGGCAGGAGTCCGGTATTTTCGTATTTACTTCTCGTCCAAAACCTTATCCAGAAACAATAATATATGAAGATATAATTTTTTTTAAATTAGGAATTATACACAACTGTCAGAGCCATTTAATTGGGAAAAAATTCGTATTCCGTAAGCAGCGCGATAGGCGGGTGACGTTAGGAGCTGGACGCTCGAGGATTCAAAACGTGTTTATTTTTTAAAATTGAAAATAATTTTATGGTTAGGACTGATGGGAATCTCGATGCCATCAAATTGCCAAAAAAAAGACAAATAATAATAAGCAATAAAAAAGAATGAGGCCTAATTTAATGTTTTTTTTTAATAAGCATAACAGAAAGTTGTCATAGCCTCTCGCAGAAAAAAGTCAGATTCCGCAAGCAGCGAAAGAGGATGACGTCAGGAGCCGGTGATGAGTCGGGTGTAGGAAGTGGACAGGGCTGGTCGCAGGAGCCGGTCGTTGTCCTAGTGAACGTAGCACTTTCGCTTTTATGGGCGAACGAACCTGGTCCATTACTACCGCAGTCACGATTGCACCATCACGCAGCTGCTCGGTTTTGGCTGCATTTGTCACTACGGTATGCATACAAATCGCCACTCATATAGGGCTGTGCTGCTTAGATTTCACCGCGCTATATGTAGCGAGCTTAAGGTACTTTGTACCCTTTGGCCATTGAAAGTAGGGCCGGATTAATGTTTGAAGCGTAGAGGACTTTTAAGTATTTTTTTTTTAATTTGCAATTTCATATCTATCTATTTATTAATTTCAGCAACAAGAAGCACACTTTTGCGTATAAATTTTGGAACTTCCAATTATATAATAATGCGATCTCAATTATTGGTGACAAAAACAATAATTTTGACAAAATTAAAATTTAACTTACTAAAAGTTACAATAAAACTAAATAATAACATAATTTTCTATTATTTTTTTTAATTAAATTTAGGTTCTAACTGTGTTTTTTCTATTTTTAATTCTTCTACAGCCTCATCATTTTCATGAGCATTTTTTATTTATATTCATATTTTAATATCTCCACTTCTTTTAAGTAAAAAAAATCGTATATTCGACGGATTTAAGAAACTGGTATTATTCATTTTAACGTTTTTACAAACGAAATCACAATCGAAACCGATTGAGGAGTTTTGGAATAACGCAGACGATGATATTGCATACACTTTTAAACATACCTTTGCTCGTAACTTAGAAAAAAAAAAACATGCAATTTAATACAGCTTTTATTCAAAATTTAATCAGACGGACTACTTAATCATAATTATTTGGAAGATTTTACCTTAGGCTTGGCCCGTCTTACGTAACAGAATTCGCTCGCACTTTTAAAATATTCCGTATTACTAAACGCAAATGACTTAAATTTCAAAATCTCTCATTTCCATACAAACTATTAACAAATTATGAAATATACTTCGCGGGTCGTTGACATTTCAGATGTGCGTATTAAAATGCTAAAACCTTTTGGATATAACGCCAATAACTATACAAAAGAAGACTCGCGGAGATGTTACAAGCGTAAAATATTTGGCAATTCTGTCAATTGGGTTATTGATTAGCTATTTGAAATGGTCGTATTATACATGCGGTTGGGAAAATAAAAAAATTGGTAGTATTATTACTTATTACCCGACCAAATTGTCTAGTCAACAGCTTATAAATAAATATATACGGGACTATATGGCACACGGACGTCTGCTCCAAAGGTAGACAACTTAATGCCTGCGTTATAGATAACAGACGCCTGTTATACACATATGTTTTTGTGAGAAATATATAAATACATACACATAGATAATACACCCAGTCTCGAGGATCAATATTGATTTGGTTCAAATGATCACATTCATTGTAATTTACATTAAAAAAGAAATCCCATAAATATTTGTAGGGCCTTTTCCACTTGACATCATTGTCATCTTGTTATGTAGCAGTCGCTACAATGTAATTTAATTAAAATAATTGCATATTAAGAGCCACTTTTAGCTGAGGCGTCTCCTGGGACTCGGTGCCTGGAGCGACCATTCCGTTCGCCTTCTGGTAGGGTTTTGAAAATGTAACAACATTTGATATCTTAAAATTAGAGGTAGAAGTATATATATAAAAACGTACAAAGTTGTAGGTCCGTCAAGAAGATTGTCTAATATATATCACTCAAGAAATTTTAATTAATTCTAAGTACTTTGACATTTATAATCCTCTACAACTCACGTTGATGCTGTTTTTCCGAATTCTTGCCAAAATAATCGGAACTGTGCAGAGCCCAAAAAACGCTTAAACCTTATAAAAATAAATATAGTTAATATGTCTTATAAAGTATCCGAGTTACCATATATTTTTTAATTAGTCTGTAATGTCCCACTACTGGGCAAATCTTTTTTTTTTTCTTTTTTTTTTTTTATCTTTTAATACATCGCCAACAAAATACGCACAAATACAGTCAAAAATAAACGTTCATTAAAATAAACATAAAAATTTATTCTTTCGTATAAATAAATATAATATGATGTTTAATTATTTTTGAATAAATAAAAGTACTGGTACAGTACTATAGAGTACAGTAAAGGTACAATACAGTACAGACACGTCTTTATTTTTTTACTTCTTTTTTGGGGGCACTTTCTCTAAAGTTGCCAATCCATATATGTTTTTGTACCCCCTCCATCCAGCTATTGCGTTTTGAGATTACATGCATTGTGCGAAAGCAACTATTGATTGTGATGGAATAATAAAGAAAGAAAAAAAAAACATAAACTTTTATAAAAATGAAGTAAATCTGAAACTTTATTTTATGAAAGGGATAGTTTACACTGGTAGTGAAGTTTTAAAAGAAGTACAACTTCTAACGAGTGTACAGGTCCTTCTACGCGCCAATTTAATTTTCAAACTCTCTTGTTTTCGAAAATTCTTTTGGGGATAATGCATGCCTGGTGCGCCCCACAAAACAGAGCCCGATATCCTGTAAATTTATCTCAAGAGCTCTTTAGAGCCTCAATAGCTCAACGGTATAAAGTATGGACTGAAATCCGCAAGGTACACCGTTCAAACCCCACTGCCGTTGAGGTATTTTCACACCCACTCCAAATACAAGCTTTTAATTTAACTTAGTAGGAGGGGAAAAGGGAATATTAGAAATGGGTTAAAACAGATGCTGTTGAATTTGCTGTTTGTAACAGAAACAAAGAAGCGTGAAGGAGAATGGGTGCATCGTTCGTACAGCTGGATGAACCAATATTATGAACCAATGTCATGGGAATCTTGGTACATTATTTTTTTTATATAACATGGGGAAAACGAGCAGGTGTTATCGTCACTACCGTGACTACCGACGCCCGTGGACAACTGCTACACCAGAGGACTTGCAGATGCGTTGCCGGCCTTTGTGAAATGATTATGCTCATTTCTTGAAGGTCCCTAAGTTGTATCGGTCCGGAATTATCGCAGCTGGTAACTGATTCCACAAAGGTATTGTGCAAGGTAAGAAGTTTCTAGAGAATCTCACAGTTGTGGACTACAGGACATCAAGATGATAGGAATGAAATTTTAAGTTCTGACGAGATGTCCTGTGGTCAAATACAGCTGCCGGTATAAGTTCGAACAATTCCTCGGAACACCTCGGAATAATACATGGGGTAAAAGATGCTGAATAACTGCGAATATATTATGTAATATATAAAATTCTCGTGGCACAGTGTTTGTTGTCAAACTCCTGCGTAACGATTTGACTGATTTTTATAAAAAAAAATTATTCATATTTTGTAAGTCTGAGAATCGGTTGTAAACTATTTTTAAGCCCCACAGCCACATTCTTTGCAATCTAAGCGGAGTCTTGTACTTAACCGGGATAACACTAGGAGGAAGAAGAACAGGGCTTAGCACGAACATTTCGAACCGTTTGGATTCGAAGATTCGACTGTATTTAGGGAGAAAATATTCGTGCAAGGCCCACAGGAGGCAAGTCTTTATAGTGCCCTCTGTACACAATCGTTTCAATTGTGCGCTCCTCACTGTGGTGGCTCCGACTTACTGTATTGTAATTGTGTAGGTATTCTTAAGTGTATTCGTAATTCGTATGTATGTATTCGTAAGTTTATAGTCGCAGTGAAGGAGGTGTAGCTTAATCAAGGGCCGGTATTTGAGTCGATCAAGATCGCTAGGTTAAGCAGTTCTTACCGCGACCGGGTATTCTAACACTGGTGTTTCCAATATCCGATCCAATCTAATGCTGTTAAATAAGATTGTTGTGAAGTGAAATATAGAAGGTCGCAGCCGAAGGATTGAAAAAAAAATAAGTAATGCCTTAAAACTATATATTTCTAATTTCTAAACTACATAATAAATATATCTGTACTTGGTCGATGCTTGTACCAAAGGACGCATCCCAGGATTTTATCTGCGAAAGTGAGATAAATGGAAGCGACAGATTTTACGATCGGTGTATGTGTGCCTGTAAAACGCTTGAAGCGCCACAACCGGATTTCAATCCCCGAGCACCTGGGATTTTATACAAATGTCGTAAGTGCATGAGGCGGTTTCTCTCACAGGTTGGTCTTTTTAACCATGAGCGTAGGTGTGGTCGCAATGCTGCTTCTAGTTATCTGCCATAGATGTGGTTGGTGCAATGGGTAGTGACTGCCTTCTGTTCCGGGGGTCGTGGGTTCGATTCCCACCTCGAGTCTGGGTGTATTATCCTTATGTATGTATTTATATTTCCAAAATAAAAAAATAATTTGTGTATAACAAACGGCTGTAACCTATAACACAGGCATTTAGTTGTCTACCTTAAGAACAGACGTCCGGGTGTCATATAATACTATTTATTTATTTATTATTTATTTATAGATGCGTAAGCCAATAGATAGAGATGTAGTAAACCATTAAGTAAATTTTAATCGGAGTGAGAAATATAATTGAGGTGTAGCCATACATTTAAATACGAATGTCTGTACGTTGTCTTCTAGATCGCAATCACCTTTAATTACAGGTGTTAACATTCTAGACAATCTTAATATTTATTTCTACCTTCATTTCTATGCTCTGAATACTATGCTAATGTATAGCGAGTATGTTGAACGCGTAAAAAGCGGGACAAATATATTTAGAACTAGCTCTGGTCTGGTCTGGTCTGGTCTGGTCTGGTCTGGTCTGGTCTGGTCTGGTCTGGTCTGATCTGGTCTGGTCTAGTCTGTTCTAAAGTACTCTAAATACCAGTATATAGAGAGACTTTGAGTTTAAGCGAAAGCAATCGCGTGGATGTCAGTTATATTTTAATTAACAAAGACAGTTATATTAATGATAACAAAATGCTCTGAGTTTAGCAGGTCTCGTTTGACTTAGGTCGGGTAAGGTGCGGGCGAAGCATGCCTCATTACCCGGGTCGGTTCGCTCAAGTGGAAACATCCACCCGGCACTTGCTATTTAGCCTAAAAACGCTTCATGAGAATTAACAAATTTACTTGGCATCATAACAAAATGATGGAGAGAAAAAGAAACAACGGCCTTATTTGGGTTCATTGCCCTATTAATACTTACACTAGAATAGAATGCTTATTTTAGAAAATAAATTATTTTTAAATAAAAAGAAACCCGCCTACAAAAAAAAAAAACACCAACGATAACAAAATGATGGAAAGTAAAAGAAACAAATAAATAAATATAAATAAATATATACAGGACTATATGACACACGGACGTCTGTTCCCAAGGTAGATAACTTAATGCCTTTGTTATAGATAACAGCCGCCTGTTATACACAAAAATATTTTTTTTTCCTGCATGTATAAGTCCAATTCGCGCTTGGCCGATGGAATTCTTCTTCCTAACGTTTTTCCGTATTCAACCAAGGCTCCTCTGTGGAATCAGTTGCCAGCAACAATATATCCGAACGGATACGACTTACGGACCTTCAAGAAAAGAGCATACTCATTTCTCAAAAGCCCGCAATGCATCTGCAAGCCTTCTAATGTTGCAGTTGTCCATTGGTGTTGGTTGTCACTTATGTTACTGCTGCCTGGTCGTTTGCCCCTTGTTATATAAAACAAAGGTGGTTCACCACCCATCCTCCCATGAATAATTGCAATACTGGAAAGTTAACTTAAGCTGACACAGAACTGTAACCAATCAGCACACAGGTACCCGCCACAACGATGTATTAAAAAGTTACCAACTGTCATGTTGGCTATATTGTAATGAGCAAAAGTGATTAACTGCCGACTCCTGATTAGTTGCCGTCATTTACCAACTTTGCCAACTTTAGCAGTGATGGGATGAAAAAACGAAATTAAATATTTGTAAAATCCATTGTGAAGCAGCTGTGACAATCTTAAAATAGGCAGAGGTCTTTATTGTGTTGCGTCTGCTGACCACAGTGTTAATAAAATTAATAAACAGAATACTGTTGAACTGTCATAAATCCTTTAAGTGTATTTTCATTTGTCGTTGAAACCTTCGTGAACTTATCGCTTTATTAATCTAATCATTGATTACATAAATAGCAGTTTGCGTCAAAGAAACGATCGCGCGGGAACAATGGAAAGAAGCCAATTAACTTTCTGAAATTAAAATCTTTACGGTTACAATTTTAACGTGACATAAGCTGAGCCATGGTCAGGCTTTGAACAACTATATTTCTTTGAATATTACCGCTATAATTTATATGAATTATGGATGTTTTTTGTAAATTAAAAGCATGTTGGAAGTAACTGTACCTATTCATTTCCTCATAATATAGGCATTTATTATCGGCATTACATAGTATAAAATGAAGTCCTTTTTCAGCGTTATACGCGCAGATATTTGAAACTACGCAACGGATTTTAATGCGATTTTCACCAGTAAACAGAGCAATTCAAGAAAATATTGTTAAAACGTTTATTTTATAGAAGAGAAAAGTCGAGAATTTCAATGGTTTGTAGCGAGATGTCGTAAAAAACGCATTTTTGTGCACTTACGTCGCGTGTGCTGGCTAAACCTTACGAGATAGAACAAAATAATGTACTACGGTATTGTATATGTTAAAAAGATCTATAATAAAGTCCATGATGGCATATGTCTATCTCCTAAGTATAACTTACAGAAGCCATTTTTTATACATTCTACTATAAGATCAAAACGTGGTCATGACGACCGTTTGTTAACTAATTTTTAAATAATATAAGAACGTAGTTGTGACATACCGTGCGACGTACAAATATATAAATTAGCTAAAACAGATTTTTCAATAGGGCCAGATTAAAGAGATGTAAAGGCTTTCGGAAGGTTTCGTCGTCGTCGAAGTCGTGAGAAACAGCTAGTTTTAATAAAGGTAATAGACCAATATTTATATATTATTGGTGTAATATATGTGTGTGTGTAATACATATATAAAAGGATAGTTTACAAGTTAACGACTGCTGCTGCAGTTAATAATTGTAGCAAATTGGTTTTAGTTCTACCAGGTGGAAGATCAATATTTTCCTAAATTGAGCAAACTTTTCTTAATTGCTAATAGGTTTGGGTGTCTAGGGATAAGCTTCGTCCGACTAGTTAACAGAAACCTCCTCTGCAAACGTTTTTAGTAGGAAACTGGGTGGAATCCCTAAAAATTATTTATCTGCCTACTTTCAGTTTTGCACATCCCGCAGTTTTCGAGATTTCGTGATAGATGACCTTAGGCTTTCATATACATATTATATATCTTCTTCTTTCTACTGTTGTCCCGCTTATATACCAGGGTCCGCTTAGATTGCAGAGGATGTCAAAACACAAACCCATCTATCATCCGGTCGCAGCAAGAGCTATTTAACCTAGCGATCGACTCAAATGCCGACCACTGATTAGGCCACTTCCATTTTAGCGTGATTATATACAGCCCTCCTCGATAAATGAGCTTTCTAAAACTGAAAGAATTTTTCGAATCGGACCAGTAGATCCTGGAGATTATAGCGTTCAAGTAAACAAACTCTTCAGCTTTATATGTATAGACTAGCAGTTTTCCGCGGCTTTGTCCGCGCATAATTAATTTTGCGACAGCGTCTAGACCCTCCTTAGTCCGGGCCTATCGAAAAATCCGTTCTTGGCGAACCTCTACTGACTATAAACAACCTCCCTGGCTAATTTCATCTTTGTACGTCCCGCGGTTTTCGAGATTTTGGCGTTAGGTGACCTTTTGCTTTTATATCCATATTGGCGGACCCGACAGACGCTATCCTGCCCGAACGTAAACGTTTGGTTACTTACTGTTTACTAACATTCGATTACCCTATAATATCATTCCCGTCCCCGTTCCCGTTCCCGTTCCCGTTCCCGTTCCCGTCTCCGTCTCCGTCTCCGTCTCCGTCTCCGTCTCCGTTTCCGTCTCCGTCTCCGTCTCCGTCTCCGTCTCCGTCTCCGTCTCCGTCTCCGTCTCCGTCTCCGTCTCCGTCTCCTAATATGTAAAACTGAAGAGTTTTTTGCTTGAACGATAATATCAGGAACAACTGGTCCGATTTCACAAACTCTTTCATTGTTAGATAGCCCATTTATCGAGGAAGGCTATTGGCTATATACCATCAGGCTAAGACTAATAGGAGGTATATATATTTCATTTATAATACATATATTTCATTTTTGTAGTTGTGTAACTTTTTTGAAAAGTTTTCATTCATTCATTCGTTAGGACTGCACTAGACGTTCCATTTACACATAAAGTACAAAGTAAAAAAAGACTTACCTGTAACAGTGTATCAGCAGTATTAGCAATGCCATTAAGCCCAACACATTGAACAAAAGCGGAATATTGACAGCCAGGTGGAGCCAAAGTGGATGCAGACCATGTTCATTCAGATTTTGCTTGTCCAAATTGTATCGCAAAAAGTTTAAAGGGGTGACCACCCAATTGTCCCATGAGATTTTCAAAGATTCAATATCGGCCATTGTCAGATAGCCATAGTACCCAGAGTCTACCAATATAAGCAACAAGACACTAGGGATCGCACATAAAATTAATGTAACGATTCTAAAATGAAAGTCTTTAAATCCAACAACTTTAGAGCCCAATCCTCTGTGCAACCAGAAGAATATAGGTGGGAAAGCAAATCCTACAAATGTTGGACGATTAAATATGCCTAAAACAACAACTGTTGCAATAACCAATACTCTATTGAGAGAAAAGTCAGGTAAATGATGTTGTAATTTGAATATTTTAACCTTCTCTACAGCCGTTGCTGCTTGTTTATATTTCTCATTTAAAAATTCTCTATGATAAATAATTTTATCCGACTTGAACATACATTCTGCTACCAATAAGAGAAGGATAGAAAAAAACAACATTTCAAATGTATTTGAAAATGTTCTTGTGCAATATATAAGCATAACATACGAGCTTGCAAATATTTTTAACCTATTCCTAAAATTTTGCCCATATAAAACACATATCTTATAAAGACAATAGTCATTAATAAGCGACAATAAACAAATAAATATTCTGGGAATGATCATTAGGAAATAAGGAGTTCTTAAATCAATGTTTAAATAATATTTTGAGAAGGGATTGAGAATTCTTATTAAATGTAATGGGGGGCCGAGTATCATTTTGGGAACAAAAATATTTCTTATGGGGAACTTTGGATTGAACTCCCATGTTCTGGCAACATCCACTATAAAGATATCCCCTGAAAAATACAGAAACAAATCATAACTGAGCTTATGTAAGTAAATCACTACCTAGAAATAAAATTTAACTATCAGTAACCTCTAAATTAATTTATTTTACTAATCGCATATTACTATATATTGTATACCCATAGCAAAAATTCAAGTTTAAACATTTTTGTGTTTTTTTGTTCCTGGTTACTTCCAAAACAGATTGACCAATTTTGATGGGACTTTCACTGGTAGATAGCTGATGCTCCAAGGAGTAACATAGGCTACTTCAGTAATAGACAAATAATCAGGGCTTCACACAAAAAACCCTAAAAATTTTACATAATCACTGAATTAATACATATGGAGGATACAGCTAGTCATTCACATAGAGATAGTAGTTAGTTCCAGGGCCAACTAGTTAAGTTATAAGCTATAAATAATTTAAATAGTACCTGTTAATTGATTGATTGATCTTAATGTGATTATTAACCACCCTTTTAAATATTATTCATTTTAGTAAAGAATTCATTTCTACTGTATTTTGTAACCATTTTGAGAAACAACAGATGTAACATGCTATATAAGTGAAAATATTTTTACAACCACTAAATACTACCCCATTTATAAGTTCAAACAATGAATTATAATTTACTGATAATCCTTACCTAATATTGAAAGAAAGGGCGCGTAAGGTTCAAAAGAGCATAGGAATATACAAATATATAAGACCGACTCTATTAATTATACAGTTTAATAAACTGATTACCGGATTATTAAAGTAATAAATATCCAAGGCTGATATTTAGGTTTAATTTGAACTAGTACTACAATTTATGAATCAAAATTTAGTATTTTTAAGACTACGAAATGAATTTAACTTATTTACTTACCAACAATGACTTCAATATTCTGAAAAAACTCATCTGGATGTATGTAACCTCTTTGCGGCAATAAAGTTAAAACAAATCTTAAGAACACTAATATCCAATAAGATAATGGTAATTTTACATGCCGATTAAATGGAATCGCCTTAAAAATTTCAGCTTTTAAAAACATCTTATCTTCGCGCGTTTCTGTCTTGATAACAAGTTAAAATAGCAATAAATTAAATGCATCACTTTGAAGATAAGCCATTGTTTCAACTCATAAAAATAGATAATAATATAGTTCTAAATGAGTAAAACATTCCTTTGGTTTCGGAGACGGATTTCGATTTTCGAATAATGTACAAATGTAAATGACTATTAACAATAGTAAATCTGATTGCTGTTTGCGAAATTGGGCTGTGAATTCGACTAATTTCATTCGGGTTAGGTACTCTTTGAACTCGAATTAAAACTTTGCCTGTGTTGACTTTGTGACCGTTAAGTTGTTGACTTTTTACATAATTGTAAGAGAGTAACATTTCTCGATCTCGACGAAATCTGAACACACCAAGGAGCAATAATTTAAACTGGTTACGTCTACCCTGGTACGGGACCCACACTATAGCTTCAAACATTTAAACACTGGTGTGATCACTGAGTGTAGTGCGAGACCCACAGTTCAGTCCTGCGCCATACTCAATGATCATACACATGAAATATTTTCAAACATTTAAAGCTGTAGTCTAGCGCCGGCTTATTGAGCAAAATGTGTACCAAAGAGATTAAAGAATTAGAGAAGATTGAAGAATAATCTTTACGAGCTATGGCCTATGACATTACAAATACAATTTACAATCAAAATTATGTACTGTTTACTGTTTTTGGCACGGTCTATTAAAAAAATGAGTGTTAATATAAAAGACTAACAGCTAATTTTAATAAATTTAAGTGACTGTATGTTAAAAACACATTTATAACTTTACAATGGTGAATACTTTAGTTATGTATTTCATTTAAGAATTCATTTGTGGATTTGGTTATAATAATTACTTCTTTTATTTAGTCGACTTCTTCACCTTCGCAAGTGATCCGATCGACCGGCGAGGTTAAGAAGACTCCCCCTTCATCTATAGTAACTAGAAATGGCGCGAGGAAAGCCAAAATCCAAACTCGCGCAATGTCTGCCGGAGCTAAAGTATGGAATTTTGGATATTCATATATAAATTCTATTCGGTTTTATGTTACGTAGTTAATCCAAAGTCAGTGAGAAACAGTTCCTCTGGATAACTTTCTTCTTAATTATTTATCATTATAAATTTAGGTCAAATTATACCAATATCTAGTACAGAACTGGATTTATTTCCCCATTAAAGTTATTTACAATAAGTCCTTAATAGACATAAATGCTATTATAATGTTTTTCCGTATTGAACATATTGAAAATATTGTATTATATGGGTTATAAAATAATTTTCTGTCATTTTTCGTCTATTGCATGCCCCACTGGGTGTGCTCTACTCTCACTAAATCAAAATTGAGCCATTTCTTGGAATAAAAATCACTCTATTTCATTTTTAATGTCTTCATTTGCACAGGTTACTTAAAAAAATATTACTGAAATTTCTATATACAAAATTTATTAAATAATCAAATTTGCAATCAGCAACTTTTTATGACAGTTGTAATCAGGGCAGGAATAAAGTTGGTACTGATTTAGTCATGTGTTTAATGCCTTTGATAAACTTATATAATGGCAGTAATTGTCATTTTATTATTTATTTGTATATGACATGAACATGTGTACTTGTTCAGAGATAACACACTGTAATCTATCTTATATCTGTTATTTTTATTATGTCATTTTGATAGTATTCTGTTTGCCTGTAGATAATATATATTGCGTTATTTGGTTCATAGCCATCAGCCTCATTGTTAGCTGCTAAGAAAAAAGGTCTACAAAGAAAGAAAAATATGGTGGACACAGTTTTGAGGGATCCTTATCAAATAGTAAGTATTTTTTCGTGTGTTATTTTACTATAAATTGTAATCAAATCTTTCCTTAAACAAGATGAAAACGACCTTTACAAGCTTCATACAATGGACCTGGAAACACAAAGCGAATGGCTGACTATGGGTGAATTTTGTATCCCGCCGGCATTAAGATGACGTACCTTAATGTACGACTGGTCTCCAGCCTTACCAAAATTCTACCTTAATGCTTTCCAAATGACCAATGTAAGCGCACAAAATTACGTTTTTCTACGACATCACGTTGCAAATCAATGAAATTTTCGGCTTTTATGTACTATAATATACATGTATTATCATGTAAAACTTGCTCGTGAATCAATATATCTATTGGTGAAAACCGCATATAAATCCTGTCTTCGCCAACAATCCTTTTTCGTGAGAAATACTGGTAGCACTGGCGCATACGAAGTGCCATGTCGTCATAGATATTAAAAAAAGAAGAACATTATGGAATAATGGCGGGAGTTAGGGCTTTTATCTGTCAACCGTCAATAGTAATGTTATTTTATCAGAGGAATTATTAAAGGAAATAAAATAAAAGTTACTGAATAGATTAATACGCCGCAAGATAAACAGTTGTAGGGCGGAGCTCAGCCAGTATTACGTAGCGTAAACATATTCTAGTTGTTCGATATTCTAGTAAAAATATAACCAGTAATTGACTACCTTTTTAAGCCGTTTAATAGTTTTTGAGTTTATCGCCCTCAGACAGACAGACGCGGCGCAGGACTTTGTTTAATAATATGTAAAGATAAGGATGGAAGGATAAGGACGATGATGGATATAAAAGAAAATCAAGTTACATCTAAGCTAGAATATATAATAAATAATAATTACGACGAACGACGATATCGACCTAAGGACTGTAGAACGCTGGTATTTAGAATTTTAACGTGGGTACTCCAGCCTCAGTGATAAGCTAAGTGAAGGTCGTCCAAAAACCGCCATGACGCAAGAAAATATCGAAGCTGTGCGGCAGCTAATTTTCGAAGATCGTCATGTGACATACTGTGAAATAGAGGCATCCGTGGGCATTTCAGGAACCACTGTCCCAAAAATCCTGCACGAAGAACTTGGTGTAAAAAAGTTGATCTCTCGTTGGATACAACATTTGCTTAGCGACGACCAAAAACAGCCCGTGTTAATTGGTGTCGCAAAATTCTACAACGATTCAACCGAGGAGAGTCAAAGCATGTTTATGATATAGTTAGTGGTGATGAGTCTTGGATATACGCTTACAATCCAGATCCAAAGCAGCAGTCAACTGTCTGGGTCTTCCAGGATGAGCTAAAACCGACCAAAACCATACGCTCACGAAACACTTAAAAAAATTATTGCCTCGTTTGATGGCAAAGGGGGGTCACGTCGCCGCTATTGTACTAGGAGATCGCAAGACGCTTACCGATGACTGGTATACCACTGTTTGTTGGCAATAAGTGAACATCAAATTTCGGAAAAACAATTCAAGACGTATGATACTGCACCATGACTATGCAAGTTCGCACTTCGCCCGCCAAATATCTTCCTACGAGCAAAGCTAGTTAGCGGTTAGTTAGCTCTTGTGCTAAGCCAATCTAATCAGGTACTGCATTTCACCCTACGTGGCCATACATAAATTACGTCACACGTTACCCCTTTAACAGGTTGCGTATCACCAAAATGTAACATTGTGTGACAACGGGCAGAGGGGTGACAAAGGCTTTGTGACGTCATATGTTAATATGAAAAAAAATTAATCTGCTGTTTTCTTATTATTTTTAATACATGCATAAAATTAAATTTTCATTGATGTTTTACCACCACGTGATTAAAGTTCGTGTAACGTAATGACCGATGACGCCTTTCCACCGAAAAGTTATTAAAACATTGCTGTAATCCTTAAAGTAGTTTAAATTTATTAAGAATAAATGGTTTGAGAGGGGCAAGGTCTTTGTCCAGCCGCGGGACAATAGGCTGATTAAAAAAATAAAACCCTGAAATATCATTCTTGCAAGGTCCGCTTCAAATAACCTGTGCAGTATATTGAAATTCCAGTGAAAAACAAGGAATCTGACGATGTTATTGCACATAGCAGCGTGTATTGCAAAAATTACCCTATCGTGCTATTTCTAAATGGCATACCAGTTTGTATGGAATGTGTGGACATACAATAAACATGTTAGAACATGTTAGAATTACACTAGTGTGTGCACGTGTGATGTCAACAATAAGAACGATGTTAACGCTTTGATAGCTGTTACCAGGTCAACGGTTGCAACAAGACTGACCCGTTTTACTTGTCTTGGTGTATTTATACCCTCATCAACAACTACCCTCAGTCATCTATACACTACAATGTTAGAAGACGATGCGACAATAGACCACCAAGGTAGATGTTTAAACCTCGGTACCTGACGGAATTCAGCACCTCTCTGTCGTCAAGATATGATAGTTGGTATAGAGTTACTTAAACCTTTTGGAACTCTACAAAAAACATCAAGAGCGATGTTACACATTGTAGCGGAGCTCAAACTGTTTCAAATCAAATTGTCAATCATTTACCTCCTTTGAATTGGAATTCGTTTAATACCCCTTTGATGCGATGCTCCGTATAAAGCGTAGAACAAAAAGCCATACAGGCCCAATTTCTCACGCCCCGCGAGCCGACTGGTATAAAAGTGGCATTTTGACATTTACACGGTGGCTGCACCAAATCAAATCCGGTGTATTACCCACTCGCCTTTTATATTAACTAGACTGTATGTTGTATATTTACATACCTAGCTAAGGCCTGCGTTTTTGTGCAAGTATTTCGATAAAGTGTTTATTTACATAATTTTATTAAAAACAAAATAGATTACGACCGTCCGCCTCGTTTCGGCCGGGCAAACGGGCTTCTGTTCATTTTCGGGTTAACCAGGTTATGGTTAACTGTGAAGCTGTCTAGTTTAGTCTCTGTGTTATTTGAAAATGAATTAGGAGTGAGGCAGTTCTTAAATTACTGACTATGTAAAATAATTAAAGTTTTTAAACTCAAGTCAACGTGATCTAATAATATCATGTTCTATTATTAATTTTGATTTGACGATATTTCGATCCAGTTACATGGATCGTGGTCGCGACTGGACTGCGGGGGCTACGGTGTGTCAGGTCGAGTTGTCATGGACAGTTTCTGTCTACCCTCCGTCTAGTTCTTTTTATCGGAGCCACAGGATTTGCACGACAAACTACACTCGCTACGTCACTTTTTTGTATTGAAGTCCTACCCCGTCATATAAACTATTAAACTTTCGCGATTATTAACACTAAACATTTTACCCTTGGCTTGGTTTAAGAAGACGTTTTCAAGAAAAATATAATAATAAAAACGCCTAAAGAAATAAAGAGAACGCCTTTCTTCTCCTGTGGCTGTAAAAGTCAAAGTTTTGAAAAGAATTAAAAAAGACTAGGTATTGTTCTGTAAAGCTCTTTTATATTTACTTCTTTAAGCAAAGATTCTTAGAATTGTATTTTACTAAGAATTATTCCTTAAGAATGTTTGCGATTCTAAAGATGCGCCGACTTTTATGCTATAACTTGCTCATGCGCAGTTGTCATATCCGGTACTGCGCAGGCGCGACCGGAAGCTACTCTAACAATATTATATATTATTATCTTATATATTTTCAGGGTCGTCGGGCGGTACATTTGTAAAGGCCATGATAAACTTTGTTAAGAACATAAAAACTGTGCAACTTTGGGACACTGTGCTGGGTGTTAGCACAATGGTAGCCCTTTTACTGCTTAAAGTGAGTATAAACAGTTATTCGCGTTATATATATAATTTAATTAATTCGTATAAATCAACGAAAATAATGAGGGAGAGGTTAATAATTAATATAAAATATACTATATGAAATAGTTATGTGACATAATTTAACCTCTTCGCAAAACCTCCAAATACTAAAAACACTGATGCTATTTTATTAATAACAAGTGTTTAAAAGAGTGGTTAGGGTAAATAGGGAATTATTTTCGGGAATTGTTACCACAATTTTTGATTAGGTCCATCTTGAGTTTTTTGCAGTATTCAAATTCAATTTTACTTAATCTATATGTATATATATACACGTATATATACTCACATATATATAAAAGCGTAAGGTCACCTAACGCGAAACTTCGAAAACAGCGGGGTGGTGTAGCTTTCGGGTTGCAGCATTGCACCGATTTTCCCTCGTACTCATTCGCGGATTAAAGCAAAGTAGTTTAGCTTCTCATTAAATTCTTCCAGTTTTAGATAGCCGAATTATCGAGGAAGGCTAGTATTGAATCTATTTTTTTCACATAATTTTACGCGGAAAAAGCCGCGGGCACAGCTAGTTTATAATACATGTACATCTACATTTTATTCAGGTGACGCCAGGATGGGTCGCTATTGTTGTTAAAAAAGAAACACTAGCCGAGCGGATTGTAACCGGGTCGTTACATCATTCCGCCCTTTTGACCGTTGAACCTTTGAGGCTCTACGTGCAAATAGTGTGCAAGTTAAATGAGACTACAACACTTTGAGCAACTCATCCTCTAATAGTACGAGTTTTGATAGTTAACATCAAAAAGTTGTTCGTATTCGAGTTACTCCATACGTTGTCAAACATCGGCATATGTCATCAACCTAGTTACTAATATAAATTGAGTAAATAATACAACAGTTAGCGTGGTTGCAAGATAGACTAAACTTTTATTTCCTTAAGGTTCGGCAATTAACATAAATAATAAATAAATATATACAGGACTATATGACACGCGGACGTCCGTTGCTAAGTTAGACAACTTAATGCCTGTTTTATAGGTACATTTAAAATTTTGTTTCTTCTTTATTATTCCTTTTCGTTTCAAAGGTTCATTTAAGCATTGCCTGAAGTAATAAGTGTCAATAGAAATGCCCCTTTTTTTAATTTGGGAGCCGTTTTCCGGCTGATTTCTTTTTACACAGTAATTGCCCACAATTAAAATGTCCCAAAGGCAACCGTTACAAAAGTTTACAAGTGAAAGAGGAATAAAACGTTTACAGCAATGAATTCATTACGCCCGGCTTATACTTTACAACTCACTTGTGTTTTCCTTAAATAGGCCGAGGCGGAAGTATTTTTTATACCTACTTAAATATACTATAATAACAAAAGTAGTACCTCGATATCTCAATTTGTACAAATAAATTAGATAAAGGAAGGCTGTAAACCATGAGGTAGTTGGTTTGACGTACTGTGCTTAGTTGAAGAACATTAAAAGAGCTTGAAGTATCCCGTACATTACCCCCTTACCTCCCTTGGCTAAAAAAAATAGCAAATTCGCAAAGTTATAGTATTTTTTCTCACTTTGTTTTTAGAGCCTAATTAAAAAAGGAATGTTGCTGAGGTCTTGATTCCTGGAAAAGATAGAAAGGCTTAAGTTTTACTGCTTATTGGGACAAAGTCCTTGCTCAAAGATGTTTAAAACCTGCAACTGTAGCAACTTCGTTCGCTTTGTTTTCTTCGAATTTCGTACCAACTTTCAATCCTTTTAAATTTTATTCTTGTGACAAAAAATATCCCTCTCGAAAATCTAATCTATTTGTGTACCGAATTTCATCAAAATTACTTGAGCGGCTTATGGTATATAGTATAGATACGTGTGTAGCGAACACACGTATCGACATATTGTTGCGATCGCTCTTTTTGACAGTTCTTCACTGAGCTTGCTTGTTGTGATTTAACTGCACACTTTTGTCGCAACGATTTAACTACATAGTTCTATCGCAATGATTTATCGATACGTGACTAGTAGCTGTGAAAATGTAACTGATAGTTCATATTTATTAATTAACATGAATAAATCCTTACTAACTTAAGGATTTATAGAACAAAATTCATATTATTAATACAGTCAATTTATGTATTGGCAATATCGTTTGGTAGATTAAATTTTAAAATGAAGATGGAAGTATTTTTCAAATTCATAAAATAAATACATTTGAGGAGGTCGTGGCTTAATCAGTGGGGGGCATTTAAATCGATCGCTAGGATAAGTTGCTGTTGTTGCGACCAGGTGATAGATGGGTGACCCATTCTAGCACAGGTTTATATTTGATATCCGACCGCCTCCATGTTTCGGAAGGCACGTAAAACAGTGGGCTTAAAAAGTATAAATAGATTAATCAAAGAAATATACATGTCCAGGTGGAGATTCACAAATGATATTAATCTGAGCTGTTTGTGCGGTGCAAATCAAACAATGTGCCATCTTTTATTGTGCCCTGCGTGCCTTAGCAGGACTTAGTGACTGCCACTGATAGAGCAGTCGATGTCTGGGTCAACACAATATAGGTTTTGTCAAAGAAACTCTACGAAAAAGAAGAAGTAAACTGCGTACTAAAGATCACAGAAATATGATATGTTAATAAAAGTATGTGAAAGTGGAAGATTTCTGTTCGAGTTAACTGGATTTGTATCGGGTCGGTGGTGCCTTGCCGACAAATTTTCGTCGTTCGTCGGGAGTTTTATATATAGTGATCGCATGTAGAAATTTCGCTTGGCATACAGCGCCATCTAGGCTCGTATTACTGTAACCTTTCCAGTAGGCACCATCGCCATCTCGCGTTGTGTAGTGGGCGCTATAAATGACCCAAAAACAGTAACACGTGTAATTTTTAGGCATTTAAAGTGAGAGCGTATAAGCAAAATCTTTTATCTTTAGGAGGTATAGTGTATCCTTTCATCCTGTTGTACGTGTGAAATATTTTGGCTAAAGATGCAATAAGTATAGCACACATATTTAGACATCCAGACCAGACAAGAGTAAGTAAAACTATCGAGAATGTTCGTGCTAGGCCCTCTTGAAGTCTTGTTTAATGTGAAAGAAAAGCCACGTCTTTTGTACATTCATTCAATCATTAACAATTAGGAAAACATGATTAGGGTTCATAAATAAATCTCGTCACATGAATTTTTACTTTTCCTTATATTTTTTTACTCCTCTCCCCGCCCTTGTTGTCACATTTTCGAATTAAAAAAAAATATTTTATTCATTTTGTAGCTTCGTTCGCGTGAAATTAGATAAAAAGAATAGTTTCAATTTTAGCGTGATGATATATAGCCTATAATCTTCCTCGATAAATGGGTTATCTAACACTGAAATAATTTTTCAGATCGGACCAGTAGTTCCAGAGATTAGCGCGATCAAGTAAACAAACAAGCAAACTCTCCAGTTTTCTATATTGGTATAGATATTGACGTTAACAAAAGAAAAAATTTAAAATTTTAGTATATAATGTCACAAAGCTTTGGACCCTCCCCTTGCCCGTTGTCACACAATGTCGCATTTTTGTGAAACCCTCCGCCCCTTTAACCTAATTTATGGATGGCCCCTTATATCTGATTTATTTCAAGTTATCATAAAAAAAAAGAATTAAATGGCTGCCAGTCAACTAAAGATGTAGACGAAATGGTCACGTACCAGGTGGATTTATGGTCAGTTAATGAAACTCATAAAATCCTTGATATAATAGAAACCTCAGAGAGTAAAGTATACTATTAGGTGGTACTTCACCTAAAATGCTTTTCGCAAACAGAACATGTTTTAGTTATGGAGATTAGAATATAAGGTGGACCATATTCTATGAGGGGCTAGTTGAAAAAGTGGCCATTTGTAAACAGCAAATTGTCGTTCGAAGATTCACGGAAATGGCGCTGGTTTAGAGTGAATGGTCCAATAATCTTCCTTATCAACGCGGTATGGAATGAATGTAGTAATGAATTGACCAATAACCTTCCACAACAACGCGGTATGGAATGAAAGTAGTAATGAATTGACCAATAATCTTCCAGTACAACGCGGTATGGAATTAATGTAGTAATGAATTGACCAATAACCTTCCAAAACAACGCGGTATGGAATGAATGTAGCAATGAATTGACCAATAACCCTTAAAAATTTTCGCCAATCTAAATATGGCACCGCATTATTTGCGGATTTCGAAGGACACTTTAATACATTGAAATGGTCCTCTTTATTAGAATCTCCATATTTTAATGTAGTACTCCTTAACAAAATATGGTTTTTGGTACGAAGTTTTTAAGGCCAAAGCCAACACCGAATATTAAAAAGTTACCAACACCTTCAGTTTAGAAACAAAGTTGTATAAATTTAGTGATAGAAAATTCGAAGAAAAGGGTATAATTTCGCCTTAATATTCTCTAATACCGTAGGGCCGTATTAAACTTTTTGCCTGTTAATCACAGGGAAATTATATCACCTAATTTCTGTTACGTGACTTTTAAGTATACCGATCTACCCTACACCTCTTCCCCATGCTTAGAACGCATGTGACTCCGCCAGCTGCATTTTTGGACAAACGCCTGTCCACAATGAGCACACGCGAATCTACGATCATCCGCGTGTATCCTCATGTGTTCCCGCAAAGTATTTTTCCTTCCGTAAGCTTTAAAACACACGTCACATCGGAACTGGCGCAAGCCGGTGTGTTTTGCCATGTGTCTCTGCAAACTGCTCGTGCTAAAGAACCGCATCTCACATTCGGCACACTTGTGTTTCCTCTCCATCAAATGATCCTTCTTCGTGTGTCTCGACAGAGCTCTCTGATTGTGAAAAGTTCTGTCACACGCTTGACATTTTATGACAACAGGGGGCGCTCCGTGTACTTTCACCATATGGTCCACTTTCTTCCAATAATCTAAAAACCTTTCGTTGCAGATCATACATTTGTTTCTTTTACCCAAACCCAGATGCGTTCGCTTTTGATGCTCTCTCAAATTTGCCTTGCTGCCAAAAACCTTACCGCAATCCTCGCACTTGAATTCGCCATTTTTATGTCTACTCACATGAGTGCCAAGCAGACGCTCGGTCATAAAACCTCTGCCACAAACTGGGCATATGTAATTTCCGAAATGGGAGTTCATGTGTTCTTGGAGCAATTTAAAATTTAAATATTCCGTTGTGCAGACAGCGCACCTCAGTTCTGGCGTGTCAAATTTGAAGGGAACGATTGCGTTCTTTATGTCCAAGTGGATATCTTTACCGTGCTCATATTTAAGATGTCTCATCAAGTCATCCAGCTTCGATATATCTTTGCTGCAGAGCGCGCAGCTTAAATACGTTATATCTAATTTGACGACATGCTCAAAAAGTTTCCCAGTCATGACTTTTATTAGTCGGTCATTGTTGTGTTCGTCTAAGAAATGCTTTTTCAGGTCGGTCGGTACTGGGAACTGCTCGGAGCAGAAAGCACACCCGTATCCGAGGCTATCTTTGCTCCTGATCGGATTGGCGTTTGAGTTGAGCAAAATCGTCCTAAGATTCTGTTGGTTTTTCTTTGATTCGGAAAGATTGGGTCCCTTGTAGCTCCTAACGATCTTCAGCTCCACGCGAGGTTTGGAAATTCCTCTTTCAATTTTTATCGTTCGCGTACCTATAAAGAGAAATTTTTATTAGAGAACCAAATATATGGTAAGTTATTTCTGTTAAGCAAACATTTGTATCCGCGTCTTAGCTTCTTGCATTTCGCTCAGACCCTTCTATTTAAAGCACTAGTCTTTGTTGTTACTAGCTTTTTGCACTGTTTTAATATTTAATGTTAAAGAGTTCGTTATAATTTATAATCATTAAGACGTAATTCTACTTTTTAATTTAGTCATTAAAATTTATTATCTTTTGGAAAATTAGTCTTTTGTAGATCACATGGAGTTACTTGAAAATTAAATTTTACCTAGTATAAAACGAAATTGATTCTTGTACGGTTAGATCTTTTCAACTACGCAATGGATTTCAATGCGGTTTACATTAATTAATAGAGTGATTCAAGAGGAAGGTATTTATGTATGATACATGCAGTAAACTCGCGCGGAGCCGGGACGAATCGCTAGTTAAAATCATTAACATATGCCATTTAATGTTAGTCATCCGTAACGTTTGCAATTTTCAACGCGAATTACTACTATTTCTTTAATGATGTTATGACATTCTTTGTAAAAACTAACTTTAAGGGAGTTTCTCACGCCGTGATCCGTGAACACTCCATAACAAAATCAGTCTTGGGTATTCTTTTGTTATAAAAATTTCACAGATACGGCAATTAGAGTGAATTCCGTGGCTCTTTATTATGAAATTATACATTTTGATTGCTATGAAGATGAAAACTACTATTAAAAATCAATAAAAAGCATTAAAAAATATATTTTATTAAAACTACAAGTTATATACAATAATATTAATATTATCGTTCTATTTATTTAATATGAAACATACAGTGTTCAAAAATTATATAAAATCGAAACACGTTCAATAGTTATTTTATATTCGCATTTTAAAATAGAACAAATTATGTTTTAAAATTTCGAATACAGTTTTCAAGTGAGTGGGAATTTTTCTTGGGAGGGAAAACCGCTTCGTTACGTAACGCGTTACGTTACGTTTTCACTTCTATCGGGCGTCCCGAATCGCACATATTGGTTTTTTTAGTTAAGAAAATTTTTGAATAGATTTAGATCCATATACTCATTAAAATATCCTTTTAGTGTTTCGGTTTGAAATGATTTTTAAGGCCCGTTTAATTTAATTAAAATTATTGCTTTTTTATCTGTGTATAAATATTTTTAAAATATATATTTATTTCATAACAGATTCGTGTTTCAACTATTTATTAACAAAAATAACATCTAACAAATAAATTATTACGGAAGCCCAGCCCAGGGGCTGTCAGTAGAGGAAAGGTTTTGGACTTTTAAAGAATTCTAAAAATATTCAAGCGTTGCCGATTACCCCTAGTAGTAGACGTATCAATAACCGAGCATTGCATTGGTCGAAGTGGCTACCTAATTTTTAGTCCAAATTTATTAGCTATTGTAAAAAGTTTTTAACCCTTTAATTGCACTAGCGCCACCATTTGGAATACACGGTTTGGTGTCATCATGTCTCTATGATCAATAATCCAATTATATAATGGTCTGTAATTTAAAAACCAGGCGCTTTCTAAAGTGTCTTATTTAGTCTAAATATTTAGGATCCATAAAATTCCTGTATTCGAATAAAAAATACTAGTAATATTAAACAGCGTTCAAAAGATTTTCCCCGTTGTTTCATCTCAACTTTTAGTCAGAATTGTTAATTTTAAATTTTTATATGTAATTTTATCTTGTAGTAGTTTTTTTATATTTATATTAATATTTTGTTTGATATCGGTCGTTGCCTGAAATAAAATGATTTTATTTTTTTACTGTACTCATTTCGAAGAATTCGTAGCTTAATCAGTGATCGGCGTTTGAGTCGATCGTTAGGTTAAGCAGTTCTTACCGCAGCCGGATGATGGATGGGTGACCCATTCTAACTTCGATTTTCGAATATCCGACCTTCGCCGTGTTTCCGAAGGCATAAAAAAGTGGGTCTCAATTAGTGTCACCAATGATATTGCTTGTGAGATTGTGGGGGTTTCGGGGATGACGTCAGAAGACAATCGGTCATCTTAACTCACCACACAGACACATTCTATGCAATTAAGGCCGACCTTGGTACTAGACCGGAATAACTGTAAGATATAGAAGTTGATTTATTATACATAAGAACCTTTGACAAAAGAGCACTTTTCAAAGCCCGTCAGGTATTTTGATATTTTTTGTGGTACTCAAAGCAGTTTTCCATCGAAGTCGTTAATTATAACCCATTGGTTTTAATTGGCATGCTTTCTTGTTAATTTGTAATGTAACTCATTGCTAATTTAATGAATGAATACGGAAATTGAACGTCTCGCGATTTTTGAAATTTCGTGTTTATTAAGCGACCTTTTCCTTTAATAGCATTATCACATTATTGCCAGGAGCGGAAGGCAGGGTCATTGCCCACTAGGCCAACGGGCCAGACAAAAGTCAATAAAAGCCGAGGAGTATACATACAAAATTTTATCCAAATCGGTCTAGCAGTTTGAGATAAATAGCGTGACAAAGACTTGTAAAATCGATTTTTATACAAAAAGATATTATGGATAAATTAAACAAGGTAGTATTGCAAGGAGACAGTTGGTTAAAATTTAATTAATACTGCACGCTGCATACATATGTTATCCCGTGGGAATTGCTCGCATCAGTTACCTGACCGGTCCTGCCCTAAGCCGGGTAAAACGTCTTTTAGGGTCGTGTCACGTACTAATTGATGTATGGCTTCCATTGCTCGCCCAATACCTTACTTATTCATAATGACGTGACAAAAGAAAATACTATTTTTGTATCCATACTCACATAAATAATAAATATACACTGGACTATATGACACACGGACGTCTGTTCCTAAGGTGGAATACTAATGCCTGTGTTATAGGTAACAGACGCCTGTCGTAAACAAATACTTATATATGTATTTTTAAATATATAAATACATACATACTTATGTGAGAAAAAGGATACAGGACTATATGACACACGGACGTCTGCTCCAAAGGCAGACAACTTAATGCCTGTGTTATAGGTAACAGACGCCTGTTATACACAAGTATATTTTTATAGAAATAAATGCATACATATAGATAATACACCCAGACTCGAGGCGGGAATCGAACCCACAACCCCCGAAGCGGCAGGCAAGGTCACTGTCCACTACGTCAACGGACCAGTCAAATATGAAAATAGATATTTATTTAAAATATAGGTTGGTAAGTACGCCGTACAACCAAATAACAATGCAGAGCCTAAACTTTTTTTTTCTACAATTAATGTACCTACCAATATAACAAATATAAAATATGTAACAGAGAATTTTGTGAACAAAGGATGACTTATCTCTTAAAAAAAATTTCTTCCAGAAGCACTTAAATAGTAGGAGATTAATGTGAAGAGAAGTGGTGTAGGTACAGTAAATATAATAAAGTTATAAGATATAATAAAGTAAAAATACTACATACATAACGATATACTACAATACATAATAATATATAATTACATAATAAATACAACAGTAAATACATAATTATTTATAATTCATATACTACATAAATAATTAATAGAATACATATATATCTTCACTATTCCAAAAGTGACCCGCAACCGAGTGGAAGTATCGCCTCCAGTACAGCAAGTTCGATTTATCTCGAAGAAGGTTGTCAAAATAATGCTCAAATTTCCAAGCATGTTTGAGAAAAAGAATTTTATAATTTAATATCCTTGCAGATAGCGTGGCGTGCTTGTCTTCTGGAGCAAGAAAACGCGTCCCTACGTGCTCACATCGCCGCGTTAAGACAAGAAACGCTTGCTCTGCGCGCTCTGTTAGCCGCCAAGGACGAAACACCTGCTCCCACTTCCACCACTGCTGACTAAACTTGCTTATTGTTAAAGCACTCAACATTTTAGTTCCATTGTACGATGTTAGATGGCGATACTGTGCACCGACGCGCGACTACATCACGATTATGAAGTTTTAAAACACTGGCAATAGAAAAGTACCTATTACATATTACTAGTCGATCTGGAAGACGTTATCCTGCCTGAACTTTGCCTCGATCATGACATCTTTTTCTTCCTAGCGTTATCTTGGTCTAGTAGCAGGGTTCACTTAAATTGCAGGGAATGTTGCTGCGGGACAAGTTAAAATAACCGATTGCTGTCTGAGGTCATCCCCGGAACCCCCACAGCCACTACAAAATCACATAATCTGAACTCGCCTAAAACACCTTCCCGAAAATGTGTTATGAGCTCTCCGGCTACAAGGATA
Source organism: Charaxes varanes (assembly GCA_024363005.1). Classification (NCBI taxonomy): domain Eukaryota; kingdom Metazoa; phylum Arthropoda; class Insecta; order Lepidoptera; family Nymphalidae; genus Charaxes; species Charaxes varanes. Next base: position 392,017 of record JANCMC010013033.1, on the reverse strand, counting down.
TGTTAATCGAACGGGGTCTTCGGTCCCTTGAAGCTGTAAAAAATCAACCCCTTAAGTGTCTGCTATTGAAACATATGGCCGTTTATGTCACATTTCCAAAACTTTTGCAAAGGGAACCAAAACCTATAGGGTACTCTTCCCGTTGATCTAGAATCATAAAATTTGGCAAAGAGCTATATATATAGCTATACATATATAGAACAAACATAGGAAAATGTTACGTAGAAAATTGTAGATGCAACAGTGTGTGTTTGTCTATCTGTCGATCAAGACCGTTTTTCTCAGAAATGCGTTAAGGTATCAAGTTTAAATTAATACCAAATACTGAGGGTTTATGATTCCTTGAAGCTGTGAAAAAAATTAACCTTCTAAGTATATAATACACTGTAAAAAGTGAATCTAAACTTATAGGGTAGTTCCCGTTGACCTAGAATCATTGACAAGATGACATTTGACAAAGAACTTGAACTACAACTAGTTTGGGCAAAATTACTTCAACCGTAAATTTGTTCTCACATTACATTAAAGAAAAATTCGGTGACTTTATGATTTTTTTTTATGTTACGAGGGGGCAGACGAGCAGGCAGCAGGCACCTAAGTGCCTACCGGCGCCCATGGACATCTGCACGACCAGAAGGCCAACAGATGCGCTGCCGGCCCTTAATGACGAGTTTGTCTAGTAAGTAATCGTAAGTAAGTACTAATTATTTCTTGCTTTTTAGTTCCTTGGTGTGTTTTGAAGGCGGTTTTTTATATACTTTATATTTTACTGTGCTTTTATGTAAGATAAGATATTATATTCCTTAAATAGATATTTGTCTTGCAACGTACAATTTTGCTCTATCAAGTTTTGTTTGTAAAAATGGTAAAACGAGGCAGTCGTAGCTTAATTAGTAGTCGGCATTTGAATCGATCACTAGGTTAAGCAGTTGTTATCGGTGAGAGATGGGTGACCCATTATTACGCTGGTTCAAAAAAAAAAAAACCATAAACTTTCTCCGTGTTTGGGAACGCACGTAAAACATTGAGTACTGATTAATGTCACTGAGTATTATCGACACAGTAGTCGTGTGATTATGGGGTTTCCGGGGATGACGTAAAATGGCAGTCGGTCCTTTTAACTCTCTGGTACTAGACCGAGATAACGTTTGCCGAAGAAGGAGAGTTTGTCAAAATAGTTAAAACTGTTCATATATACTCTTTTATTTTCTTTTTAGAAGAATATTAGGAATACTTTTTAGGTATGTCTAATGTCCCCTTTTCCCCTCCTACTAAGCTTAAATTAAAAGCTTGTATTAGGAGTGGGTGCGACAATACCCCATCGGCGGTGGGTAGACGTGACAGCATTGCCGCCACTTCACGCCGATCTCATGTGAGAAAGAGGTACTGGTACCCGGACGCGCCGGCCCCAAGCGGCTACAAGCATGGCGCTACCTCTAATTAAACAATTTATATTTATTATTAAATTAAAAAATTTATATTTATTATTTATTATTATATACATGCAAATCATTTCAAATAAATTCAAATTAAATAAAAAAATGCATACATTAACTATGTTTATGTAGTTTATGTAACCAAAATAGGGTTTATTACGTATACAGGTTGACTGATGAGACACTTACGATACTTGAGGTCCTGATATTCCATGATCATATATGACGAAAAAATTAACTAAATCAAACGTAAATATCGATTAACTACTACGTGAAATTAATCGAAAGTTGTCTAATTATGTACGGGACGCGTGGATGCACGTTGATGGTCCTTTTTTCCTTCACACTTTAGTGCTGGCTTAGGACAGGCAAAAATACCCATTACAATCATTCGAATCACCTATTTGTTTAATAAGAATAACAAAAAAATATTTAATTTTATTTATAATTGTTTTTTTTTTTTTAAATTAACCTGTACTGTCCCACTGCTGAGCAAAGGCCTACCCCTTTTCTAACCACACCTTCCTTTCCTGACCCACCTGGATCCACTTCTTTTGGGGCTGGCTTCGCTCTTCCTAATGATATTTCAAAGGCTTAATTGATAGAAATCCATGAAATAGGTAACTTAATCTCCATGCCAACTAAACTATTGTTTGCCCTTGATTCTGACATAACCTTTCATCTCAACTGAAAAAAGGGTCGTGAGTATTATGCATACCTAAACCTTAATGCGTATGTTATATTTACTTATAAAAGATTCTAGTGTTTTATGATTATAAAATTGTAGTGGACCCGACAGACGTCACCTTGCCCGATTTATAGTCACAAAAAAGATGCAATAGTAACGCCATCTATTAGAAGTATTCCAAAGACGCGACAGACTGCATTTTTTTGATGTTTTTTAAATATTCCTTTGTGTTTTTCTTTATTTCTTTTTTTTTATCCTTCCCTGAAATAATGCGAATAAAATAAAACAGGTACAAAATTTGGCCCACCGTTTTTGATTTATACATACCGACAATAGCGTCACCTTTCGATTCCAATTTAGGTTTTTGAAAACCATTGTTAGAATTGATCACCCACCTATGACCAGGCCGCGGTAAGTAGTGCTTAACGAAGCAATCCACTCAAATGCTGGATACTGATTAAGCTACAAGCCTCCTCGTCTACTACACCACTTGAATGTTATTTGTGCGGATGTTTTTAAGCTATAATTTGTTTATATTTCATTAAAAAGTTTAATCTATCTATATAAAAGCGAAAGATAGTAAAAAATATAACATCATACCATCATCGTGCGTCCACGCTCGCATATCCATGCGCTCCGAACATAGTTAACTTTCTCCTAATATCCCGTTATAGTTAATTGATATTTAAATTTAATGATAATTTTGTTCATATGTTATACATAAATGAAATCTCGAAAACCGGGGGACGTTTATTAATGAAATTTGGCAAGGAGGTACTTTATAGTTAGTAGACATCCGTTAGTGACGGATTTTTGGTTATGGCTTGGTGAAAGAGGTCTAAGCGCTTTCGCGATTTGACGAAGTTACGGACGACGTTGCGGGTAAGAGCTAGTTAAATATAATGCTTAAACTTCTATTTCTCTATTTATTCTAATATTTAAAAACATTGCAGCCCTAAACATCAAACGATTCACTTAATTAAAAGTTATGATTAGGCAAGGGCAAGTAAGTACTAACGCCCATAGGAAACAACACAAAGATGCGTATCTTTTTCTAAACACTGTGCTTTGCATACTTTTTTTTGCACCTCTTTCTATCAATTGAAGACCTCTTAAAAAACCTGCTCGCTTCCGCTCCCGCTACCCGCTCATAATCGTCTTCTGTGTGACTTACGCCTGTTTTATGCCCACAAGGTAGTCCCCTTCCCTGGGATTTCCAAACTAATAGACGTAGAGACTTGAAATATTCCATGTTGATAGAAAATGCTAAAAACTCACGAGGAAAATGATTTTTAACGTAATCGGACACAACTTTTGAAGTTATATAACAAAGACGTTTATCGCATATCAGATACGGAATTCCTACTATATAAGCCTATCTTGACACGCTCTTGGCTGCTTTTAAAAATTTTAATTAAACTTTGTGCTAGCTCATACCTATTTTTTTCCAGTCCAAAAGTCTTATTGATTTCATTGGAAATTATGTTTATTTTTTTTTATTTTCAGAAACAAGAAAATGTAAATTTTTCATTTAAAAAAAACCTATTATCGACCCTGCCAGGATTCGAACCTGGAATCTTCTGATCCGTAGTCAGACGCGTTATCCATTGCGCCACAGGGCCACTGATTAAGTGCTGGTACTGTAGCAAAACACTATCATATTGAGCTATCCTATCAGTTTCCCTTTCCTACATATGATCGGCGTGAGGCGGCAGTAATGCTGTCACGTCAAGTGATGGTATTGTTGTCGCGTTTCGTTCGGTTTGTGAGAGTTTCCGGAGGCCTAAACCCTCTTTGAACGCACCTGCAAGCCTTCTGGTTGTGTCCATGGGCGGCTATGTAATCGTGAGGTTCTATTCTAATAATTTAATATATTACTTATGCCCTTTTTATAGAAATATTAGCATTCGCGCACCTATATAAAGCATAACTGTGCCAAATTTCTTACTCCTACGTCCCCGCAATTTTCGTAAAATGTTACCAAAAGTTTTTCCTTCACCAATTAATATATAGAAATAAAAAAAGCATTTGGGTATATATGCTTATGAGTTGTGCGAGGCAGGAAATTCCTATCAAATCGCAATAGTGTATCTATGCAGTTCTGTCCCGAGTGTCTCGTTGAATTTACGCGCTAATGAATTGTCTAGAAAGTTGTCTGAATTCGAAGCTACTACAAGGCGCCTGTGGTTAAAACATCACAGAGTTTCTCCCGAGATACGTTAGATTTCTCTTGATAACTATTGTTACTGAAATACGCTTACCAAGTACCAATGGGTGAAATATGGTATATAAAAGTGTCAATAGCTCAACGGTAGACAAGGACAAGGTTCTATCCCCAAACTCAATGGACTTAAGTCGCAAATACCCACACTCAGTTCGAGAGAAAAAATATTATATTAGTTAAAATAATTCTATACAAGAAGGGGACACCAGAAATCTTTTCTATTCTTTTTTACTTAAGGATCCTTAACTCCAAATGACCAAAACTTGGTTTAAATAGCTGTATCTTCAATTACATAAATAAGATTTGTGATAATGAATGAATAAGACGTGTTTTAATTTGTTACCAAAACTGATCAGCGATGACGAGCACATTAGAAGATACATTCTAAATTTGACCTAACTGGGGATTAAATTCCGGACCACTAGCTATATTATGGGATACGGGTATCTATAACTTACAATCAGTGGAAATAGTTCAAATAATCATTGAAACCGGTATCGCCGGAAAGCTATAAATATCTTAACTGCAGTCGGTGGCATTGTTGACTTCATTATCAGATAAACAAATATGAAGTGCAGATGTCATATTATTTAAATTTTACGTATAACATTTTATATATTTTTTAAAATCTTTATTTATTAATAATATTATGTCAGGTGAAACATTACAGTCGCCCAATTCGTTTCTTCAGGCTACAGAAAGTACTTAAGATAGACCAAGATTTGACGGCATCTTGTAGAAGATGTCGATACAGTCTAATAGCCGCTACACAAGTATCGATAAATAGTTGCGATAAAACTATGCCGACAAATCGTTGCGATAAAACTGTACAGGTAAAAAGCAACAAACTAGCTCCTTGAAGAACTATCGAAATTAGCAATCATATTCAAACACAACGAATAAACTGTGCAGTTAAATCGACAACGATTTTTCATATCTTTAAAACTGCGCAGTAGAAACTACACAAATCGTTAGCATTAAATCGCAACGATTTATCGATACGTGTGTAGCGGCTATAAGAAGTAGCTTGCTTGTCTAGAAGATAACTGAATAGGTAGAGCGAATGTTCTTCACTTAAAGGTACTAAGGTACATAAAACAACAAGATCCATAAGACATTACAGAAAATAGCACTACAAGATCCCAAAGGATGTAGCCGTTTCGTCAATCAGACCTGAATTCTTCCTTTTGTGAGTGATAGTATTCATTAAAAAATAAATAAATAGAATAGAAAAAAGGAGAAAATAAAAATTATGTTGTTATTGATCCCTACTTTTTTTTTAATTAGCAAAATGTCGAAAGCATTTTTTTCTAGCGATGCATTTCAATATTCGTATTGCGTGACAAGATTTGACTATGGGAACGATCCTTTTAAATTTCGAACACGTATATATAAGTTAAGACAATACAATAATTTCATGAAACAATCACTATTCTTTCCGTGTGTAATGTTTAAGGTTGTATACAATACAGTATTTTAAAAACATTTACCTGTTCCATCAACACCGGTATCGGATGTTCCAATGACATTTTTAATTCCTGAGAACTCATCAGTTTCGGTCGGCGTCGTACTCACTAAAACTACAAAGGTCACTAAACCACTTTAGAGTTATTTACTCCACTTGTTTACAGATGCTAATAATTATTAATTATTGTATATGCAATAATTAATGGAGACACTAGAGATAACTGTCACTCGACGTTCGCGTGCGTTGGCGGTGTACGGCGTTCCCTTTTCGAATTTATTTTAACTGTTTCTTTTTTGTATTTTTTTTTATGAATTTTATTTTTTTATTTAACCTTGCGGGTAGGTTATAATTTGGGGGAAAACGCACGCAGACGCGACCGCCCGCTTTCGGCGCGTGAGACGAATGACGAACGCACACCGCTCGCAGCCAACGAATCGTCTTGAGCGTAGCGCTTGCGCATTCCCAACACCAATTCTAGACTTCTAATCGACTCTAACGCTCATTATTTACTTTTTTATTACTAATCATGTCGAGTGTAGATAATTCATTCATCCCATAGATACTATGAAAGTACGTAATGAGAATGTTATTACGGAATATAAATACAACAGCACGGTCGGTCCGCGTGATTTTCATGCTCGCTCGCATGATATGGTGCCCTCGAATTTCTCGCCACTGCCGATGTGCAAGCGGCCAGTTATGACATTTCGAAAATCCAATACATA
>JANCMC010013033.1:258620-385376 GCA_024363005.1 Charaxes varanes | reverse complement strand
GATATGGTGCCCTCGAATTTCTCGCCACTGCCGATGTGCAAGCGGCCAGTTATGACATTTCGAAAATCCAATACATAGTTATTTAGTAAACCAAGCGTACCTTATGTGTTACATAATCGAAGTATACATAATATTAAATAACTGTTTATGAAAAAAAAACCCTTTTTCGGCATTTTAATATTGTATTTGAATAAATCGGTTATGACGATTCTTTTTTTGTTTGGGAAATAATGAAACGTTGAGACATGATTCCATACGAATTTTATCGAAACCGATCGAGCCATTTTTGCATCATGAACAAAACTCTAAAAATTAAATAATATAATGTATATGAAAATTATATTATTTAAAAAAATATATATGAAATTTATATCTCAGAGATTTCGCATCACTACCTAATTGGTGGAAAATCATTAAGTTTATATCAATATTAACAGATTCAAAAAAACGTATTATGTATGTAAATGAAGTTCAATGCCCTTCATTAAATTTGATTTAGTCGCGAAGTCACCTTGATGTTAAATATGTTTATGGTCTGTGATGTATTTCATACGGTGATATTATGAAGATCTGTTATTTAGTTATGCTGGAGCCAGACATAGGTTTATTTGAATGATCATGTAGTTTGGCCAGGGCCTTTGCGTAGCTTTAGCTATGTCTGGCTCCGGCGTAATAAGGGACAGTTTAAGCAAAACATTAATTTTATTCAGGCCTTTTTAGTCACTTCTTTATTGGGAGCACGCTGGACCTCAAACCTTGTAACTTTATATATTTTTTTGTATTATGATAATTGTGTGAATAAAGTTAAAGAACGCGAACAGTTAATTTTAAAATTCTTTCGTTTTTCAATTTATCATAATGCCCTCGCATGCCCCACAAAAAAAGCCCTGATTTTAATGCATAATTTATATTTTTCTTAAGAAAGTGATTCTTAACCAAATCTAGCGAAACTTAATAAAAATGGCCGACACCAAGAATTACAAACTGAAACATAGTTCAAGTAGCACCACTAAAAAATTTGTTTTTTTTAGTTTAAATTTTTTTAAACTAAAAAAAGTTTATTCATAGATCATTTCTGGATCAATCAGGAAATGGTAAATGGTAGTTGTCTAACAGGGACTGACGGAAATCCATCAACAAACATATTCACAGAATTTCTAAGCAACGACGCTTGCCGGTGGGGACCCGATCACAATGGAAACGATAAAATTCATGGTGCCCGTCTTTTAAAGGTAGGTAAAGAATTCATTGGCATTTTAACATAATTGTTGAATGTGTACCTGCGTGAGAATGTAAGGACTGTAAGAATAAGTTAAATTATCGCCTCACGTATGTTACATGAGCTCTTTTTTGAAATTGAATCTATAGGAAATACATATTTCACTTTAACTAATGAGAAAGGGAAGTTAATTTCTGGTCTTTTTTGTATCGATATTTGATTTTGTTGAATCGTTATCGATTGAAATTCATAGTTCCAAAATAAAGTTAACATTTATTAATTAGAGGTAGCGGCCATGCTTGTACCCGAATTTGGCCGGCGCGTCCGGGTACCTCTTTCTCACATGAGATCGGCGTGAAGTAGCAGCAATGCTGTCACGTCAAGTGATGGTATTGTTGACGCGTGTTGAAGTGGCTCAGGGGCGAGATAAGATAACCGACTGCCTTGTGATATCTGGAACCCCCTCCCCCCTTCCCAATCTCTACAATCTCACAAGTAATATCACTTAGTGAGATAAATCGGGACCCATTATTTTACGTGCCTTTCGAAACACGAATATTTGAAAAACCATTGTTAGAACGGGTCACCCATCTAGAACCCGGTTGAGGTAGAAACTGCTTAACGTAATGATTGACACAAATGTGAGCCACTGAATACACTACAACCTCAACAAGAATTTAAGCTTTCTCGAGAAGGAGCTTAGTGGATAAATATTTAGGTCTTAAGGCATACTTGTTAACCAAATGACGGAGTTCAGATCTAAATCGCCATAGCGTCTTTTTTATTGTTTTTTTTTAGAGAATATTAATACTTATTTGAGTATGTCTAATATTCTCTTTTTCCCTTCCTACTACGCTTAAATTAAAAGCTTGTATTAGGAGTGGGTGCCACAATATCCGAACGGCGGTGGGTTTTGAACCGGATACCTTGCGTATTTCCGTCCATACCTTATACCGTTGAGCTATTGAGGCTCTAAATGGCAATCGACTCAAATGCCGCTGACAAAGCTACGGTATTCTTCTTCTGACAATGACACACACAACAAAAAGAGAATCACCGAAATTGGCGTTAGTGGTTTAAAAATTTAAGATAGATATATGCTGTCGCGGGCTTTTTTGCAGAACTCTTTAAGATAAACATATCCTTCACACAAATACATGTACCTCTAACGTTCGCTCGCATATGGCAGAATTTTCTCTTACTTACTTGACATTTATCTTTATATTTTGGACAATTCACACATTATATTTATAATTAATAGTCTATATGTTGTTCACATGTATAAACTATATTAGTGTATAGTTTTATAATCCATTCAATCGTTTCTCTGTGAAAGAGCGTCAAACATACATCCAGCTATACATCCATACATCCATGTGTACAAACATTCGCGTTTATAATATTAGTAGGATCTTCATCAGAGAAAAGAGATGATGTAATGAACACGACCACCGAGAAAGCGGATTTTATCGCCACTAAATTATTTCTCAAGCGTAGAAATAAAATGAGCGGTTTTATGTTGAAATTGATGTGGGTCGAGCGAAGCTTTTTTCAGAAGTGGTAGCTTATCTATGTAGTAGTAGGGACTGTTAAGTACGTTTTTATGCACTTAAAAATCCACAGAGACTATTTGATAGCGGAGGTTGTAAAATAATCAGTGGCCGGCTTTTGAGTCGATCGCTAAGTTAAGTAACTTTTACCGCGGCCAGGCTATAGATGGGTGTGAGTTAGGAGCTCTAAGGCAGTTGCGAGCGTCTTGGCATGTTGTTATATATGTTAGATGGACTTCTACCTTTTTCTCTTGTATAGAAAACTGCTTCTGAATTCAAGTTATAGTTTTCGAGATTAGTGCATATACATATACACGATGTTCGTCGCTGAATCGTTTTTCGAAGCTGAGACATCAAGTATTTCACTTACAACACAACTTAATTTTTAAAAGATTTCCTAGTCTCCAAGGATTAGGCGTCCGATAGCAAATATATACTATTTTTTAAGGAAACGAGATGATAAAGTCAAATGCATAATTAAACAAGAAGTTATGCATTGACCAGCCTTGAACTCATTCTAAATGTCGTAACATATTTGCCCTCTAGCGATTCGCCCCGACTGCAATGTATAAATGTATGTATTATACATATAAACCTTCTTGAAACGCTGCTTATTGGCGAAAACCGCATTAAAATCCGTTCCGTAGGTTTAAAGATCTAAGCCAGCGGTTAGCAACCACGGCTCCCGGACCGCGGTCACCCCCTTTTTGACCCGTGACTTTTTTTTAATGGCAATGTTATTATAAATATATAATACCTGTGTTTCTTTGCCACCGGCGACAAAAGGAGGACCTTGCTGAAAATCAGCGTTGCTTTCATACCTGGAAGCAGTATTTATATATTTCTAAAAAAAAAATATTTGTGTATAACAGGCGTCTGTTACCTATAACACAGGCATTAAGTTGTCTGCTTTTGGAACAGACGTCCATATAGTCCTGTATATATTTATTATTATTTATCTATTATTAATATTACCCGTGCAGTTGGCGTCCATAACAGCTATCTTCAAAAATTAAATCTCTTGCCCTTTTTATGGCTGCAGCTGTATTTTCTTCTTTCCTTTTCCGATGAAATAGTTTAGCTGATTGTGTTAGCTTAGATAGTTCCTTTTGCTTCTGCTTTTGTAATTTATAAACGTGACCCTGTACGGTAATGGTTTTTTTTATGTCACAAGCGGCAAACGAGCCGGCGATTCATCTAAGTGACTACTGACATAGACATTTGCATGACCAGGAGGTTAGCAGATACGTTACCGGCCTTTAATGACGAGTTTAGGCCATCGGGAAGTCTCACAAACCGCACGAAACGCGACAACAACACCATCTATCATCAAATGGGCTAAATATAACACTGAAGGAATTATAAAAATAGGACCAGTAGTATCTGAGATTAGCACTCTCAAGTAAAGAAACAAACAAACTCTTCAGCTTTATACGTATTTATAAAAAAGTATAGATACAGATGCAGATGCAGATGCCGGTGCCGTTGCCCGTTAACGTTCTAATAAAAAATAATGTAAGTTAATAAAAAATAATCTCTGATATTTTCATCTATACTAATATATAGAGCTGAAGAGTTAGTTTGTTTCCTTGTGGGCGCTAATCTCAGGAACTACTGGGCCGAATTGAACAATTTTTTCAGTGTTAGATAGCCCATTTATTGAGGAAGGCTATAGGCTATATATCATCACGCTAAAATTGAATCGATTTTTTTTTTTCGTAATTTTACGCGAACGATTTCGCGGGCACAGCTGGTAATATATAAAGCTGAAGAGTTTCTTTGCTTGAACGCGCTGATCTCAGAAACTACTGGTCCGATTTGAAAAATTCTTTCCGTGTTAAATAGCCCATTTATCGAGGAAGGCTATAGGCTATATTATATCATCACGTTAAAATTTTCCACCTAATTTTACGCGGACGGAGTGGCGGGTAACAACTAGTTAATAATATAATTCCTACGCGCCTAGATCTAAAATGAGTCACACTCCATACCCTGAAGTCTAATTATCTCGGGAATATTTTTATAGCACTTAAGGACGCAAACATGTAAAATTTCTTTTACATACTAATTACTGATTTCATAACCGACAGTTTTTGTATTAAGGGAAGTATTAAGTGGCGTTAGCAATTTTGACTCCTTTACGGTCATTTACGGAGCAGTGAGCTACATCCGCCGGTAACAACAGCTTTTAGTTCAATTTACCGTGAATAACAACCGTCTAGAGTTCCACACTAACATAAGAAATAGTCTCGGCTCTTGCCCTTTTATATCGCCTTTAAAAATCCAATTTAGTAGCAAAACACTTTGTAATATTACACATTTCATAACGTACTAATTCATCTACGGATTGACATCTGAGGATTAGTCTTAAAACTGAGATCAAAGGAAACTTTATTGGTTCTTAATAGGATATTATTCGAGCTAACACGCAATATAATGAAACCCTATCACGCCATCTCTTTGATCTTCATAATTCAATACTTATCCAATACTATCTGAGGACCTTAATAATGGAGACACGACGCTGAGAACTCCTTTGATCAAACGTCCTTTGATAATTCTATCATAATCCTTCCTCGTGTCCGTCAGTCATTTAATGTATCAAGTATGCTTCAATTGCTCTTTGTACTGGACCAGTTTAATTGAGGACATAGGATTCCTCGTTTGTCATTTAGAGTTCCAGTCTCACAAACCGAACGAAACGCGACAACAACACCATCACTAAACGTGAGACAGCATTGACGCCACTTCACGCCGATCTCATGTGAGAAAGAGGTACTGGTACCCGGACGCGCCGGCCCAATTCGGCTCGCGTGGAGCAAAAGGGCAAAAGCTGGCTTGATCCAGATGTTCAGTACGCATAGGGACTGCGAAAGCACGGCCTAGAATTAGCCTGTAATTTAAGATTAAGAAAATCTTTTACAGTGTAATCTTTGAGTATTCTGAATGTAATTAATGTTAATTTCAGTTACTGTTATTTCATTATAACAGTGATTTTTATACGTTTATTGCATTACATCATTCTCAAACGTTTAAAGAAGTTAGCAAACAAACGAAGTTGTTAAAACGAGATAGTGTTTTTAGTTTGTTTAAGTTGTTTGTTATTACTAAAATACTTGCCGTTTGTATTCTTTATTAATAATTTGTTCACTACATACTTATGTTTTATATATTAATCTAGTGTAATGTACTTTTTCCTGTATCACAGTTTCTTTGAACTAGCACAGGAATAAGGGCTTTAACTCAATTGTGCCAAATGTAACAGTTTCTTTAAAATAAATAAATTACAATATGATTTTCTTATAGATCGGCGTGACGTCATTCGGTGCCCGAGCCAGCTGCCAGGCTGGTTATCCTGCAGGATACGCCAGAGTTACATCGTTCGTGTCTTGGATAATAAAGCAATAAATTAATATACTTAAATGTTTAAATTTTTATCGCCAGATTTTTCACATTTCAACCCTTTATTTGTAGCTTGAGTGATTTTCATATGACTGTAATGCCGGAGCCAGACAAAGTGTTTGTACATTATTGTCCTTGAAGACTACAAAGTACTACAAAACTTTGTGCAGTACGCAAAATTCCCCGGCCATACTACATGATCATTCAAATGATCATTCAAATGAAGCTATGTCTGGCTCAAGCATAAGAAAATAATACCCTCATAGTTAAAGGGCACAACATCTGCGAGCCTTCTAGTAGATTGTTTTTGACGGTCCTGACTTTAAAAAAAATAGCTACTGGTATCCATAAATGTCTTCATCCATTGACGATTCGATTGAGGATCAGAAACAAAACTTCTCCATTGACACAGAAATGTAAGTTGATGTGGAGTAGGGCTTCAAATTTCCTATGTATCACAGTTTTACCCAGATTGGTAGCCACCTTTAAGATATCATTTGGAAGGTTATGTATTAAAGAATATAAAACGATATCTTCTATACTTTTGGTTATTAATTGTTTGAAATAAAGGACTTAAAGTGACGTACTCTGTATATGGACATCGCATCGGTTGTGACTCATGTGGACCGACTACATAAGAGCAAATCTTCAAGAACGCGTCCTAAATTATATAAAATGCGCCACGTACAGGTCGCAATAGACATACCTAAAGTATACCGGCTTAGCCCCACAGCCACATCCTCTACAATCTAAGCGGACCCTGGTACCACTACACCGGGATAACGCTAGGACGAAGAAGAATTTTACGCGGACGAAGCGACGGGCACAGTTAGTTATCAATAAACCTGTCTAATTATTTCTAATTTAATGATAGAAATACAATATTAAGCGTTGCAAACTTTACACACTATAATATATCACTTTAGCGCGCTGTTATTTCCGGTTAACCACGTATATAGCTTATCTAAATCGATTTAGCAATTTGGAGCCCGAACTCTCGGCGCACGATAAGGATAATTTTATTACATTTTACTTATTCTTCCCTAGAATTTGTGTGTGGAATGGAATTTATACCATTGTTATCGGTGCTTCTTAAGTAGACTTTAGGAATGGTCATTTATATAAACCCTCTGGTAATGTAATTTATGTGCTGTTCTTCCGCACAATTGTCACCTACGTTGGAACAAGTGGACAACCTGTCATCTTTAGTTAAAGGTACAGCCACGCTTGCAGTCTTTTTGATTTGCAGCCGAATTAGGTTGGCGCAACCGGGTATCAGTACCTCTCACATAAGATCCGCCTAAAGCCATCTAAAAGATAAAGAAGACGAAGAGAGGGGAAAGCAATAAAAATTAAAATAATAGCTGGTAAAATTGTTCAAATTCGATCGGACTCGCCGCGGATTGCGCGAGAAATTTTCGGATTGTGGACGATTTAAAAATACTCCGACGTCTCTGATATAGCCGCGTCGCGTCTGCGACGCTTTTAAGTAGAGTTTGAAGTCCTACTAGCCGTAGTAGGCGAGAACTAGAAAGATACGAGTTAGGCAATTGTTGTTTCTGACGAGGCTTACATAGTGCTTTTCTCAAAAAAATGCAAGGAAATTAATCAAAATTTTACAGGAAAGTTATTTATTATTTAATTAATATTAAAAGTTATATTATTTTGGTACGGTTTTCGTAAGGCAAATTTAACACAGCCATACAGCCGAAATAGTAAAATAAAAAATAATAGTAAAACGAACGTGCTCATTTTTACTCTTATTTTTTATTTTACATCTAGGCTATAAATAGAGTAAAATAATGTCGCCATTTTCTGAATCAATGTTTTTGTAAGTAAATTGTGTCTCCTGTTCGAATTTTAAAAACACGACAATAATAACATTTCATACAACATTGCAGGCGCGTTTTAAATTCGAAATTTGAAAAAGGCGATAATGAAATTTCATATAACATTGAAGGAGGGTTTTTTTTCTTAAATTTAAGTATCCGTAAATGGCTGTCCTGTAGGAGAAAAGTAATTTAATTCTGATGCTACAAACATTTGGAGCACGTGCATTATTCTCAGGCGAGCCGCACCCTGACTGACCGAGAAATTTGCCTAGCGGGGCTGCCTCACGAGACTGCTTGTTCAGTTAAGACACTGCTATTCATAAAAAAAATACAGAAATAAATAAAATGAACGTATAAACAAAAACTGAACTAATAAATACATCGTTTCTTAATCATTGACTTTAATTGAATTTAGATATAATTATTATCTAAAACTACCCTGATTTAGCTGACCCATTGGCGCAATGGGCAGTGACCCTGCCTTCTTAGCACTCGTATTAGGACGTCGGTTTATGCAATTTCCAATATACACTTATCTTGGCTCTAGGAACTTCCTACCTTTACTTTCCTGCCTTAGTGATTTCAAAAATCGAGCGTACAGACTGGATCCACAACGCATCTTTGAACCTTCTAGTACTATTGGAGTTATCCAAAGGAAAAGCCGTGTTGACTTAAATACGTGATAAGATCACTTTATCTAAAAATAACCCGATAGAGTCGTTTTATCTTAAATGACGTTGTTTAGGGTGTTAAATTTTGGGAGTACAGGAAAAGCACTTGTATTAAGCCGGTTTATGCCTTTTCCAATATACACCTAAGCTCACTGCGGGGTGATGTAATCATGCCACAATGAAGACATCTATGGGCAGGCTCTACATGCGTGAAATCTATACCCTAGAGTCTAGAATATCGTTGTTAGCACAATGTGTATATAACATAGATAGTATATTTACGGATATGTAACAGACATATTTATTTGATGAAATTGTTCCCTAAATCGAATTATATATATCTTGTTCTTGAATAGGTAGTGACCAATAGGTATGTAGCCACCGAACCACTGAGATGGCAATGACGTCGAGTGAGAAAAGGTTACACCAAATCAAACTAGATGGCGCTGTAAGGATGAAGACGACCGCAATACAAACGCTGAAAATCTCCATATAAACCAACTCACGCTAGCGAAGGTTCTACTTACGATCACTATATCTTATAAGACCTTCCGACGGACAACTGTCGACGAGGCACGGCCGCCCGAGGCAATTCCAACTAGCCCGGATACAAAGATCTTTCTTTCATTCCTCGCCAAACACTTTCCACCTTGGTGTGCCTTTCCATAGGTAGAGTCTCCTCAACAGCTCCATATAATATTGAAGGGACATGAACTTAAGTCCGTAAAGTACCTAGTTCAAACCCCGCTGCCGCAAGGGTATTGACGCAACCACTCCTACACATACTTAATTTAAGCTTAGTAGAAGGGTTCAAATTTCATATTCGCGACAAAAAGTATTCTTCTCCAAGGTTCAATCTATCTTTATACCGAAATTTGCAAAAAGGGGTTCAGTAGTTTAAGCGTGAAAACGTAACAGGCAGAGTTACTTTTACATTTACAATGCCGGGGCCAAACATAGCTCAAAGTGTTTGTACATCTTTGTCCTTGAAGACTACAAAGTACCAAAATTTTACGCAGTTACACAAAGTCCTCGGCCACACTACATGATCATTGAAATGATTGTTCAAATGAAGCCATGTCTGGCTCCAGCATAATATTAGGGTAAAGATTTTTTAGTTAGTGAACATATGAAAGAAAAATCCCTGAATTCAGAACGGCTCGTGATCGTTACCAAAAAGAGAACAAACAACAAATAAACCCCAAAAACCTTCAACTTGTTATTTATGCCAATCGATAGACTTTTACGATTCAGTTGCTTCTGCGGAAAAAATATATTAAGGCCTGTGCACACTATATCTCATACACTTACATTTTGTGCAAAAATATGATTTTACTAGCTGTAACCAGCGACTTCGTTCGCGTTAAATTCAGTTTCATTTTCGCAACAAAAAGTAGTATTTCTCCTTCTCCACGGTCCAATCTATCTGTGTACCGATATTCATGAAAATTGTTTCAGTGATTTAGGCGTGAACACGTAACCAGATTTATTTAATGTCTGCAAATAAACTTGATGGATTCAGTTACTCAGTATGCTTTTAAACTTTATCTTTAAAGTCTTTTATTCATATCTATACTAGCATATACATTTGTTTGTTTGTTTGCTTGAACGCTACAATCTCAAGAAGTACTGGTCCGATTTGAAATATTTCTTCTGTGTTAGATAGCCCATTTATCAAGAAAGGCTATATATAATCAAGCTAAAATTGAATCATTTTTTTACCTAATTTTGCGCGGACAATGTCACGGGTAAAGCTAGTTATTGATAATATGTATTAAAATGCTTCTCCCATTTTATCACTAAATTATTCCGGAACCACCGTAAACCTAAGCTTACGGAATAATCCCTAAGGTTTATTTATTTCTAAGTTTTGTTAAAAGTTATTCGTAATAATACAAAAATGAATGGTATATGATATATTGACATTAAAATAAATACACAATGCACTAAATACTAAACTCCTTTGCTTAAATCCGCGAATGAATTGATTCGTTAGCGGAGTATTTCATTCGTGTCCGCAAAGTAACGCATCTATCAAATGCACAATGAAATATGTCACACACGTCCTTACAAGAATTATTTGTTTTGAGAAATAAACAAAATCACCGCGACAAATTAAACTTATTTGTATTAAACTAATTCAATGCGCGACTCTAACCGGCGCGCAATAAAGAACTAATTAAATAAAGTAATTAAAGTCGCTCCGGACATAACTTACCATGATTGCCGACTTTTACAGCCCATTAGAAGTAAACTCAACGCATTTGCAAGGAAAATAGAGAGACACGAAAGCCGTTTAATGTCTCCCTATAATATGAAATACTTAACACCACTTATTCGGATTATACTCAACTGTTATAACGTGTTATAGGAGGTTCCCAGCAAAATTTTTGGTCCACTTCTCATGTTCATCCCCCTATGTATGTGTCATATTGTTTACTTTTCACAATGTTCGAATAAGCGCTGTTTCTTTCTTTCTTCTTTCTATAAATTAAAAAAAAAAGTGGAACTATAGACAGAGAGTTAATGATAAGAGAAAAAAGATTAAAAATTAAAAGTAATATAACAATTGGTACGGGCCTCATGCCAGTGGTGCGTAAATTTAATAACAAAAAAAACCTGTTATTGGTATCGTATGTTTTATATGTCATACTATGACGGCTGTGGCCTAGTCAGTGGTCTGCATTTGAATTGAGCGCTAGGTTGAATAGCTCCTACTGTGACCGGGTGACAGATGAGTGATCCGTTCTAACACTGGTATGTATTTGAAATCCGATCTCCTGGGTGTTTCGGAAGGCACGTGAAACAGTAGGGCCCGATTAATGTCACTGAGTGATATTATTCGTGAGATTGTAGAGATCGTGGGGTGTCCGAGGATGACGTAATATGGCGATCGGTCATCTTAACTCGCCCCACAGATTCATCCTCTGCAATCTAACAAGACCCTGGTATTAGAACGGAATAGCTCTAGAAAGAAGAAGATGGGATATGGCTCATATGACCATATTATTGAAAAAAGACACTGTTTTTTAAAAGTCAAGGTATGGCATCGGTAAACCTACTGACAGCACAATTGTGTAGCCCATTAAACAAAACCTACGCTTTATACAGGTTCCTATTAGGCATTGATAGTTGTTTAGCGTCAGGTGACCCGCTTATATGTTTCCCCAAAAAATGAAAATAAACTATTTGCTGCAGTCGGTATCTGGGTTATCTCTTTATCGATTTTTTCGAGCAGTACAACGTCTACCGGGTCCGCTAGTATTTAACAAAATATATAAACACAATACCAATACATTTTACGTGCAAAAAAAAGTCAAATTACGCAGAAATTGCTACTAAGCGAAGCATCGAAAAATAAATGACCGTCTCAAAATCCATTACGTCCATTCCAGTCGCATTTAAAGACAGTTATTTTTAAATTAGCCCTAAGTCGAGATTAATACGTTCTTAAAGACAATTTTCGACGTAGCCAAGTCGGATGCTCTAATGCAGGGGTGGCAAACTTTATGTGTCTAAAGCTATTTATTTCAAAGAGAAAGACAATTTTAGACGTAGTGAATTCTGTTGCTTAATGTCCCCTTATTAGCCGACTTTTATGTGTCTATAAGTATGTCTGGAATTGTACTTCCTCTTCTACTTACCGCCTAGTGTTTCACCACGATATCTGCAAATTGAAAGCGAGAAAATAGTCTTTAAATAAAGATATTAATCTGAGTTTGTCATAACAGATTTAATATCTTCTGTCATAAGTTATCAAGCTATCGAAGTTTCAAAGCTGGAGTTAGTTTAAAATATTACGCTGGTCAGTTTATAATCATACACTGATTACTTAGTCACACGGATTTTACGATTTTTAGTCCCCTCTCTCCCGTCCTAGTCACAGGTTGTCATATTTAAAAAAAAAACCCTGCACCTATCATGAAATTTCGAAAACAGTGTGACAGAAAGGTTGTTTATAGATAGTAAACGTGCGCTAAAGACGGATCTATCTACAGGGCTGGATTAAGGAAGTTTAAGTGCCCTCGAAGCTTTGTTTGAAAGTCCAAAACTTTAAACGATTTCACCTAATTTTCCGCGAACAGATAGTGTTTTAATAAAAGATAAAAAAAACGTTAAAAAAGAAAACGTCCCTTGATCAATCTTATTATAGTCACACATTATACCACGTTCAATTTTTTTTACCTGTAAGCTATGGGCTTATCGACCCTATGGGTTAGCTGTAACTTGTACAGAAAATCCTTGTGACCTAAAGCTGTGTCATCAGGAGATTAAAAAAAAAAACCTAAGCATTGCAGTTAATTTCGTTTTTCATAATTGCCATTTAAATAATTACAAGGCAGACGTAACGATGTCGGTGTATATACGAAATTTGAAAACATATCGTATATGTTTTTGGCAACACAACATACGTTAGGTCGTTGAACGATATTTAATTACATAATAAACTTCTAGGAAAGGTTCGCTGTGGGCAGTAACTTTCCACTCAACTTTATAAAAAGAGATCATTACAAACATGCATTTAGTGTCAGTCTTAATGGCCTGAAAGATAAAAGAACAGTCAAACTCATAATAGAGATAGACAAGCTATTATAGAGTAATATTGTGCCAAAAGGAAACAATTAGAAAATTCTAACTATTCAATGTAGTTAGACGTCTATTAAGTTGTGAAACAAATTCGTTAGAAACGTCACACACTAAACTAAACTAAAGATCAAGGACTACACCTATGAATCTAAAAATATGTAATACTTGTTTTTCCGTTTATCCGGGCTTATCTTCCAAACGGCTTATACAGATTAGGTAGGATTTAATCAGAAAAAAGGGAATAGTGCTATTTTAGTTAATATTAAAATCTATATATATAAGCGAAAGGTCACCTATCATGAAATTTCGACAACCGCTGGGTATACAAGGGTGAAATTTGGCTATGAGGTGTTGCATCTGCTAAGAACGGATTTTTCGATAGGGCCAGAAGTCTAAGAGCTCTCGTTTGTTTACGCAGACGAAGTCGCGGGAAACAGCTACTTTAACTGCACTAACGATAAGGGTAGAATAGTAGTAAATTGCAGTGCCGACAAAATTAACGCTGTTTCGAGCAATGGGTGGCACAGAAGGTAAACAACACGACTGAAAGAAAATAATTACATTTTCGTGGACCCTTCTCCTTAATAAGGCCATATCGAAAAATCTCTCTATATCGCAATCTATCGCTAAGTCCTTTACAAGCTACCTACCTCTTTATCTTTTCGAGATTTCGAGGACGCTCCTAGCCCCAGCAGTCGCCACGGAATGTCGAACAACCTTCCTCAACGTTTCTTCTGCCACTCTAACTTCAAAGTATCGCGGGGATTCAGAAAAACTGGTCCTATTACTTTTTGATATAATATGTCTTCTTTTATTTGGATAAAGTGAATTTATGTGTATTTAATTAGGTAGATGTTTAATATATTATTTTACAACATATTAGAGTTTACTAATCTCAATTATTCTAACGCTATCGCGACTGCAAAAAGCATTGATAGCGATTGTAAATATACATGAAGAGTTTGTTTGTTTGTTAGCGCGTTCAAGCTGTTTGCTTGCTATCTCAGGAACTACTGGTCCAATTTGAAAAATCCTTTGGGAAGATAGCCCATTTAGAGAAATGCTAAGGGCTATATATTATCGCGCTAAAATTAAATCTATTTTTTTGATCCAATTTTATGCGAAAGAAGTAGCGGTGACGGCTAGTTTCAAACATGATGCTTCAAATCTATAAATCCTTAAGGTTGTTATTAAGTACAAATACCAAAGTATTATTTTGTTTAAAGCAGATGTCTATGGGCGCCGGTAGGCACTTCGGTGCCTGCTGCCTGCTCGTCTGCCCCCTTGTAACATAAAAAAAAAACAGAAATAATATATATACAGGATTATAGGACATATGGGCGTGTGTTCCTAAGTAGACAAATTAATGCCTGTGTAACACATTTTTTTTTGTAGAATAATATAAGTATATACATATAGATAATACACCCTGATTAGAAGCGGGAATCGAACATACGACCCCTGGAGCGGTAGGCAGGGACATTGCCCACTGCGCCAACGAGTCAGTCATAATAAAGTAATTATTTGGCGAATAATCCTTTAACTTATTACGTCTATTGCTTTAGGAGCTACGATGCCACACGCATACACACAGATACACACAAATACATCTATGTCAGATTTCTAAAACTTTTCTTTAAATTAATTTTGGATTAAAGTTGGAATGCTGAATATTTTGGTTCAACAGGGTAGTAGCTTAATCAGTGGTCGGCATTTGAGTCTATCGCTAGGTTAAGCAGCTCTTACTGCGGTCAGGTGAGAGATAGGTGGTCAACGGATAGCTGATGCCAGTCATTTTTAAATATCCGACCTTCCCGATAAATGTCACCAAGTGATATTAATCGGATTTTAGCATACTCATTTCTCAAAGGCCAGCAACGTATCCAATACCACCATTGTTTTAAGTTTTTAGTTTATTTGACAAGTTTTTGTTAGTCTGTCTGTTGTGTTAAATTTAATCGCCCTATCCGTTATTCGAGATTAAACCTTTACTGGAAAATAAAAAAGTATATAAAGCTATCCAAAGTAAATAATACTAATCTCAAACAAAATTAAGGCTTTTTGATTGATTTCGAAAGAATCCTAAGAACTTCTTCTAGACTCAACTTAGATCTCAGTATTTGGACGACGTCAAAAGCTACTAGTCTAAAACTAGTGTAAAATATTTTAAATAAATAATTATATATAGGACTATATGACACGCGGACGGACGACTATATGACTGCCTTACAACTTGCTGCCTGTGTTATTGGTAACAACCGCCTATTTTATATATATATAAAATACTCGGAAGTATATAAATACATACATATGGGTCACAGCACACTGCGCCAATCTCTAAATCATAGGTACATTAATAATTACTGACTAGGGCAGTGTAAAATAATGGCTGAAATAAATATTTTACATATTGCCTAGATTTTTGGTAACGAACATATTACAGTTTGCTACAACAAAGGCACAAAAGCCCTGATGTAATTTATGTAAATATAAACAAAGATACCAAACAAAAGCCCGAGTGAACAATTAAGGCTTTAGGCGGTCGTCTGTTACCTATAACACAGGCATTAAGTTGTCTACCTTAGGAACTGACGTCCGTGTGTCATATAGTCCTGTATATTTATTTATTATATTTTATTTTATTTTTAGACTGGTTTGGAAATCCGGCCTCCTCCGTTTTTCGGAAGGCACGTAAAACAGGGCTTCCGATTTAAATCACATAGTGACAGTAGTCGTGAGAATGTAGATATTGTGGGGGTTCACGGTGATGAATTTAGACGGCAGTCCGCCATCTTAACTCGCCACACAGCCATATCCTCTGCAATTTAAGCGGACCTTGGTACTAGACCGTGATAACGCTATGTTAAACAATGTTTTTCTAAGTGATAACTCCAGCTGGTTTAGATAAAGAATGTATATGATACATTTACGTCGTTTCGTGACTTATGTTGACTGTATGCAGTTTCAAATTTTACTTTCTGTTGGCAGTCCCTTTAACTGATTTTATTGTCTACATAAAAAATATGTTTTTAAGCCCAATAGTCTAGTACGGCTCGACCAATTCAGCAATTTTTTTCCCTATGTTTCTTAAGGTCCGTGTATCTTTTATTTAATAAAGTTTTAATATTACTTCTGAAAATCAGCGCTGGAAGTGGGTACATACCCGTACACTCACTTCAAAACTTCGCTGAGAAGTCATGCCCAGTTTCTGTAAATTCGTATACAATTTAAATTTTACACTTTGCGGCTGAGTTTCAATCGTGCGGTTAGACCCTGTCAAGAGGTCTAACCGCACTTCGAAGTGTGTGATAGAATCACATCTGCGCCGAATTGTAAAAATTTTTGAAAGAATTTATTATAATAAAAATCATAGTAGTGATTGAAATCATAGCCATATATTTATTTGCTCTTGCAATATTATATAATAATATGTCAAGCGGAAACTTTAGGTACCTTTTTACGAAAATGGCACCGACGGAGGAGTATAAAATTTGGCACAATTGTAGTTCATATAGTGGAAGGTGTGCGAATGCTAATATCTTTTTATAATATACAATATTTCAATTCAAAAAATTTCAACGAACTAATTATCTCTAGAACTTTTAATTTCCTAAGTAAATGGAGGTGAATAAAAGAGATACTGATTTTAACTTTATCTTTTTTTTGTGTTAAAAAGAATATTAGAAATACCAAAGCATAATACATTCGCTCAGACATCTGTACTTTTCGACAGAGTTGTGAATCTATCACACACTTCCTATTGTAGTCTGACTTCGTGATAGGGCGGTTTTTGCAGCACACGCCAGAATAGCCCGCACATGGCAGAATTTTGTCCTACTTACTTGAAATTTATCGTTATATTTTTTACACGATTCATATTGTCGCACTAGCTTGTGCACGCCGTTTTGTACACGTCTAAATAGAAAAATGGTTACATTCTTATTTCTAAGTGACCAAATAAAATTGAACAAAATTCGAAATCTTTAAAGAATGGATGAAAAAACCAAATCAAAAAATATATATCCAAATGAGCACGATTTGAAATGACACCGTCTCCAAGTCACACCGTAGAGACAGTCCAATTCAATATTGCCTGTAAATCCATTTTCCATAATGTGGAGAGTAGTGAAATTTTTATATTTTTATTAAAAAAATATGAGTATTCATACAATTTTTTTGATAAACAAAAGCTTCAAAAAAAAGGGCATAATATATCAAAGAAATTTTAAACTCCGCCTTTTGTATGAGCTCTTATGCGAGATTCTGCGACTTCTGATTTTTTTGTTAATTTAAAAATTTTGTTCTATTTATTTTATATATTTTTTGGGAAACACACATTTTATATAAGACACTTATAAAATTGGGATAAACAACGAAAGCACAAATCAGTAAAGTTACAAATGTAAAAATATACTTAGCATTACACAATGAAACTTAAATTTTGTACAACTTCTTTTTCAAAACAGGAATTTGTCAACAAATATGTTTAAAACTAGTCACCTTCTATTATAATTATGACAGTAGTGCTACAAGGAACCGCTATAATTTTCGTATGTCCGTCCGTCCGTCTGTCTGTTCGTAAGATGGTCCTCCCCCCTAGCATTTCCAAACTATTAGACGTAGAGACTTAAAATTTTCCATGTTGATAGAACGGGCTAAAAACTTCGTTAGGAAAATTATTTAGAACAAAATTGGACAACTTTTGAAGTTATTTAATAAATACGTTTATAGTGTATCAGGTACGGAATCCTTCTTAATAAGTGTGTCTTGATACGCTCTTGGCCATTTTTACTAGTTTGAAATCATGATTTAGCAATGTTTAACAAACTGCAAAGTTTGTCACTAGATTATCCTGTAGTATTGTCAAAAATATCACACATGTGGTAAAGCAATTAGTATAGCTAGCTCAGAGGGTGAGTGTCACGTCTATATTTCTAAAAGAAAGATTTAACTGTGGCTTAAAGTCAATTTTATTTTTATCATAATATTTTCGTTTCATTAAACTACGAAATAAAGAACATGAGCACAAATTATATTCACTTCCCTAGTAAAAATAATAAAAGTTAAATTGAACGGTACAACATAGCTACGCAGAAATCGTTTTACAGAGTTTGCTACAAGGTGAAACTGGCGTTCCTTTGTGCTTCCTTATCCGGTAAATCTACGTTGCATTATGTAAAATTGCAACAGCATAGCTTTAAGAACGCAAATTAATTTAAGATATAAATGGAAAAATGTGGCATATGTAATTGCACTGATGAAAAGAAAATGGCCTTATTTTAAACTTGTGTCGTGCTTAATATGCCTTCATTAATTAATTGTTTCAGTTAGTCTGCTAATATTGTATATAATATTTTTAAATAAAGCTAATTTTAGACAAAATTAATTGCATATTTTTTAGTTGTAAAACTAGGGACCCGGCATACGTTGTCCTGTCCGAGCGTTGGGATTTTTATTATTTACCACTTTCTATTAATCGATATTATTCCCGTTCCCGTTCCCGTTCCCGGTCCCGTTCCCGTTTCCGTTCCCGGTCCTGGTTCTATTCCAGTTCCAGTGCTCGTTCCCGTTCAAAAGCTTACATTAGAATTGGAAATATTTTTTTATATAAACAGGGGTAATCGAGCAGCCGGCATTCACATAAGTGATTACCGGCGCCTATGGACGATTGCATAAGAAGTTTCTAGAAAATAGAACGGTTGTAGAGTTTCGGACATTGAGGTGATGAGAAACTCCAAATTTTGTCCATGTCCTGTGGTGGAATGCAGCTGCCGGCATTAGTTCAAACAATTCCTAGGAATACTCCCCATAATAAAAGATGCAGACTGAACCACACATGTGGCGTCATAAACTCGGCAGAGCAAGCTTGTAACCTTTTTTTTTACAACTTTACGGCGTCCGTACAAAGTTGTTACGGAGAATGTACTAAATAATATTTGGAATTTTTGCTCCCCGAGAGCTAATATAAAGTCGTAATTTTGAGTATAGGCTCAATGGCTCAACGGTTGGAAACGTGGATGGAAACTGGGTTCAATCCTTAACTGATGGACTATCTTTTTATGATTATTGTATATAACTATATCATCTTTTTTTCTAACAAAATTTACATTTGGCCCGCCCATTGCGTCACAACACACGAAATTATGTATTTTTTAACAGACACCCAAAAAGAATACCAAATTAAAAACTCGAAATTAAAAATCAGTGAGACAAAAATTTAAATTTTAAATAATGAATATGTCTTTGTTGTGACAATAACGAAAAAAAAATGATTTTAAAAAAGTGTGTTCAAGAAGGATTTAATCTGCATATATAAAAGCGAAAGGTCATCTAGCACGAAATTTTCAAAACTGCAGAACGCAAAAAATTAAAATTTGGCGCGGAGGTAGCAAAGGTAGTTAGTAGACATCCGCTAAGAACGGATTTATTGATAGGGTCAAGTTAAGGAAGTCCTAGGACAATTTAAATTTTACGCGGACGATTACGGGGGAAATAGCTAGTTTAAAATGCAAAGAAATTATTCTTTTATCTGTGAAAGGAGTTTATAAGTGAAAACACTAATAGTAAAAGCTAGGACCAAGTAAGCACTACTTTATACTAATTGAATATGGCACTTTTAACACCTAAAGTGTCGTTTAAATTTCAACTAAGGGCACTAATCACACACCTCCACCTCCTGCACATAAATGGTACGAACATGTACGGGATGATAAGCATAGAAATTTCTTTTTACTTTCTTTAACGTTTTAACGCACAAGTAAAAACTTTTACAGGAGTCTGTCCGTCCCAATAAATAGATATATTTCTCGCTGATTAGTGATTAGTAGCTGTTTCCTGCCACTTCGTCCGCGTAAAACATGCTCCTTAATCTAGCTCTGTCGAAAAATCCGCTCTTAAAACGGATTTCTTCTAACTATAAACTAACCCCGGCACACACACCTAACAAATTTCATCTTTGTGCGTCCTGCGGTCTTAGAAATTTCGTGATATTTTTTGAAATTTCGTGATATCTTAGACCTTTCGCTTTTTTATACATCATGTAAATCTTCGAAACTTTAATTAGACTGTTATTCGCGTTAACTAAATGTCCTGTCCCAAGACCCTCAGGAAAATGGACATAAAGTGTTTTCTGTCCCTTTACCCCCACGATATGTTGATAATGTGATTTTATATTCATTTATAATCATCGTATAAATTTAATCTTTGAAATTTGTAATATTTAATTTATAATTTAATTTGTAATTTCTTTTTATTCATTTTTAAACTATTTATGTATATTATAAATTTTAACATGTGTGGGCCCCAGATGCCTATCAATAAAGATTTATTATAAAATGAAGTCTCTTCCCAGCGTTGTACGCGCAGCTCTTTCAAACGACGCAACGGATTTTGATACGGGTTTTACCAGTAATCAGAGCAATTCAAGGAGAATTTATTAAATTCATATAAATACAAAAGTCGAGAGTTTCAATGATTTGTAACGAGATGTCGTAAAAAACGTATTTTTGTGCACTTACGTCGCGTGCGCTGGCTTAACTTTACGAGATAGAACAAAATAATGTACCACGGAATTGTACATCTTAAAAAGGTATATATTAAGTCAGCGATGGCATATGTCTATCTCCAATAACCCACAGGAACCATATCAATCTTTTACATATTACAAAAAATAGTGAACTATTTACGAAGCTATTTTAAAGAATACCGTATTAAACCTTATACATTTAAATACGCTAGATACTTTGTACATTTTACGCAGATCAAAGTTGTCGTTTATAGCATATCATTAATATAACATAGGACATGCTAAAAACTCAATAAGAAAATTATTTTAAACGATATCGGATAACAACTTTTGGAGTTATTTGACAAATACGTTCATAAGTACAGTAAAGTACATATGAATAAAACATTTTTGACTTTGACAACACTAATAGCGTATCAGATACGGGATCTTTTATATAAGCGTGTCTTCACACGCTCTTGGGCACTTTTTTACTATAACTGCGTAATATATCTTATTTTTAAAACTAAAATTTACAAAACAGACTCACGAAAAACATCTAGTTGAGAACTTATTACAAAATTTTCTTTACAATTTCTATACAATCAGCATAGGCGCATAAAAAGCTTTTAAAGTTATCTGAACAAATAACTAAAAATGCCAGTCTATAATTACGCCTAGCAATAAACTTTTTAATATCTCGCGTGTAAGTACCACTTAAGTCCTATACCACATCTTGGCGGATTATTAATTGTACCAGTTTCCTATAATTGAAGAATGCCCGGCGTTATTGTGTATCTTGGCCTATTTGTTCTACATCTACCGTGACTTTTAGCTCTTTTTGACAGCAAGAGATATTATCTACTGAGAAGAAGCCTCTCAAGAAAAAGACTGGACATAGAAAAGCGGTTCGTTTGACGAAAGGATGAAAAGAAGTTAAATAACCTTAAGAATCAAGAGTCAAGACGTCCGAAACAGGGTAGCTGAATTCGAATGTAGCTGGGCAAGACATATGGATGAACGTGGTTTTGCAAGGTGGTCTAGGGCAATATCCGAACGGAGGCTTTGAGTACGCTTAAGAAATTCAGGTCATCCAATGGCAAAGTAGATGAACGATGTAAGGGTGACAGGAGATTGCTGGATGCGACTGGCAAGAGACAGGCAAGAGTGGAAGGTAAAGTAGAAGAAGTAAAAAAAGGAAAGCCTATGCCCAGATGTGGGCGATTAAGGAATTGTGATTTTGATATGAAATTTACACTAATATTCAAGATGGCGGCACGTATTTTACAGACCAGATGGACCGTTTTAGGAAAGCGCTAGATTTAAATAACAAAGTTAGGGAATGCCTATGTTCAGCAGTGGAAGAAAAGCGTTTTAAAAATCGAAGAAGATAATAATGCATTTGATATCTCGACGCCTACAGCGGGTACATAGATAGGGTCGAAGAGATAGTCAAGAAAGCGTTGAATTTAATGTTGACACGAGTAAAGGATACATGTGTACCTATGTTCAGAAGTTAACCGCTTCAGCTAAAAGATATTGTAATAATTGTAAGAATGGAATAAATACGTTTACAAGACAAGTACTATCCATAAGTAAGATGGCGAATGAGTGTGTACAGTCTATAAATGCACGCCGTCCAAAGTATTCACCTCTACGTACAAAATAGCGCGTAAACGCAAACACGAAATCTCGCCAATATCATTGACGTAGTGCTTGGTTGAGTTCTACAATAAAATGGCTGTACACACACAAGCAAGTGTTGCTATTAATTAGAGGCGGAGCGTGCATTTTTAGACTGGAATACGTATTCAGAAGCAAATTTAATCATATAAGACATCATTATAGACTCTATATAATCAGTGTTTATGATTCGTTCCGCAGTCTGCGCAGCCAGTATGGTACCCATCACATCGTGCTACCAATAAAGTAATAAAGTTTGTCTGTTAATGAGATATAAGTGCGTCGATACGTGACGGAATAATCTGATAAAATATGCTTTTTTAATCACGCAGGAATTCGAGATTATTATTATATCGTCTTTCTAGCGTTATCGCCGTTTAATACCAGGGTCCGCTTAGATTGTAGAGGATGTGGTTGTGAGGCGAGTTAAGGCAACTAATTGCCATATGAAATCATCCTCGGAACAAGCAAAAAAATGTGTCTTTTAAAAGAACTTTTGGTGGACGCTCGCTTGATATTGTCTTATTCCGATACTAGTTTTTCAATATATCAAACCTCCTCCGTGTTTCGGAAGGGACGTAAAACAGTGGGTCCCATTTAATGTCACTGAGTGATACAGCTATGCCGGAGCCAGATATAGCTTCATTTGAATGATAATTTAGTGTGGCCGGGGACTTTGTGTAACGTACAAAGTTTTTTAGTACTTTGTGGACTGCAAGTACAAAAATGTACAAACGCTTTTACCTATGTTTGGCTCCGTTATTGTGGAGATTCCGAGAGAGACCTCAGACGTCAGTCGGTCATCTTAACTCACCCCACAATCACATCTTCTGTAATTTAGGCGGACCCAAGTACTAGATCGGGAGAACCCTAGGTACAAGAAGAAGATGAGGTGTGACGATAAATTATATCATATCGTTTATAGGCTGGTACAGGTACATCATCAATGAAGCAAAAACTTGAGGAGGTCGGCATTTGAGTCGATCTCTAGGGTAAGTACTTCTTGCTGCGACCGGGGGATAGATGGGTGACCTATTCTAGCACTGTTTTGTATTTGATATCCCACCTCCTTCGTGTTTCGGAAGACACGGAAATCAGTGGGACTCGATTAATGTTACTTTGTGATATTATGTGTAAACGTGACTTACTGCTGTCTAGACGTCATCTCCGAAACCCCTACAATCTCATGACCAATAATATCACTCAGTGACATAAGTGGGGATCCACTATTTTGTGTGTGTTACAAAATACGAAGGTGGCCGGATATTTGAAAAGAATTGTAAGAATGGGTCACCCATCTATCTCCCGGCTGCGGTAAGATCTGCTTAACCTAGCGATCGAGTCAAAAACCGACCACTGATTGAAGACCTCCTGCTTTGTGTTTATTTTTGTACTTTATTTGCCATCTTAGGTGGTTATAGAGTGTGGGTAAATGGGAGATTTGTTCAATTGTCACATTCTGTTGAAGGCAAGTACTAAAAGTGTTTATAAGATGAAAAGTATTAACCATACGATGAGGGTTGAGGTTGATATCTCTCAACAAGCAAAAACAATTTGATCACAACTCTTTATTTCACTTGTTGCCACTTTGAGGTTTATCACAAGAAAAACCTATATATATAAATAACCGATTCTTAACTTTCAATCAGTTATGCCTAAATGCACCTCGTACTATCAAAAAATAATTATTTGTCATCAAACTGATCTACAAAAACGACCAAACCTCTATTTCACTCAATAAAATGTATACCAAAGCCAAGCCCCACATTATAAAGCAGAACTTTAATCTACTCTTACTTTAGACGTCAGTTCTCGAAATCAATTTTATACAGCTGGTAGATTTTGGCCAATTCGAGACCGTTGTTTATTATAGGGAAGTGATAGAAGAGCGCTACGAGGTCCATCGCAGCTTCTTCTCCCGCACCACATACTACAGATCGATGCTGGAGAGCAAGAACAAAGTGTTCCAGAACATTGTGAAGGCGGCCGACGCCGACAAGAGTGCAGACGTCACCGATCAAGTGCGTCTCATGCGCGATCTCAACGAACGGTGGGTTGGAAACGAAGATCTTTATAGATTTACAGAAAATATCAATTTATTTTATTTTTTATGTTCATATACAGGTGTCAAAGACATCGTATCGCAAACTTAGTGATAGGGCTACATTTAACATCGTAAATAAAATCACAAAAATCATTCATCTCGGAAATGAGAGGTCACAGATATTGCCATCCTCATCCCATTCTTGAGCGCGCAATGTATCGGGTGGTGATGATGATGGTGGTAGTGATGTTGGTGGTCGTAGTGATGATAATGATGATGATGGTGATGGTGATAATGATTGGTTATCAGACCTGTATAGAATTTGAACTAACTCTTACAATAACTAACTCATACAAGGAAATGTTTTTATTATTAAAACAAAATTTAAAATTATAAAATTTTACCCTGTATAATAAAGTTAAAGGTGTAGCAATTACGAAACAGTATTTCCCCGTACTGCCCTGACCGACTTTGATCGTAAGAAAATTTATAAGTTCTGGCTCGAACAGAGGCTATAAAGCGAACAACGTTAAATAAAAGAGTTAAGACAAGTTAAACAGACTCCAAACTTGGCATCAGAGAAACGGGTTAATTTAGGAATTTATTAATTTGACTTATAAGGTACTCGTATAGACGAACCGACAGAATGGCTTCATGTTATGCAACAATGACTGGTCCATTGTTGCAGTTGGCACTGACCCTTCACTCCCCACCGGGGTTGTGGAGTCTGGCTGTATAATATATGGGAAATAAGCATATTAGGAAAACCTGAAGTGTTCTTAGATTGCTTTTAGCTATAAGCCGTGTCTAGATTATTCAACTAATGAATATTAATTAACACGCTGGTGTGTCAAGTGTTATTCATGTCAGTTTATTAACATCTTAACTCGCCCCACAGCCAAATCCTTTGCAATCTAAGCGGACCCTGGTACTTAACCGGGATAACGCTAGGAAGTAAAGTTACTACTAATAATTACTACAAATTAGTAATAGGATCCTTAACATTTTCGGAGTTACAAAAACAGACAGAAACACTGTTAAAAAATATTTATATATAATGACCAAGAGCGTATCAAGACAAACTTACATATTTAGGAGGGTTTGGTATCTGATACGCGATAAACTTATTTGTTAAGTAACTTCAAAGGTTGTGGTGCGATTTTGTAATTGATAGAATCAGGCTTTACTTTGCGGAAATCCATGACATGCATGAAATACTAATCCATTTTGCTTAAATTCGCGGATTTAAGCAAAGTAGTTTTTAGTATATCATGCGTGCGATTTTGTTTAAAATTTTCCTGATGAGTTTTTAGCATGTTAAAACTTTTTAGCAGGGCCGTCTTTAGAGCTTTGGAGGCCCTGGGGCAACATAGGATTGGAGGCCCCTAATTATTTTTCATAGTTAGTAATTAGTAGTAATGGTAGCAGCCAATAGTAGTACGAGTTTAACTGTGAAACAACATAGGTAGTACACAACAAATGGAAACGATGATCCCGCAGAAGTAACAGAAGGGGAACATATACTTTCCATTGTGGGACATATCACTCAGTGACTTTAATCAGGTCCCACTGTTTTACGTGCCTTCCGAAACACGGAGGAGGTCGGATATCAAATACCAGTGTTAGAATGGGTCACCCATGTATCACCCGGTCGCAGCAACAGCAACTTAAACTAGCGATCGTCTCAAACGCCGACCACTGATTAGGCCACGATCTCCACGATTTAATATATCGATGCTTCCCACGTAAGTTGCTGTAACACCAAATTCTCAGCTTAACAGTAGAGCGTTACAAACAACTAAATCGTATTATACCTTTATGAGTAAGGGTCTTAACTCAATTGTACCAAATGTAACAGTTTCTTAAAATAAATAATAAAAAAAAAGAAGAAAAAAGAATAGTAAATATATTAAAAAGTGACCGGTATAATACGATTTAGTTGTTTGTAACGCTCTACTGTTAAGCTGAGAATTTGGTGTTACAGCAACTTACGTGGGAAGCATCGATATATTAAATCGTGGAGATCGTGGCCTAATCAGTGGTCGGCGTTTGAGACGATCGCTAGTTTAAGTTGCTGTTGCTGCGACCGGGTGATACATGGGTGACCCATTCTAACACTGGTATTTGATATCCGACCTCCTCCGTGTTTCGGAAGGCACGTAAAACAGTGGGACCTGATTAAAGTCACTGAGTGATATGGGGGTGGGGGACCACCTTACGGACAGACAGACGGACGGACGGACGGACAGAGCGAAATTATAAGGGTTCCTTGTCTGTTCCTACGGAACCCTAAAAACAGAAAATGGTAAAACCTTTTTTACGTTAAAATATACAATTTTTTAAAGACGCATCGTAGTACCTATTCTTTTGCACACCTCATAACGTAAACTGTTGTAGCTGTACTCCACTCTCACTTAATCAAAATCGAGCCATTTCCTGAATTAAAAATCATTCATTCCTTTGGTATGGCACTTATTGATAAATGTTAATACACATATATTCATATGAAAGAAGGATATTTATTTTATTTAGTGTATAGTGTATTTGCTTAGACGTCCGGATATCTGTGTGTGTGGAATTAGCACGATCACGTTAAAGTTTTGTATTGGGTTCAGAATAAGACGCGCTGTTTCCTATTAAAAATTAGTGTAAATGGTTTATGTATCGTTTATTTATAATAACTTGTTTGTATTTTTCTGTGATAAATAACGAGAAGCTAAATTTCATCTGGACATACCACCTAGCGGAATATCACATACAATTAGTACTGAGCTTCTCCTGAGAGATGGCGCCTAACAACAATTGTGGTAAATTGCATAGCAGATAGTTTGTAATATTTAAACAATAGAAAATATGATGATGAGGCGAGATGAAAAAATAAACGAAATTTTTTAATATTATATACATTCCACATACACACTTAACTCCCACAAACACAATACGCTCTTAAACTAAGGTTGCTGCTTAATGCATTTTACTCTGATTATTCTAATCTATATCTTTATTAATAATTTAGTAGTAAAAATAAAAAAAATGTTAATGCTTGGGAATGCACTAGCCCCTATGATGGGACTTACCAAGTTTAGCACTGTACTGAACTGGAATACTTACTCTTATAAATAAATATCTTATTTCTTGCCTACTTTGTTGCATCCCTCGACTTCGCTCGTAAATTCAGTGATTTTAAATTTTCCGAGTTTCTTTTTGTGCGGAACCCATTTTTTTTTTCTCAAACTACAGTAGCCTATATTATTCTCTATAGCACCAGATATCTACCAGTGAAAGCCTCGTTGAAATCGGCCTAGACCTTTTGAAGTTTACCCGTAACAAGGCGTCTATACTAATTATTATCGATGGTACAATAAAAGTACCCCTTTTAAAATGAAATTCAATAAAAAAGGTTGATTGGACTCTGTATTAAACTTTTATATAGAATTGACAATTTATATGAAATTGATTACATATATTGCTTACTCGCCTTCGCCCCGTGACTTCATCTACGTAAAATGAAGATTATCTGGGCCAGGATCTCTTGCAGGAATTGGTCTCTTTAATTCACCCCATACATATTCCATCGGCATCGACCGACATCGGTAATCTTGTAAGACGATCACTATATATATATATTATATTAACAAGTAATAAAGGTTTGTTTTTACTCTTTCATTTTATTATATATTAACCCACTGAATGCAGTTTACACTTTGTGAAACTTTTTCTTTATTTATAATTAATACAGGAGAAACATTAGTCACCCAATTCTTTCTTCCAGTTTCCGATATATGTATGTGTAATGGTGTATTAATTCGTTTAAGATATTTTAAAGTTGTTTGTTAACCATACAGTTTGCATGTCTTATTGTTAAATAGATAATTCATATTGATCGCTAGCTGAACAACAATCTTGCAGGAAATTGCAAATACGTGTCATTTAACTTGAATTAGGGATTGAAGGCAGCGCAGTAATAGCCTATTATAGCCTAAATACCGTCGCAGTCCGTTAAACTGCCTTCAGGTTATTAATTTGGGTCAACATTCCATACCAAGTGCCATCGCTCAGTGAACTAAATCAAATCAAGTCATTTGTGAGTGAATCTACACTAATGTATAAAGCTGAAGAGTTTGTTTGTTTGCTTGAACGCGCTAATCTCAGGAACTACTGGTCCGATTTGAAAAAAAAAAGGAATAGGTTCTTTTATGTTCGTTACTCAAGAACTTTCGACTGGGTGAGCCGATTTTGATGATCCTTTTTTATTTGAAAGCTGGTGCTATCCGTGTGGACTACACGACACTACACTACACTTCAATTAGGTCGAGTTCTAAGAATTTCAAGTTGACTTTCTTCAATGAAAGAAAATTTACAATCCTGTTTCCTGATCTTATGTGAGAAAGAGGTACTGGTACCCGGACGCGCCGACCCTATTCGGCTGCAGACCAAAAGGACTCCAAGCGTGGCGCTACATCTAATTCGATAAATAGACAGGTGTAAAGGAAGGGATGGTGTAAAAGAATGTAAAGAGAGAGGGAAAGATGAAAAAGGATGCGGACACTGCTGTCACTGACAATATTGGGGTAGTGACAACAGCAGCTAGGGTAAATCAAGGTCGAGTACCTGTAGTACTGGATCTAACCAGTTATCGGACAGAGAGAGAGATCGGAGAGAGACATAAGATCCACCCCCTGGAGACATAAATACAATAGGATTAAAATCTCTCTGACGAGCTCTTTCAACCTAAATAGCCTCGATTTAAGCATATATCAAAGTGTTTACTGCAACCCTACATCAAAAGCTTCATTTGCAATTTATGATTAGTTAGGGTTCCGTAATACTACAAGTGGGTATAGCTTTAGGGTTCCTTAGTTAGTTTTTTGAATATCTGCGAATAATTTCGCTACAATATTACGAAAATTGCGCGGTCAAAGGAGTGAAGTTTGGCACAATTATCTATACTAATATATAAGGCGGAAGAGCTTTATGTTTGTTTGTTTGCTTGAACGCGCTAATCTATTACACTATTTTCCCGATTTGAAAAATTATTTCAGTGTCTAGCCCATTTATCGAGGAAGGCCATAATAGGCTGTATAGCATCACGCTAAAATTAAATCTATT
This sequence comes from Charaxes varanes, assembly GCA_024363005.1. Lineage (NCBI taxonomy): Eukaryota > Metazoa > Arthropoda > Insecta > Lepidoptera > Nymphalidae > Charaxes > Charaxes varanes. The sequence goes on along the minus strand of JANCMC010013033.1, from coordinate 355,775 downwards.
TTTTTACCCAATCTTATGCGGACGAAGTCGCTGGTAACAGCTAGTGTTTTAATCGGAAATGGTGGGCAAATGCTGATATTTTTAAAAACATACATTATTAATACATTAAATTATTAAAATAGAACCACACGCACATCAATGCCAAACGATTTACAGACACATACACATTTTACTAAAATTGAGCCAAAGCATAACCATGACGTCGGTAAAAACAGTAATTGTCATATAACTGATAGAATCAGGCGTTACTTCGCGGAAATCCATGACATGCATGAAAAACTAAACTACTTTGCTTTAAGGTAAAGTACTTTACGAATAACCTTTGTAGAGTCTATCTCCTGATGATGCTTTGGTGTCGAAGCGAAACGTGCGTTGAGGCACATCTATTCGTTTAGGTAAGCAGGAATGTCCTGACATATAATTTAACATAGATTTATGTGTTACGTTATATGTTAGACCTATATACATTTTGGGGGATACAAATTGAGATCAGGCTCTATATGTATACTTTTACACTAATATATAAAGCTGCAGAGTTTGTTTGTTTACTTAAACTTAAACTACTGGTCTGATTTGAAAAATTCTTTCAGTTTTAGATAGCCCATTTATCGAGGAGGGCTATAGTCTATATATCATTACTCTAAAATTTAATCTAATTTCTTTACCTAATTTTACATGGACGAAGTCGAGGGCAAAGCTTGTAGAGAAAAATTTCCTTGAAACATGAGTATTCTATACATAATCATGATTTTTTTTAATGTGTTCCTTTTACTCTAATGAATTTTCTCCATACTGGCTTAAGAACCGCTTAAGATCGTAATTGGTTTTGAGATCGAAGGGAGGCCGTTGCACAAATTTGGGACAATCTTAGCTAAATGAGATAAGTTATTTCTTTCCTATCAAACCAGAGATGTCTATATCTATACTATTATAGCTGAAAAATTTTGTTCGTTTGTTTGCTTGAACGCGCTAATCTCAGGCACTACTGGTCCGATTTGAAAATTCTTTCAGTTTTAGATAACCCGTTTACCGAGGAAGGCTATACATCATCATGTTAAAATTTGCGGGTTATAACTAGTAAGTAATATATAGGCGAAGGTTCCGTATGTTGGAGGAAAGACTTTAAGGGAGGAAGAAAGAAGGTATGCAAAAGACTTGATTGCTAGGAATTTCTATTTGTTAACGTAAATAAAAACTTAGCAGCAATTACAAAATAAAGTAAATATATTATTTCAGTGTTAACAATTGTTAGATATCATTGGACATAGATAAATATATTATTGTATACGATTATTAGACATAATATAATATTTATAGATTTATTTGATAATTTTATTAGGAAATATAATATTGTATACATTAATAAAGAAGAACCGGGTACACTTGGAAATGACGTCGAATGAATGGGAATGATTGTTACCTTTTGATACGTCAGTCGTCCCTACCTTCAATCCCCTTCATTCGCGTCATTTTGAACTAGTCGAAGCAGTCTTATGATAAGTCTCAAAGTGGCAACAAGTGAAATAAAGATTTGTGATCAGATTGTTTTTGCTTGTTGAGAGATAATAATAACCTCAACCCTCATCGTATAGTTAATACAATAATATCCAATACTAGCGGATCTAGCAGACGTAGTCTTGTCCGAACTTTGGCTTGTCTGCTATTACCAAATCTATTTTCCCCAAAAAATGACACTGACCGTATGTTTTAAGAAATAATAATATCACTTGTTACATCAGTTAAAACGTCTAGTGCAAACGTCATCTACTAGAAGTCTTCAGAAGTAGCGACCATTGCATTTCTTTCTTTCTTTTCTTTCTTTTCTTTTAAACCTTATCTGAAATAAGGGGAATGAAAGAAAATAAAAGGAATTCATTGTCCAGCGGTTTTCGAGCTTCTAGATTTACATGTAATTCGAGATTTTGACAGTATACATCAAGAATAATTCTGGTTAAACCTTTCCGAGAACAAATTATTATGATTTTCTACATGAACAACAGGGATGAACATCCCGAGAGAAATAACCCATGTCCTCGTAAAACAATGTATTTATGTCTGAACGTATTCCGCATGTTATACAAAAGCGTACCAAGTCATTAATTCAAATTTTTTGAAACTATTTTAGTTTAAAACATGACTTAGTTTTATTGGAAGCAAAGAGTTCGATACCTAAGACCCCATCCAATACAATAATACATTTAATTAATAGCGAAAGAATTCTGTTTCATTAAAATATTATTTTAAAGACTGTTCACAAATGTTGTTCTTATTAAAGTATCCCAAACTTTAAGATTTTACAATTATTACATATCGGCTGGGTAATTGAAATGTTGGAGTTGTATAAATTTATATAATATAAAATTTAATATGACATTATTTTTGTATTTAAAATAAACTAAAAAATTTTATTTATTTAGGTAAAATTAAAAAATAAATTAAAATGACACTTTTCAGGTTATCGCACTTTGTCCGCTTAAGTAAAATACCAGACGAAGAATTTGTTTTATGGTTTGAGGTCGGGAACACGATTTTTTTTATGCGAATACCAGAATTGCGTAATAGAAAATCTGTCATAATGATGTGAGAGGTTTATGTTGGAACAAAGAACTAGCGTGACCTAAAGACGCTTCCACATAAACGATAATTAAGGGTAATGGTAGGGGAGGCCGTGATGCTAAATTTATAGTTACTAAAGCGTTATGGAGATTTATTGGATTATATGATTTAGGTGCAGAAACAAAACGAAAGGTTTTGTTAATGTAAGCTTATATTGTCAATAATGCCTGGAGCGTACTCTCTATCCTTATTGATGGTTTTAGCTACATATCCTTCAAAATAGAACCATTTTCCCCCCGAAGGGTAAAGAACGGATATTTAGGTTTCAGCCGACGCTTGAACCACATCGAGATTACGCTTCATGATTTCGACTTACTCATTCATCCATTCATTCATTTTCTCCGTTTGTCCAAGTGAATTACTTCTATTCCCATCTTGTCGCAGTGTCAGCAGCAGGTTGGCGGGGGCGCCATGTCCTTCAGTACGCTTTCATGTTTCGGCAGAGATACCCACACTTATGGTGAAATACGGCTTTCTAAAAGATTTTATTATACTGTCCTAAACTCTTTTTGGACAAGTATTTGCATTCCGCTCGGCGCCCTTGGCCCAGTGAAGGAGACGCAGTTGCCTTCATAGACACCATCATGTTCGCTGCACGATCATTATCGTCACTTAAATATGAGATAAATTTAGACGACATGGTGTTGTCATATTAAGAAGACAACCGTCATCTCAATCCAAATAACAAGCGTCGTCTCATTAAAATGACATTTGTCGTCTCAAATCTAAACGACATGAGTCGTCTGAAAGTCAAACGACATATAATAATAAAAATAATCGCATTCAAATATTTCGAGGTCACTTTTTTACAACTTTGTGACTCTCCCATTTTTTTAGGTTATGCTTGACTCAGTCAGATTATTGAAATATAAACTTATCTTCATGTTACTCACTTTATCATAATCTGACATGCTAAAGTTTTTCCAAAGATCGATTATTTTTTACTCAACGGACATTCTTTTATTAAGGGTTCATATTTGGTGGAAGACATTATACGGTCCAAGGATTCTCTCTATATGATTTTCTGACCTGCTCGAGTAAAACACAAAATCCCCTATTGGGCTCCCTAGTACAAATAATTAATTTACCGCGCGGTTGTACTTATTACGTTACTGCTAAGTGAATCTGTTAGGGTTTGAAGTCAGAAACGTGATTTTTGTAAATAGGAAATATGTAAATACACTAAGTTATCGTATAAATTTTACCAATAGCAGCACGGAACTCTAAAATTCAATAACATTAATATCTTATCAAACTGATAAGATTAACGAGTATTTGTGTCGTAGGATAATTCTATCATTTGTTTATGCATAAATGAACCCATTATAGAATACTAGGTAGGAAATGGATGTGACAGAAAAAAATTACTCAAAGGCACATCAGGATGGGTGAACGCTCATGAGTGGGCGTACCGCAATTATAGTTGTTTAGTTCGTTTGTCATTCTCTTTAACTCTGTTAATTAACACAGCGTTTGAAGTCGAAATCCAAATGAGATTTACACAGCATTTGATGTTGAATTTTAAGAAAATATGGAAATCTTAGCAATGGTCCATGTGACCGTGCAGGTATCGAGTCCACCGTATTGCAGAGGAAGGAACTAGGGCAGTGCCTGAGACTTGCGACTCAAGTGTAGATTGGAGAGATCCTTTTAACGTGTCCATGAATACTCACTCCGACTGTACGAGTTACCTTCCTTGCCCATTCAGTTCTGATCTCATCCTATAATGATATCATTCTATTAGCCTTCATCGTGGTGATGGTGATCAATCTTATTAAAAAGCACAGCATTACACTCACTCTCCGATATGTCTCAACGCACATTTCGCTTCGACACCGACGCATCATCAGGAAACTCTACAAAGTTTATTCATAAAGTGATTAGTAAAAACACAGCAAAGAAAATACACCTTAGGCGTCCCCACCACCTTAGCGTTCCCTTCAATTATTCTAACCAATGAGAAGCTTAAGACTTTAATTTGTTCATTTAACAACCCGATACCGGCATTATTATGTTTAACTATTACCAGTTATTCCAACAGATGTATTCGAATACCTTTATCACCTGTGCTAGAATGGGTCACCCATCTATCACCCGGTCGCAGCAAGAGCTACTTAACCTAGCGATCGAATCAAATGTCAACCACTGATTAGGCCGCGACCTCCTGTTTTGGTCAATCGTATTAATATTGATTAAATCATTTTATTTCAAAAGGAAAAATCAAACATACATAGATACACAGAAGTCATGCTGAACAGCGAAACGTGATGTTATCTTAAAACTATTTCTCAATAGATTTCTATTTATTTTTGACATTTATTATGAACTAGCTGTGTCCGCGAGTTCGTCCACGTAAAATCAGGTGAAAAAGATAGATTTAGTTTTAGAGTGATGATATATAGCCTATAGCCTTCCTCGATGAGTGGGCTAACACTGAAAGAATTTTTCAAAACGGACTTGTAATTCTTGAGATGAGCGCGTTCAGGCAAACAAACAAGCTCTGCAGCTTTATTCATTAATATAGAGTATAGATAAAGATGGTTTAACTCTATGGTTTGACTATATTTAATACCTATAGTGTATAATTGGATTAGATTAGTGTTTAGTTAGAGGTAGCGCCATGCTTGTAGCCGAATTGGCCCGGCGCGTCCGGGTACCAGTACCTCTTTCTCACATGAGATCTGCTTGAAGTGGCGGCAATGCTGTCACGTCTAGTGCTGATGTTAAAATAGATTCAATTTTAGCGTAATGACATATAGCCTTCCTCGATAAATGGGCTGTCTAATACTTAAATAATTTTCAAATCAGACCAGTAGTTCCTGAGATTAGCGCGTTTAAGCAAACAAATAAACAAACTCTTCATTTTTATATACGCAATAGTACAGCTATAGATTCGCTCGCGGGCCGCATTATCTGTTTTCGAAATGATTCAAGCTGCAGAAAAATGCTCTGTGGGCCGCATGTTTGGCATACCTTTTTTTTTCTTGTTGTCCTAGGGGGAATCTGCTCAACAGGTACCCGGTCCTGAGGGGGATGGGACCGGGTTATGTCGGGTTGGAACGTCCCAGAAGGGGATCGCCCCGACCGATTAAAACCCCTGGGCAGTCCCGCTTTGTCTCAATGGAGGGGGACTGGGAATCCGGCCGAGCCTTTCCATTCAGTCCAATGTTTGGCATACCTAGATTAACGTAATTTAACCTAATGGAGATAACGTGGTGTTAAAGTTAGTTATCCGCACCTTATATTAACTATGTCTTAATAAGCTGAACGGTATTAGCTTATAAAGAATGTGAGTAAACTATGTAAATAAACACTTACAATACTATGTTTTTATTATGCGACTAGCTGTACCCCGCGACTTCGTCCGCTCGACCACTTTTATTATGTCCAGATTTACGAAATAATTCCAGTTAATACTTTCCAAATAATTATTGAGAAGTGCAATGTTAATATTTCTAAAGTTCACCTAGTAGTTCACCTCTATATTGGTCACATGTGGCCCACGACCCCTCTCTTTGTACCCGTGGCTCCTCAATTTATGGCCCGCGACCTCTCACTTTGTGGCCCGCGGCTGTTTTGTAAAAGACATTCTAATTCTTATAAATAGATAATAATTACATTGCACGACCACGATGTTTTGTCATGTCCTACTATAATGTAAAGGATTATTTGAATGATGATAATGCTTGGGAATAAATTGCTTTAACCAAATCTGAATCATTGTGAAAATGGTGATAACAAAAAAAATGCCAGACTGAGTTTGTTGCGTGCTCTTCTCAGGTCAGGGCGCGAGGAACACTTGTGAACTTAGCTTTTAAATCGTAAATTTTATCATCAAATATTAAATGACAAAAAATTAATAATAATATTATACCTATAATGTTCATAAGAGCTTATAAAAAAGTCTATATGAATAAATAATTTTGACTTTGACATGGTGTACTAAAATTAAATAACACGATATTATACAAGGTTTTTAGTTAACGTGGCCGCCTACATCTAATTTTTTAACGATGTAGCCCTTGCCTGCCAAATGGTTGGTCCGCTAATTCCGCCGGCGTGTGGTACTTAAATTGCTAACAAATTTACACGTACGAAAAAATGCTAAGGAGGAGGCTTGTATTACTTTTGATCTTCAGCGAAATTGGATGAGTGCTTGCGGGTATGAATATTTTTTCAAATAGGATTGGAATAATGGGGATAGGCTAAAGCCAGTAGAGGGATAGAAAAGGCTGTGGATAATGATGTTGATTAGAAGGATCACAGTCAATTGACGGCTTGCTCTCACGCTTCGAAGTTTATAGGAAATATGTATAAGTTACCTCCTCGAATCTTTCGCTTTCTGTAGAAAGACGACAGCAATCGCCTCAGATCGAACGTAACCGTTCGCTTTTTCGTCAAAGCATTTACATTTCCCATCGGCAGATAGGACACCCAACCTAAAAAAAGTTTTAAGACTGAACGACTTATGACGATAATAAACTATATTACGATAAATATATTACGATACGATACTATATTACGATAATAATCAACTAATATATAAAGCTGAAGAGATTGTTTGCTTGATTTAAATACCTACGTCATTATTCTCAGCGTTATCCCGGTATAGTAACAGGATACCCTTAGATTGCAAAGGATGTAGCTGTGGGGTGAGTTAAGATGACCGATTGCCATCTGACGTCATCCTTGGAACCCCCACGCCTGCGTCGATGTATTTTAATATAAGAATCTATAATTATAAGCCTATATTAACATTACATGTTATTAAAAAACTAAAAATAGGTACCTACCTAATAATTTTATTTCTATTATATAGAAAAAAAGCTTTGCAGTATATGAAGAAATGGGTTTTGTGCCGTATAAATTCTTTTCCAACGAAACGTTTAGGTTTTCCAAAATAGTAATTTTACACTTATACACAATACCTACTGCTCTGTGCGTCTAATATTATTAGGAAGAGACCTAAGTTATACAAATTATGTGTAGATATTTGGTCAATAATATCTTAAATATTACATCAAGATGAAGATCTTTTCTGTGAGAGGAAAAAAATATAAAAACAATATTCGATGACAATAGACTACAATCAAGGAAATGATATTAAGCATATAAAATAAACAAAGTCCGCTTAGTATATAAAAATGTAAGGACAAGTCTAAGAAAAAATTATTCACATTTTGCTGTTAAGTTAGAAGCAAAAATAAGGAAGACTAATTGCTTTCGACTGGTAAAATCTCGATTAGCGTTACTCACGATGAAACCCATGTTCACTTCTACTTTTATTAATGTACTGCAAATAATTTCCTTACAATTGATATATTATGACAAACGAGTAGATATAATTTAAATAATGGTGATGCGCTACAAGATTTCCGCGCCCCGCGATCCTTCTGCAGACAGATTCATACTTTCAAAGGTATAATGAATTTTCTCTTATTATATATTCTAATACACTTATTTGGGTTTTGCAAGTCATTATGCAACATAAATCTATTTAAAAGTATAAACTCAATAAACTAACTTCAAAAAGACGGTTACAACCCTATATACAAGGTCTATTTAAAAAAAAGTTACTATCCATAAAGTTACTGGCCATTTTAATGAATATAACATTTAATGATCATGCCACAAATAATTTTTTTTTTCATAGTATGTTATAAGGTGGTTATAAAATAAAAATAAACCGGTCAAGTGGGTTAATAAAGGATTCTGTACCATTTTCCAGGGTATTCTTGGATTTTTCATAAGTTTTCTGTTAGTTAGACAAAGTCATTGTAATTTTTTTTGTGATGTAAATACAAGTTTACGGTTTTCGAAATTTTTCCTATATTTGTACTTCAAAATAGATAGCAACTTGCCAAATTTCATGGTTTTAGGTCAATAGGAAGTACTCTATAGGTTTTGATTAACTTTTCCAATGTACTAGTATGAGAAATGTGACATAAATGGCTATATATTTTCATTGAGTGTACTAAGGAGGTAGATTTTTTCACAGCTTCAAGGGACCACAAACCAGGAACGGGACCGGCAAAAGAAACGGGAACGGGAACGGGGACAATATTATAGGATAATGGAATGTAGTAAATAGTAAGCAACCCAACATTCAGGCAGAATAACAAATGCCGGGTCCGCTAGTATTATAAAGAATTGATTAAAATTAACAATTTATTTCCTCTAATCCTCTAAAATAAAATAAAAGAAGTTAAGATCTAGGTGAAAATAGAAAACCTTCTTAGAAAGAAGTATATTTGAATATAGATCGTATACAATAAATTTCGTAACTCCACAAATTAGTGCTTAACTAAATAATTAAAAAACAATGAGCACAATCGACCGACTTTATAAACCTCCTTATTAAAAAGTTGCGTTTAACGTGCGATGACCTTTCAAATTTATATAAGCTATTTAGTTTAAGAACAATAATAAACGCAACTTAGACGCCATTAACTCTGAAAGCGAGATAAGGTTTTTAATTAAAAATAGTTTAATAAGGTCGCATCACACACTACAAATCTTATATCAACATCAAGAAATTTATTCACATTTACTATTAAGTCCGTAGAGTGTGACTAGACCATAACTGTGCACATCTTAACGGAGATAATTATTTCGGAATGAAACAATGGCTTTGGTTCTGTGACCGTGCGACTGTCACAGTTTCGCACGCCCGCTTCGTGCGAATGTATGCTAATATTTTATTAAAATATGCAATATAAATATATTAATTTATTAAAATAAACTCACGCACACACTAATGCCAGACGATTTATAATATTTACTCACACATGTATTGGCTGATGTCAAAGCCTAATCGCGACAACCGAATGTTATATTAATTGTCAAATTTTATTTTTCTGTGAATAGAACAATATATGTTGTTGTATGCAAATAGGTTTTTGGGTGAATTTTAACCAGCTGGCTATCTCTAGTGTTATTTATACTGCTATCCCTTATTTCACGGAATCTAGATAAATTGCGTACATGTGGCAAAGAATTGAGATGTCGTGAACGTTCGTCAATTCTGTTAGCGTTATTTATAAATGTATACATATATTATTAGATATATAGAAATGTCTGTTTCTAAATGTTACTAAAATTCTGTCTACTAAGAGTCTGTTTTTAAATGTTAATGTAATATACGTCTTATTATTAGTTAAATATGATTTTCATTTAATTTTGTCGATTTTCATATTCGTATAAGACTTTTACCCGGAAACATTGTTAGCTTCATAAATGGTATAAATACGGCCGCACAATGTGCATGCGTCATTCTTGTTTCAGCTAGCAAACGGTGCACACCTTTTGTGAAGTCATAACGCTTATCTCTTTTGTAGCAGCTACGGAGGGTATTGTCGCACCCACTCCTAATACAAGCTTTTAATTAAAGTTTAGTAGGAGGGGGGAAAAGGGAATATTAGATGTACCTAAAAAGTATTTCTAATATTAAAATTACTTTTCTTTTACAATACAAACTCAAATGATTAAGATTTATCTTCTAATGATGCACCGGTTTTCGAATAAAACTTCCGTAAATAGAAGCCTATTATAAATTTAAAATAGTTTGCTCTGTGAATCATGTAAATAGCTCGCCTATTCATTTTCTAGTGTATTTACAATTATGTTGAGATTGTGGAAAAATATGTACGTCGTAATACCGTGTATGGTTGGTATGTATAATGGAGTAATATATTAATATATATATATATATATATATATTTTAAGTTTCAATATGTATTCAAAATTCAATGAAATCCAAACTAAAAAAGTCAAATTTTCGGTAAAAGTGATGTTTAAATTTTCTATTATATTAATCGATTTTTTTTAAATACTGAAAAGTAATTAAACTGATCATACAATTTTAAGCACAGTCTTACAAAAGTACATACGTAAGTAAATTCGAAGATGATATTTTTAATTTTTTTTTTTACATTGGACCGCTAAATATAATCCTTGCGTGACTATTTCGCTGAAAGCACCGAAACTTATTTAAGTATTGCTCCACAGATATATTGTCAATCCCCAGTGCTTTACCACTTTTCAAATTTTTAATGGTAGTAATAATATCAGATTGCGTAAATGGCTTGCTTAAACAATTATTTGCAATTTTTCAAAACATTTTTAATACGCCATTGGCAATGATAGTCAAATACAAATGTCTAGTATATAGTAAATAAAATCTTAAAGAGCAGTTGGACTTTATATATAAAAAGAAAGAAGAAGAAGAAGAGAAGAAAAGCTTATAAGTCGCAAATTTTATCACTTATAAGCTTTGATTTGAACAAAGAAAAGATATTAACGTTCATAAGTGCTTATAAAAGTCTATATGAATAAACGATTTTGACTTTAGACTTTGAAATCATTACTGCACTTACGCATGGGGTGCGGCTGTGGGATGTTGTGCATGGTGTGGTGAGGATGCTGGACCATCTGCTGTTGCTCCAGAATGCTCAATCTCACCTGCTGCAAAGTGAAGACACAAATACAAAAACTGACTGGAGAGACACTTACGATACTCGAGCAACTGATTAAAGATTTTAAACTTAAGTCTTCGTGACTTCTTGCTGTCGCGTTTCATTCGGTTTGTGAGACTTCCCGGTGGCCTAAACTCGTCATTAAGGCCGGCAACGCATCTGCTTGCCTCCTGGTCGTGCAAAAACGTTTCAAAACCTCTAGCGGTATTCACACGGGAATGTGTACATACGGTCCGAAATCTCACCGAGCTTTCGTACCGAGCTTTAAAGTTTATAAATACGGAACCTTTGGTCAAGGTTGTGTGGAAGAAATCGCTTTTTAGCGATAACACCGTCTTTTGTACTCTGTTTTCTCGTTTGTATGTTTTCTTTTATTAAGTGTTTTTTGTGGTGTACAATAAAGAGTATTATATAAATAAACCTTTAAGATAAAGGAGAAAGATGAAGGAGCTAACTGTAGCATTAAACTGCCTGGAAATAATTCATATAACTACGATTTGCCAGATGCATAAAAGCGTTTCAAAACCGCTGGCGGTATTCACACGGGAATGTATACATATAGCCTGTCATCACACCGAGTTTGTATATTTAGTATTATAGATAGTGAATACGCAATCTTTTAGATAAATATCTAGTATATAAAAGTAAGATCTAGGAACTAACTGCAGCCTTAAACTGCCTAAAAATCATTCACATAACTACGACTTGCCAGATGCATAAAAGCGTTTCAAAACCGCTGGCGGTATTCACACGGAAATGTGTACATACTACTTGAATACTGGCTAAGCCTTTCCATCAAACTTTAGAATTACCAAATATGCAATCTCTTAGATAACTCAATACTAGTTTCTAACAGTAAGATGTAGGAGTTGACTGACATATTAAAAATGTTCAAAACTGATGGTGGGTTTCACAGAATATTCTAGTACATCGCACGAGAGTTTTTTTGTCGCGCGTTAAAAAAGCGTTGAAATAGAACATATGAACTCCCAAGCTAGTGTTCACACGACAGCGGTTTTATAACGCGACGCTTTTTTGTCGTGCAATGTTCTATTTTCAACGCTATATATACATATACGCTATATTTTTGCATTGACGACGCTAAAAAAGTGCCAACGCCGACAGTTATCGCAACGCTTTTGAAACTCTCATGCGGATTGTTGCTAACAGAACAGATTTTAGTCCCGTGTGTACACGTTATAAGTGGCTGGGTAATTACTGTCATCACAATAACATAATAGATAATATAAAATCGCATCTCCGCTCTTTCTCAACGTGGACTACCGATTGTTACACATATTATATATGTTTCTGTGTACAAGGTTACATATAAAGAATCATCATCATTGGCCCGTTGGCGCAGTGGGCTGTGACCCTGCCTTCCGCTCTGCGGGTCGTGGGTTCGATTCCCGCCACGAGTCTGGGTGTATTAACTATAAGTATATATTAATATATTAAAAAAATATATATTTGTGTAAAACAGGCGTATGTTACCTATGACACAGGCACCAAGTTGTCTACCTTAGGAACGTGTGTCATATATCGTGTATATATTTATTATCATGATACGCAGTTTAAACTTTTTCAGTTGTCAACGTTATCCTAATTTTAAGTTACATTAGTTCCTGTAAACAGTTATTCTGATAAATTAAAAAATATATATATCGATTATACTTATTTTAATTTACCTGTCTTGTCCCACTAGTGGGCAAAGGAGACTCTACAAAGGTATCAATTTATACATATTATATAGCTAGCCGCTGGCCCTGGTTTCGCACGGTTGAAATTGAATAATATATGTATTTACCAAAAAAAATAACCCCTACATTATAACTAGTTGTTACCCGCGAGTTCGTCTTCGTAAAATTAAAGGGAAAATAGATGTAATTTTAGCGTGACGATACATAGCCTTAGTCGATATATGGGCTATCCAACACTGAAATAATTTCATATCGGACCTGTAGTTCCTGAGATTAGCGCGTTCAAAAAAACAAACAAACCCTTCATCTTTACATATTATGTACTAGCTGTTACCCGCGACTTTGTCCGCGCAAATATTAGGTGCAAAATTTTAGCATGATAATATATAGCGTATAGCCTTCCGTTATAAATGTGCTATCTAACACTATAAGAATTTTTCAAATCGGACCAGTAGTTCCTGAGATTAGCGCATTCAAGCAAACAAACAAACAAACTCTTCAGCTCTATATATGAGTATAGATATAGATTTTAGTAACTTTCTAAGAGTGAAACAATTTTCAAACTCAAATCCGCATAACCGGAGTGTACGCGGACCATACAAACTCAAATGGAATGGTAACAATAAATTTTAACCGTATATAACCAGTTCAGTCATAAGGTGAGGTCGTAAATCATGATTCCGAGCGATCAAATGTACGAGTATTCGTGAAAAGAACGTGAATATCAAATAGCAGCAAATATTTGACATTTCAGCTTCCGACAAATCGCCTTTCAAAATGCGTCGTATCAATGCTTGGTTATGGCTGTCATAATATTTATTTAGTTTGACAGCTCGACGATTTTTTTTAAAATATTTTTTTACTTCGATAAAGCCTTGATATGTCAAAGCGTAGAAGAAGGCGCGACTCAAATGCGTGAGGTACGGTATCTTCTCGCCCACTCTTAGCGCAATATTTCGTTTAATTGGATTTAAAACGAGAATATTATTTACTGAGACTGGCTGTTACCCGCGGTTACGTCCGCATGATATTAGGTGAAATGTTATTATATTTAATTTTTGTCCTTCATTCTTCTGCCATTAAAATACCTCACTGTCGAATTTTATCTTTGTACGTCCCGCGTTACCGAGATTTCGTGTTAGGTGACATTTTGTTTTTATATACATAAGTATGTCTGCAGTCTATTTGTGTGCTAAATTTCAAGTTTAACAAATAAAAAGGTAGGATTTTCAAATATTTTTTTTGAAACCCCTCAGCTTTTTCGCAAAAACCGTTATTAGCGGACGCCTACTAACTATAAAGTACCTACCTCCCTACGGAATTTCATCTTTGTACGTCCCGCGGTCGTCGAGAATCCGTGTCAGATGACCTTTCGCTTTCATTTATTATAGATTCTCGTACGTACTCCTAATATCGTTAAGATAAAAGGAAATTTATCAAGTTTGGTTTTAAAACCTCTTTGATATTATATGTAATAGGCACGCTTTTTAAAAAGGATATCCGAATTCTATACTTATTCTGGGTAAATTTAGCTAACGGAATTTTGAATAATCATTGTGGGGAGTTATATTGCTAATATTTTCTTGGTCACTAACATTTTTTTTAATCCCACTTTTCGTTCCTTTTACTTTATGACTAGCCATACTTCGTCCGTGTTAATTCCACTTGCGAGGGCCAACATCTGGTCATATCTTAAACTCTGTTTTTAGCGAACGTCTACTAACAATAAATTAAATCTGTAAAATTTAATGTTTTCGAGACTTTGTAAAAGGTTACGTTTCGCTTTTTAGGGTTCCGTACTACAAAGATCCCTTATTATTTCGCTCTATCCGTCCATCCATCCGTCTGTCTGCCCGTAATGTGGTACCCCCATAGCATTTCCAAACTATTAGACGTAGAGGCTTGAAATTTTTCAAGTTGATAGAACATGCTAAAAACTCATTAGGAAAATTATTCTGAAGAAATCGGATAACAAATTTTGAGGTTATTTAACAAATAAGTTTATAGCGTATCAGATACAGAACCCTCCTACATAAGCGTGTCTAGACACGCTCTTGGCCATTTTTATGTATATTTAAAGAAATCATTAACGCTTATAGGTAAAATAAACATAACACAATAACAACCTTTATCACTTCAAGTAGATTTTTGACGCTTGTACCAAAAGTAACTTGTTAATAACACAGCGTTTACGAACGGAGTACCTTGCGAATTTCAGCCAACCCTTCTACCATTAAGCTATCGAGGGTGGAATTTAATTAACATATTCGGTCCTAAAAAGATATGCACATATATAAACATAGCATATAGGGTCAACATATTTGAAATAACAAGGTAATAAATGATAAAAGGCAAAAATAATGTTACATATAACTTCGTTAAGGTCATACAAAACCTTAAAGGATGCAACATAGTATCCGCTTTTATAAACAAATGCAAAAATTAATGCTAATTGTTCTTAAAGCTTTAAGGGCAAATATGTTACTGTTTTATTTTTTTGTACTGAACTAATAATCAGAATAAGCGTAATTAAAATGGACGTCCTCGATTTTATTATCGTTTACTTTATATTAAACGGATACCTTATAGTATTTAATTTTATATTTTTAATTGGAATTCTTAACTATGTGGAGCTCGTGGCCTAAACAGTGGTCGACATTTGAGTCGATGGCCAGTTGTTCTTGCTGCGACCTGGTGATATAGATGGGTGACCCATTCTAGCACTGGTTTATATTTGATATCCGACCTCCTCCGTGTTTCGGAAGGCACGTAAAACGATTTCTTATCGCACACTACACTCGAGGTGCATTTGCATTTAATATGGCCTTAATTGAATGGCACCTTTCCCTTCGCGCGCTGCGTTACGCTGACCCGTTTTCATTATGCCTCGCAAGTTAACCCTATCCACAATTAATTAACCTTAAAAAATTTCTATATCTATACTAATAGACAAAGCTGAGGGGTTTGTTTGCTTGAACGCGCTAATCTCAGGAACTATATGTCCGATTCGAAAAATTCTTTCAGTGTTATATAGCCCTATATCTAGGAAAGCTATAGACTATATATGATAAGGATATATAGCCTATAATAGCCTTCCTAGATAATTGAAGCTATTTCTACCTAATTATACGCGGACAAAATCGTGGTCACAGTGAGTATATGAATATTAATTATAATTTATATTATTTGAAAGAAGTTGAAAATTCGTAACAAACAGTATAAAAAGATTAAAATTAGAAGTGGATCAAAAGTGGTCATTAGAATTTAATGTGAATCTAATGTTATAACATTGGAGTGGAAATTTTAATGAAGTCAAATTATGACCTTATTTAACTAGACCTTACAAATTAGCGGAATAATATTAAGGTACAAGAGCACCGTGTTATGGCGGGGGGGGGGGGGGAGGGTTTACGGCAAAAATTTTTTTAGACGTTAGTTTTTGATACTCGGGAATTAGATCTTTGTTTGTGTAGATCCCTGGATGTTTTAGATTCATACAAACAGTATAGTTCCAAGTTGTTTTTTTTTTACGTATAATAAGGGGCAAACGAGCAGCCGGCTTTCACCCAAGTGACTACCGATGCCCATGAACAACTGCAACACCAGAGGGACCACAGAAGTTTTACCGCGAATGGCGTTGCTTGTTAAAGAGAATTTGCTTTTCAAAATGTTCTTTTTTTATTTGGTGGAGTTTCATTAGACTTATATCTCGGCATCCTGGGACTTTCAATAAATCTTTAAATTATAAACTTAAGTATTTTTCACAATACATAAAAAAATGTTAATAAAAATAATTTCATGTTCTCAATTGTTAAATAAACAAAATAAAAATGGCCAAGAGCGTGTCAAGACACGCTTATATAGAAGGGTTCCGTATCTAATACGCTATAAACGTATTTGTCAAACAACTTTAAAAGTTGGTGTCCGATTTCGTTCAAAATAATTTCCCTAATGACTTTTTAGCATATTCTATCAACATGGAAATTTTCAAGTCTCTACGTCTAATAGTTTTGAAAAATTCTTCAACGATTTTCATCTCAATGCTGTTCGGTCGCTCAACAACGTCTGCGTGAATGTTTCTCATCTTATCAATATAACTCATATCGATTAAATATATTTTAATTTACGTACTTCATAGAGTTTAAGATCTTTATTTTTCAGAAGATTTAGTAAATATCTCTTTTGAAATAGTATAGTCAAGGAGTTGGAAAAGGTGAAAAAATTAAAAAAAAAAAAAAAGATTCTTAAAGAAGAGGAAATTTTCTATACAAAAGTCTTAACCTCTCGAAACTCTGTCGTCATTGAAGATAAAGAAATATGTTAAAAATATGGGCCTAAAACTATTTTGCTTAGTGTATTTTATAAGTCATGCAATTTTATCACAAATTAATTTAAGAAAAAGGATGGTTACATGGTTTTTTTTTTGTTACAAGGGAGCAAACAAGCAAGCGATCACATAAGTGACTACCGACGCCTATGGACATCTGCGCCACCACGAGGCTAGCAGATGCATTGCCGGCCTTTAATTACGACATTAGGTCACCGGGAATTCTCACAAACCGAACGAAACGCGACAACAATACCATCACTTCACGTGACAGCATTGTCGCCACTTCACGTCAATCTTATGTGAGAAAAAAGTATTGGTACCCGGCAGAGCCGACACAATTCGACTGCAGACCAAAAAGACTACAAGCATGGCGCTACATCTAATTAGATAGACAGGAGTTAAGGAAAGGGATGGAGTAAAAGGACTGGGTTCAAATTTTGTGCACATTCATTGTCAACTAATTTGATGGTCACATTGTTGGTTGATTTTTCTGGTCTCCTGTTATATGTTAGCTCGCCAGCACTACAAGAAGTCCTTGGACTTTATATGTATAGTCGTCCAAGAAATTGGTTTGTGACGCTAAGGTCGAATGTCGTTCGCACGTCAATTAGTTAAAATACTTTTTTTTTGCTTGCGACATTACCATAACTGCTAACAATAAACGTTAGCGAAATTTTCTTTAATTAGGAGCTGTCATCTAAAATGGTAAAGTACTTTTTTGGTCGACTATACCAGTAACATATACCAAGAGAAACAGTACCGTATGGTTCAAATCTTTTCTCCCATATGACTAACGAACTCCGAATAATTGTGTCCTCCTTCAAACAATCTAGAGTCAATCAATCAAAATAAAAAAAAAACAATCTTGAGTCCAGCAATATTAAATTGAAAACTATTGATATGAGCAAAATTATTGAATCCCAGGCAGACGAAATCGCGAATATTAGTTAGTATTTACAATCTATATATAAAAGCGAAAGGATGTATACCACGAAATATATAGAAAATTATAGAGCCTCAATAGCTCAACGGTTTAAGGTATGGACTGAAATCCACAAGGTACGAGGTTCAAACCCCACCGCTGTGTATAACAGGCGGCTGTTACCTATAACACAGGCATGAAGTTGTCTACCTTAGGAACAGACGTCCGTGTGTCATAAAGTCCTGTATATATTTATTTATTAAACTGGAATTAGAATTAGAATCTTTGTGAACGCAGACACAATAACAAATGGATGCTCTACATCTGTTTAAACTAAGAGAATTTGATAGAGTGGGATTTGGAATTTGATAGTTTATTTCAAATTTTTGAATTGCAATTTTATTTCTGTTGTCAGAGACACAAAAACGACATACAATTCAACTAAGCAATAACTGCCTAATGAAATCAACATTTACGCGAGTAAGTCATGAGCAAAAGTTTGTATTACTTTTTAAATTCAATTTGTTTTTTTTATAAGCTCGCTTGAATGTTATTTTTAAGGTTCCGTGTCTAAAATGAAAAGCCCTTATAGGATCACTTAGTAGTCCGTCTGTCTGTCAAATCATTTTTTCCCGAGGACGCCTAGAGCCATGAAGTTGAAATTAATATCAAAAGCTGAAAATTGCGGTCCCTTGAAACTATGAAATAATCAACACTCTAAATATACGGAATCAAAAGATATGATCATTGAAGTCACATTTCGAATTCGAAAGGAAATCAAAACCTATAGTGTACTTCCCGCTGATTTAGAACCATGCAAATATTTTACTGGAAAAGCAATAATAATCTATACTAATATATAAAGCTGAAGAATTTGTTTGTCTGTTTGTTTGCTTGAACGCGCTAATCTCAGGAACTACTGGTCCTATTCGAAAAATTCATTCATTGTTAGGTAGCCCATTTATCGAGGAAAGCTATAGGCTATATATCATCACGATAAAATTTAATATATTTTTTTACTTCATTTTACGCGGACGAAGTCGCGGGCACAGCTAGTACGCAATATAAATTAATAATATAAACTAATACTAGTAATGAATTGTTAGACGCTTTACAAAGTTACGCCTACTAAAACTTTTATCGGTAATTTCCCGATAAAATAGTACCATTCTCTTCCTGTAAATTTTAAAAATTTTTACTTCCTGGTGCGGCACTGCTTCCGCGCCACTAAGAATGTCCTGAAAAAGAGAAAAGAAACAAAAAAGGTTTTTTTTATTATTAATTTTACTTATATTACATACAAGTTTTAATATATTTACCTTCCTTTATGATTGATTTTATCAATGTGGGCCTATGATATCGTTCACGTTTTTTATAAAATAAAATATCGCATGAAACCGAGGCATGTTTTACGAACGGCTTCCATACTAGTTCACTGCGGTCCGTTAATATAATACCAGCTATATTATTATCATTTCTTTATTTGTTTGACGCGCTAATCTTAGGAAGTACAGATCCGATTTGAAATTTTTTTTCAGTGTTATATAGGTCATTTATCCAGGAATGCTGTATGCTATATATAATCACGCTAAGACCAACAGGAGCGGAGCACCAAAGAATAATGTTTCAAAATCGGGGGTTCTTTTTCCCATTTGAGAACTTCCGCTGCGTAAATGGTTGAAGTTTCGCAAAAGTCATGTATGTCAAAATTGTTTCCCTTTAAAAGTTCTAAATAAGTCCGCGACAACATATGTCTATCTTTTAAGGTTGGCTCAGTGTAACCTTCTTTATGGTAATCAAATTTTTTTCTAAAATAATGCATTATTTGTGAAGTTCTTTTTATAAACATAATAATAATTTTTATCCAAAAGCTTTTTTTAAACCTCTAAGTGGTAAGAGTGGCACACGCGGACAAAGTCGAGGGGTACAGCTAGTTAGTAATAACAGGGGCGACGATATCACTAAATGATGAAGTCCCTTGCAATAAATAAACATTAAAAAAAAACAGAAAATTATGATAGAGCCTTTAGATTTTGGCGCGAAGATTTTTATGTTACAAGGGGGGCAGACGAGCAGGCAGCAGGCACCGAAGTGCCCACCGGCGCCCATGGACATCTGCACGACCAGAAGGCCAGCACCCCCGCCTGGCATTTCCAAACTATTAGACGTAGAGACTTGAAATTTTCCATGTTGGTAGAACATGCTAAAAACTCATTGGGGAAATTATTTTGAAGGAAATCGGACAAAATCTTTTGAAGGTATTTAACAAATACAGTTATAGCGTATAAGATACGAAACCTTTCTATGTAAGCGTGTCTTGATATGCTCTTCGCTATTTTTTATTTCTAATGTCACCTTAGCTCTTTTGACATAACATTAACAATGCGTACTGCAAATATCGTCAAAGAGAAAGTAAAAAAAACTGAATATCCTTTAAAATTGCTTCGATCGAAGTTATGTGTTCTGTATAAATAATAAAAAATGGCCAAAAGCGTGCCAAATCGGACCAGTAGTTCCTGAGATTAGAGCGTTAATGCAAACAAGCAAACAAACAAACTCTTCAGCTTTATATATTATTATAAATCTACATTTTAGTGTCAAAAGCACTACCGACGCCCATTGCCCATGTTGCATTTTTTTAATAAAAAAGTGAAAAAAGGTGCACAAACGTTTTAATTTAATAAAAAGTATGAGTTGTTAGCTATAAATAAGGGAAATAAATTAGAATTCAAAAATTATTAATAAAAAAATCGAAATAAATAAAAAAATTATTTTATGAAAATGATAACAAATTTAATTCGTGAAAATAATAAAACCCAAGTTGAGTAAAACTTAACAGTAACGGCATCCAACCGACAAGCTCGTTGGTGCAGTTGGCAGTTACCCTGCCTTTCGCTCCGTGAGTTGTGGGTTCGATGCCCGCCTCATGTCTTTGTGTATTATCTATATGTATGTATTTATATATTTCTCAAAAAAATATTTGCGTATAACAGGTGTTTGGCACCTATAACACAGGCACTAAGTTATCTACCATAGTAACAGACGTCCGTGGGTCATATACTCGTAGTCCTATGTATTTATTTACTTAATGGGAAAAGATGCCTTAGCGGACCTTCTCGAGGGTTCAACATACGTTTTTGCCAAGCGGGGCCCTAGTATATAATTATTTGATCTGTTTCTCTTTAATTCTATTCTATGCCTCCTTTAAAGTTAATAATATAAACATTAATAATACGAACATTATATATCAAAATAGGGAAATAAAACTTATGTAAATAAATATATAATAGTGAATATGTATTATTATGTGGCATATTCTGGGTAAAAGGACTAAAATGGTCCAGTCAATCTTGATTTGTATGCGTTATTATAATACCGGAGCCAGGCATAGCTCACAGTGTTTGTACATTTTTGTCCTTGAAGTGTACAAAGTTTTACAAAACTGTGCATTTACATAAATTATTGGGATTCATACGAATTTTAGTAATCTCGCATATTGGTTTGGGTCCCTTAAGATGGCGGGTGTAATCATCTTTTTTATTTTTTTGTTCGTCAACTGTTCTTTAGCGTTCGATCAAACATTTTTTTGTTACTTTTTAATTTTTTTTTAATTTTCATAAATCGACTCTCAAGTTAGCACTAAGTATTGATTTTGTCGCTTTTTTTAACACTTTATGACTATATTTATTTATTGGATAGAGACAATATAATTATAATTATAATAAATGGCAAACCGCTAAAGCTACCAGGGACGCATAACTGAGGAGAAGCATTTATTAATTCTGCGATTACCATACGTAATTACTAGCTTATCGGCCGCTTAATTGCGTTGAGAAATCGGCGGAATATTTGATTGCATTGTGATTATTGAGGTTTCGAGCTTGATTTAATTGCGCACTTACTATTTACAAAGAAATGAGACGAAAGAACATAAGCCTGGCCGATGGCGCAGTTGGCAGTGATCCTGCCTTCCACTCTGTGGATTGTGGGTTCGATTCCTATTTCAAGATCGGTTTTCGCATTTGCCGAAATTCCTCCCATTTTCCGATTTCAGATATTCTAGGGTATATAGCTATATCTTATCCAAACACATTGGTTAAATTTGCTTCCTTATTAATTTATTATTCAAGAAATTACTAATAAAATCATTACATCACCAATTCGATTAGATAAAACAGTTAGTATACCTGAGTCGAGAGAACACTTCTCTCCGCTCCCTCCGCATATCGAGGTAGATTGCAATAGTTTATTTATCCGACAAGATACTCATATAATATTTTGATTGTCATACGTTGGGGAAGCTGTGTAAATGTTTGCACACAATTAGCAGGAAAAACAGAGGGAGTATAAACTGTGAAAGATTGCTGTATACAGATACATTATTGGGATGTTTTTGTGTATGTACTATTTTTTGAATACTACCGTCATCTTCTGGTTTTACTTAACTAGAATATACCAATACGCATATTTACCAAAAAAACGTAGGTTTTGTACGAATACTGAAAATTCTTTAACGTAACCCGGATATACTGGTTTCTTTACCAAAAAAGATGAAAAAGCTCTTCCTTAAAAGTATTGGGGTGATACTACCACGATAGCTAATGCTCGCCAATACATTTTACACAAATTAGAAAAACTTTTCCTCTTTTGCTCATCGACTAGTGATATCTGCTCAAAATTGTCTGTGGATGAAAAATTTTAAATAATCCAAAAATAATCAGGCTTTCTTATAGAATCTTTTTCTATACATATTTTTTAACATTATATCAGTTGATAAGTTACAAACATGACGTCACATAATTTTTTTCTCGTTCGGTTTGTGAGAGTTCCCGGTGGTCTAAATCCCTCTTAAAAAGCCGGCGACGCACCTGCAAGCCTTTTGGTGTTGCATATGTGATATGCCAATGGGCGACTGTAGTCACTAACCGTTTGCCCCTTGTTATAAAAAAATATACAAATGTAGATAATAAAAGCGCGTTAAAAACAAACTTACTCGAGTAAAATGTTTCACAAAGTTGTCCAACATAACACGCCATACTGCAGTTAATAAACACACTTCCGACTAAAGTCATTTGAACAGTAATACGAAAGTTTTTAACAAAGTCAAAACTCCAAAGCGTAGCGACACGACAGCTAAGCGAGAAAGTCTGCAATGTATTGTAGAAGCAGTCATTACAACGAATAGAGGTTGGGTTTAAAAAAAGAATAAATTTTTGTTTAGAATTAGCAACAATGTGTCTGACTGCTAAATTAAAACGTGAGTGAAGTCGAGTATTGGAGTTAGTCATAAAAATAAAAGGTACACTTAAAAGGAAAAGACAACGTTTAATCTTTGTGTTTTCTGCGGAGCGCGGCCGTGGGTGAAGCCATCCAATGAAAATATTTATAACATCGATCGGTTTCAGTTCTGTTCATAAAGTATACAAATACTAATATTGGGACGTGACGTTCGGTCCCTTTTTTGGAATATTAAAATGGCGGAGTACGCAACGCTATTGTTTCTAACCAAGTTTCGAAATAGGAGGTGGCAGGTTTAACTATGTCTTCTTAATAACTATGGAGATTAGAATATAAAGAGAACCATCCTCTATGAGTGGCTTGTTGAAAAAGTGGCTATTTGTAAACAGCAAATATCGTTACAAGATTCATCGAAATGGCGCTGGTGTAGAATGAACTGACTAATAGCCTTTAAGAACGGCGCGGTATGATATGAATGTAGCAATGAATTGACCAATGATAACCTTTAAAATTATTCCTCATTCTGATGTAGCGCCCCCCTTATTTGCAGATTTCGACAGACACTTTAATACATTGAGATGGTCCTCCTTAGATTCTAACCTCCGTATTAATAACATATAAAAAGTGAAAATGTCCATATTAAAAACATCTCGTTTAGTAACAAAGGGAGTCTCGTCATAACTTGAAATTTCCCCTTCATCACCTGGAAGTCCTAAAGGTCACAGCCGTGCGATTTTGTATAAACTCATCACCCCGCACAATTTCTCTGTGGAATCAGTTACCAGCTTTGGTTTTGCGAACCGATACTACTTAGGAACCTTCAAAAACAGAGCCTACTTATTCCTCAAAAGCCGGCAACGTATCTGCGAGCTCTCTGAGATCCTAGCAAGAACATTTTAAACCGTTCGAGTTGAAGCGTCGACCGCATTTAGGATGAAAATGTTTGTGCTAGGACCACTGGAGGCAAGTGTTTATCGTGTCACGCTGTTAAACAATGGTAATGAAACCCATATTGACACTAAGGACAGTCCGTTGTGGGCCCAACAGGAATATTTTCAAATTCGACTCTTCGACTCGAACTGTTCGAAGTGTTCGTGCTAGGGCTTCCGGTGTTGTAGCTGTTCATGGACGTTAGTAGTCACTCAGATGAATCGCCTGAACGTTAGTCCTTTCTTTTATAAAAAGAGAACAAACAGGCCAGACAGCCGCGTAGTCAAACCATCCTTTTAAAGTCAACTTTTTAGTCAAAGTATGCAAGAGCATACTTTGACTAAAAGGTGTATTGATCAAGTGTATTCATTACTCGTGTACTTTGGCACTTCTTATCATAGAGTCGACAAATGAAATTCAAAGATACTACAATGTTTCGATATTGGAGATTCTATAAAGCAGTCCATTGTAAAAGCCCGTTTTTTGCCCGGGAATAGTTTTTCGCTTGGCAGGGAATAAAATGCATTTTCCAATAAAACAGCAGCAACGCAATGTTTCACGGAAGCGACTGTTTCTCCGCCGCGTGAAACTAATGGTTTCCCCAGCTGCTCTGTTTTCAATAAACGGATCCAATGCAACTAATCTTCTCTCTCTGTTGCTTCTTTCAATAGTATGTGCTCAATATAGTCCCAGTAGTTCAACGGTGGAGCGGACATAATGCTGGTAGGTACCCTGTCAACTCCGGTTGTTTCAAAAGTTAGTAATTTCCTAGTACTTTTTCTAAAAAATCTCATTTGGGGACAACATTAGGGAATTTTACGATTTTTTAACTTCTTCCGGTCCTTGTCACAGACTGTCACATTTTCAAAACCCCCTTGATGTGACATCACAATAAATATAAATAATTAAAAGAAAACAACAGCTTAATTTTTTTTAATATTTTAATATTGACATGTGATTTTGACTTGAATTGGACATTGTGTGACAATGAACAGGAGAGGGGCGCTGTCCGTTGTGACACAATGTCACATTTGGGTTAAAATCTTCCTCCACTGTAAGCTGTGAATTAATTTATGTATACCCCTAATCATCAAGCTGGTTGCAAATTGCATTTTTAAAATTATGACAGAGTTAATATTGGTGATAAAGCTCAAACTTTATTCCATGTTTCGCTATTTCCCATTAATAGGTAGTAGGGGAGGGGGGGTTGTGGAAACAAAGCACTGAGATTTAGCCCGGGCCAATATTGCCCGCTCGGCGTATAAAGCGTTCTGTGAAATCCTCGCCTAGATCGTATTTGGGGGATGGAAATGATTGAATATGCAATGTCGACAATATTCCATGCGTCCCATTAAAACCACAACCCACAGGCGTCTAATATACCTTTACGTAAATATGCCGCCATGTTTTGTATTTATTACAAAGGGCAAACGAGCAGGCAACAGGCAGCTATATGCAGATATCCATGCGGCGGCGTCCATGGATCTGCACGACCACATGCAGATTGCATTGCAGGCTTGCAGATGCATTGACGGCCTTTAGTGATGAGTTTTGGCCACCGGGAAGTCTCACAAACCAAAAGAAACGCGAGAACAATACCATAACTTGACGGGACAGCATTGCCGCCACTTCACGTCGATCTTATGCGAGAAAAAGGTTCTGGTACACGAACTCGCTGGTCAAATTTGGCTGCAGACCAAAAGGACTGCAAGGAAGTTTTTACAAATTACAACCATCTCCCATGACTTTGTATATGTATAAACTTTTACTTTATTGAAAATGTGCAAAGTCAAAAATTACATACATATTTTTATCACTATTGTTTCACATTTTAACAAGTTCAAAATTTATTTTGACTGTAAAATCTCACCCCAAAAGTCACACTAACGGTTCGTGCATTTATCAACCGGCGTTAAAATCTTATAAGTAATAGATATTTTTAATAAATCACCTTATAAATAATTTCTAATATTCCCTTCACGTTTTCGATGTTTAATCTCACCGCACAAGTTCTCAGATTCGATATTTTTTCTTCTCAAAAGCTGATTACAGGTTACAACTTTTTTAATATGCGTACAGATGTAAGCTTTATCGCTGGCGAATTTTCACACTTCCTTCCAAATTATACTACAAAGCGACACAATCGATAATAACACTCTTTGTAACTTCCAGAAAACTCATTAAAGTCTTATCTCGTTTTTGCCACCTCATATTATTCACTTACTTAAGCCCCACATTCACTGTGTGGCAGTGGGATGAGTTAGGTAACCGATTCCCGTCAGAAGTCATCTCCGGAACCCCCACAATGTCTATAATCGCATTACTAATAATCAGTCAGTATCATACATAGTAATCGAAACCCACTGTTTTACACGCCTTCAAGACACGGAGGAGGTTGGATATTTGAAAACCAACGATAGAATGGGTCCCCCGTCCACCATCCAGTTACAGTATGAACAGCTTAACCTAGAGATCGACTCAAATGCCGGCCACTGATTAAACTGCGATCTCCTCAGAGTCTCCTTCGAAGAGCTCGTGGCTGTAAATCTTTTGCAAATTCATTAGTAGGTTTGTTTTATAGCGTTATCAGTTTTTTTTGGTTTTGTTATTACCATTTTTAGTTGTGACCCATCGCTCATATAGTCATATGTGTAGGGTCATACACGTAACATATACTTACAATTAGAATAACATTGAAAACTAATAAATTGAAATAAATTAACCAAAACCAAAAGAAACCATTTAAGGTTTCTTTTAAACCATAACAACTATTCGTATCGTATCTATTGTATTATGCGTTAACAAATATATTAATACTGTAAATGAAAACCTGAAACTTCGAGTCTATGCATCAGTCTTTCGTCGTCTGTCTATTGTCATATAACATGTCTTAGGTACCAGCACCACCACCGGTGTCGCAAACACAACACTTCTACCGTATAGAACATCAGTTCCAACACATAATCTTTACTCGTGTTTTAATTGACATAGATTTGAAACTTTAATTGAAATTTTTAACATTTGACGTTAATTGCTTTTTTA
Source organism: Charaxes varanes (assembly GCA_024363005.1). NCBI lineage: Eukaryota > Metazoa > Arthropoda > Insecta > Lepidoptera > Nymphalidae > Charaxes > Charaxes varanes. The sequence goes on along the minus strand of JANCMC010013033.1, from coordinate 328,523 downwards.
AAAATTCAAATGGCCCAAATGAACGCTGAATTGAATGCGACGATGTTCTCATATACTTACAAATAAAATGTCAGATAGGTAAAAGGATCACTCGTCCGTTCGTTCGTTGTCGCATTTAAGCATTAAAGCATTACGTACTCGTGCACTATATGTGTGCGAGTGTGCGTGCGGTGTGCGCACGGAGCGGGCGGCGGTGTGCGTGCGCACGTGCGGAAGGGTTGGGTCGGAGCGGCGGCGGCCGGTCGGACGGTCGCGGGTTCGGGGGCGGCGCCGGGGCGGGGCCTCGCCTGTTTTGCATATCGCGGCACTCACACATGCGGCTCACGGCTCGGTCTGGTTTCTCGCGGAGTGACGTCACGCGTCGCCCGTCTCACATGCACGGGATGTGGCTATATGCTAACTCTTTACCTGACTGAATACTGACTGCGTTTAAATACACCAGCAGCGTCGCCTTGAGTGACAGCACGGTCTGCCGTAGTTGCATCTTGTCCTGACTCTCGTCTCCAAGAGTCTGAATCTGTTATCAAGACGCAGGTTCAATAATATAACAAGTGGGTTATCTCTGCAATGGCCGCGCACAAAGACATTCCATCCTTCTAATGAATGCTTCGCACTAATAATATTTAACTTCTCTCCCAACGACAAAATCTGCTTATGAATTCATATACGGTTAATAAAGGGCACGTTCGGCGTAAACCTTTTAAATATAATAAGTGGCTGAATTGCGATAGATTCGTGACTGGAGCAACTTTTTGAATACGATTCACACGACTGATGGCAGTTAGGGAAATGATGTGGACTAAATATAAAAGGTATACCCGGTGCAGTTTTGTAGAATTATCGTCATTAGAAATCACACGCGAATGTGGGTATATAATTATCTGTCATTTATATGAATATACTCGTACGTATACCAGCGGACCATGGTAATGTTGTCTGTCCAAATATAAATAAGAAAATTAAAATTATTCTACTTTTTAAGTTGTACCAAATTACGCATAGTGGCCGAATATCTTCTAGATCAGTTCTGTATTCTTGAAGATGATGCTATAGGAACATTGTGGTTAATTTACATAAAAGATATGCGCACGTACGTGTATGTGTTATGTTACACTCGTATAAGAAACAATTACTTCGCCCGTAGATGGCGAACTAGAGCCAAAAGCTGTCGATGGCGTCACACGCAAACGGTACATTCAGTTTACACTCGCGCTTTAGAATTGCTAAATAAGTTGCTGCTGATAAAAGCTAACTAAAGCACGTTTTTCCCTAAATATGGTTTTTGTACAGTTCCCCCGTACTGCGTAATTAGTGCTTAGAAGTCACAGATTACAACTCCTCCCTTCAATTATACCGTTGAGTCAACAGTTTGCAATAAAAACATATCCGTCGCGATCTCGTGTTAACAATGCAAATGGTTTTTGTTTCGTTTGGGATCGCAATACGAGTCTATTTGAAGAATGCCGTTCGAACGTTGCCAACTTTGTGACGCAGACGTCATCGTTGGCGTTGAGCGGCCACGTAAAAAGTATTTTGCATTTAGTCTGCTGTCATATCTTTTTGAAAAATATTATGGGTATGTGGCAAAATACACGGCGACCGGAATATTTTTGGTAAATTATATGCTGCTCACGCGCTCTGAGCACAAATAGCATCTAGAAATGCCCCACTTGCGAGACTTATGCAAAGTGAGCGTGCCTTAACAGCGCGAGATAATATGAAATTATATATACAAAGTCTTCTCAGAAAGTTATAGGGCGGAAAAGTTATAATTAATACTGATGACAGAGCGAGGGAGGAAGAACAAGAAGAGGGTTTCTTGTAGGGCTACGAAACTCAAAAAAAAGGCCTGTGCGTAAATGTCCAATTTAAAAAACCTATGTTCTACATGCATATAATGATTTAAATTGTAAATAAAGTATCAATATTGGGCATCACTTGTCGGCGAAACAAGACTCCACCTTTTATTTTGCTAAAAATGGTCAACTTTATCTAGCCAGCGTCGCGTCGATCAGAGTTGATTGCTGTGTTTTGATCGCATATTTAACCTTATTTCTCGCTCTACAGCACTTTATAAGGACAAGGTAACATTCCTTGTTCTTTTTTATATTTATTTTATTTATTTATTCTTTTATCACCTGTATTGTTATTCGTTCTCTAATTACGATTCCAAGCAATTATCCAATCAGGTAGAAAATCTGGGATGTTGCGAATACATCCGCGGTACTTATAAAAACTGTTGACTTATTACAAAAGACGGCCGAGTCTAATTGCTAAGGAAATTCAAAGAAGGGCAACGTTATTCGGATGTACTATGTAAATCAGTTCCGTTATTTATTGCTTCCCGTAGGATACAGAATATATTAACATCCAGCGATCCAAGCTGTCTTTGTACAAATGTAATAATGACTAAATAAAAGTGCCCGTTATGACGCCTTTATTATTATTTAGTTTAATAATTTGGTGTTTCTCAGAAGATTCACACTGATGGGACAACGCCTTAATTGCCAGCCTTCGTTGCGATATAATCCGGACCGTGAGTTTAAGGGGCCCTGGGCTAATACTACTGAGGGACCCACCTAATTACTCAAAGTATAGTAAAAAATTAAGACAATAATATATACTTACTTACCGAAGCGGTTAAGCAACCCAAAAGGTAAAACTCCTTTAAAAATAAGATATTTAATTTATATTTTAATATACACATTATGCCTTAGTGTTTATTAAGTATGACCGTACATAAATTGCAATATTGGGCAAATTCTTTAATTTGCTCCTTAAATTCTAGATTCTTAGTTAAATCAACATTTATGGACAACACGGATTGGTTAAGGTAGACATCGGTATACTGTGTTTTCTATATATATGTATATGTCATCTTGGATAAGGAGCGCCCGCCGTCACGACTTGTGATGTAAGGTAAATATACTTTTAAGATTGTGTGGCAGTTCGGGATTACGTCAACAAGCTTCTTTTCATAAATAATCGTAAAAATTTCTACACAAGACGAGTAGAATTATATCGACTGAAGCGAATAAGTTTTTAATTTGATGCATTCATCTACCAAATATTTAGCCACATGACTTGACTTATCTGGGCCCCTGGAATCCACGGAACCCAAAAGAAGCTTGAAAAGCCATATGATAGATCGGGACATGGAAATAATCTGTAACAACAAATAATAATATATGCATTTATTGACCTTTCTTTATAAGCATAATTTGTAGGATAGTGGCGAGATGAGATTGTCCTTTAAGAGACATAATAAGATTGTTCGTTCTTAACATAACAGAATGTTAGGTATTCTGAAGAAGTTCCATCGTCCTACAGAAAATCATAGAGTGAATTAACTATTTATTGTGTTCCTGCTAACAAGCTTCTTGCCGTGGGAGGTTTGGGCACGATGTGCATGCCCGTAGTAGACTTGTGACGTCACACTTTCACGGTCTATTGAGATCGAAAGCCTGATAATATCCAATACCTCACTCACAAGAAACTGTATATCAAAATCATATATTTTATAGACATGCCCTTTGTTTGAATTCAGTATATCGATCATAATCAAGTTCATGCGTTGCCACGTATTTAGCTAAAAATCAGCCAAAAATTAGATGGCTGTGCCCACCACCTTTTTTGAAGACTCAATCCGCGCCTAGCTTTGTCGTAGGCAACGCGCGAATGACATTGACGGTATTTACGAGCATGGCCAGCGTATATACAGCAAAAATCAACATAAATAAGAAAGCGCTCAATGTTTAATATCGCAAGATAAGAGATTGGTCAGGATTCCGTGCCGCTAAAGTATACTGGAAGATTAATTACTTACGAATCGTAATAAATAAAGCATTTTTGTATCCTTTTAATAAAGAATTGTCGGTTATACCAGTATAGTGAGTCCGCTTATTTGGTCAAGGAATTTTTACCCTAGTATGTGCTGTGTTTATATGAATAAATAAACACTGTAACCTTGCGTGTTTTAATTAGCTTCGAAGATATTTATTATCAGCAGATATGGTAACACGCAAGTTGAATACAATATTTTATAAAATTTTATTTTGAAATTGATATAATTATAAAATTACCTATACTATATACTTTTGCCTATGAAACAAATTACAAATTATAATGTATCATTTGTTTTTTTGTCCACTTTGCTAATTTTATTAATATTAAGAAAGTAATAAACGTTTAATTTTTTTAGTCCATCCGTCTATCTGAGGTTATGCAAACTTAGAACGGCTAATAATATTATGAGACTAGCGAAGAAATAGGCTTCTTACAATTTTATATATTTAAATATATCAGTATTCTGTTATTTTCTCCTTGTAGCATTTTTATTATTTTGAGTCTATTTTTTCCCACTTCAGGGCAAAGGCCTCCCTACGCTCTTTCCATAAGGTTCTGTCTAAGGTAATGCGTTGCCAATCTCTATTATAACGATCCAAGTCATTCCTCCATCTCATCCTTGCAGCATAATGAAAAAAAAATGGTTCTTTTTCATCATATTATATATTCATTATTATAGTAATTCATTAAAGGTATTAAACAGATTTCGTAAATAAACACCATCATCGTCTGGAGCCTTCTTCTAACTGATGTTTGGCGGTCAGCTGGTGATATCTTATACGGCCCACAGCAATTATCTTTAATTGATAGTGGTTAAGTCCAGTCTGGGTGGGACAATCCTGTCTCTGCCTTACATCCTATGACTTGATGAATCCGGAATGCATTGCAAGGCAAAAACATGGAGTGCTTAAAGACATTTGTCTCTCAATGTGAAGTGTCTATGTAAGGTTGTTTAAGTCTTTCGTGCTAGAAATACTCAGACAATGGCGTAACTGTGATGTAAGAACGTAATGACTCATCGTCATAAACTACGTTTTACTGCCCTTTTAATTAGTCACAATTAATAACGGCAACGATCCCAATGTGTCAGAAGTTAATATCATCTATTTTTATTGTATCCAATAACCAACCTTTAATTTTACTTGTAATGCTCATTTTAGTTTGTCATTTTATTTGACAATGATGTCACTTCTCACGTCTGATGTCGAAGCCAGACATAGCTTCATTTGAATGATCACGTAGAGTGGCCGGGGACTTTGCGTAGCTGCGCAAAGTTTTGTAGTACTTTGTAGGCTTCAAAGACAAAAATGTACGAACACTTTAAGCTATGTGTGGCTGCAGTATTAATCACATTACAAAAAAATTGAGTTCATTTGCAAAGAACGTACGTGACGTGATAAACCAGCAATAATCGGCCAAAACCAGCAACCGACCACTGGTATCCGATATTTAAATGTTCAAATGCTTTTTTTAATCTGTATAACCGTCCTGTTAGGTCGTTAAAACCTGGCTACAAAATTGTATTGCAAAATAAATTTTACTTTAATTTAATCATCAGGCACCTTTATGTAATACTGGTTGTTACCCGCGACTCCGTTCGCGTAAAATTACGAAAAAAATAAGACTCAATTTTAACGTGATGATATATAGCCTTTCTCGATAAATGCACTATCTGACACTGAAAGAATGATTCTAATTGGACCAGTAGTTCCTGGGATTACCGACTTCAAGCAAACAAACAAATAAACTCTTCAGCTTTATATAAAAGTAAAAAGTAATATAATATAGATTCATATTACATATGCATATTGTTTATTAAGCGAAGCGATTATTGATATTTTATATTAAGCGCTTAATTTAACTTAAGAAGGGGTTATAAATAACGTTATATGTACAAAAGATATTTTTTTATAGAGAAGTAAAAACAGAGGCTTTCAGTGATTGAAATTCTTATTATATGTAACTGAAATTCCACTTCTACTAATATTGTTTATTCTATGCCAAATAGTTGCAAATTATTGCAATAATCACCAAACCACGAATAGCAGTTCGCGCAAAATTAACAGAATGTCCTGTAGATGTCGAAATTATGACGGGAGGTCCCGCTGTGCAAAAATTACGTCACGAGTAGCGCTACAAATGTGATAGAGTGCGCAGTCGACGTGCGTCGGTTGCCTTTACATCACGGAGACTAGAATTTAAGGAGTAACATCTCATATGGGAGAAAGAATTGAAAAGTGTCCAGCAGTATACGTACATAACAATTCAAAATCACTCCGAAATTGCACTGCTAGATAAATGATATGGTACGAATGTAGTAATAGTCAATGAATTGACCAATAATAAACATTAAAAATTACCCTGATGCTAGTATGACGTCACCCGTATCTACTAATCTCGCATTTTGACGGATATTTTTAATATACAGATATGTTCCTCGTTATACTCTAATCTCCATACTTTAAATGTTACATCTGTGAAAGTAGTGCTACTAACATCCTCATTTATAGAAACGGTTATGTTAATGCTGGATAAGACGAATCTCTCCTTCTCATCTTGCTTACTCCTGCAACCATTTTTCATTCCAGGCAATCCGAAATGCTACTATATTTCGTCTTTCGTAATCAGGGATTGATATAAAAATCAGACATAAGTCTTAAAGGTACTAGCGTTAGTTAATTGGGACTTACTCATCATTATTGTAGTGGTTACTCTTTATTTGGGGTCATCCATAGATCACGTCACTCGAAATTTACTCACTCACTCCCTTCGCCCATGTCGTAGGTTGTCACATTTTCGAAACCCCCTCACCCTAGGTTCGACGTCATGTAAACAAGAAAAGAGCAGTTTCTTTTAATTATTTTATGTAGTTTGATAAGAGAGAACAAAAAACATTTATTTTTAAATATGACGTCACACAGCTTTTAACCGCCCCCATGCCTATTGTCACACAATGACACATAAATGATACCATCCTCCGCCTTAACGTGTGACGTGGAAGGTACCCTTTAAAGGGTAAAATGAAGAAAATACTATGATCTATATTATATTATTATATAAATGTTTTCACGTCCCAGTTTTTCTTTCTCAGTCCCGTTTTTACTTTAAGATCGCGGTGGGGGAAAAATCGTAATTGGCAACACTAGTGATATGCTCGCATGACCTCATCTCAACCGTAGTGGGCAGCGACCTCCATTTTATAGCTGGTGATGCCAGTTACGAACGCATAATTCAAGGTAACACGTAAGCTATTGTTCAATGTAATGAAAGATTCTCATGTTTATTTTTCAAGAGTTATTTCCTCATCATTTAATAGATTCATTAAATCGTTCAAAGTTTTCTATAACAGAAAAAACATTTTGCTTACTTTGTCTATATTGATATTCTTTAATATAAATATAGACAAGGTAAGCAAAATCTATTACAATTTCAACACATACACAATTACAATTTTTTATAAATTTACATACACATTAAGATACTCAATCTTACAAACTAGTTTTTAAGAAACAAATTTATAAGGCACTAGCTGCGCCCCGCGACTCCGTCCGCGTGGGCCACCCTTATCACTTAGGGGGATGAAAAATAGATGTTGACCGATTCTCAGACCAACTGAATAAGCACGCAAAATTTAATGAAAATCGGTCGAGCCGTTTCGGGGGAGTTTGGCATCGCACCCCGTGACACGAGACTTTTATATATTAGATAAAAAACAATTATGTATAACTTTAAATAAAAAAATATGTTTAGCCGGAACATTGTTAAGTCAGCCTCGAGGTGGGCTTGAAAGCTTAGTTACAAAGTTACACTTTTCCTGTAAACTTATTTTTAAATCAATAAATCAAGTCAAATATACAAAGATGAAGAGTTTGTTTGTTTGCTTGAACGCGCTCAACTCAGGTATTTATGGTCAGATTTGAAAACATCTTTCCGTATTAGATATCCAATGTATCGTGGAAGGCTATAACATAGGCTAATATATTATCGCGCTAAAATTGAATCATTTTTTCATCTAATTTTATGCAGACGAAGTCGCGGGTAACAACTAGTTAGATATATAAACGTTTATAGTTAGGAATGAGGCAATTATTATTTGTAAGAAGTTAACACTGTAACACTGTTGGCTTACGAGAGAGCTGATAAACCCGCGACATTCCGTAAATAATCCCCTTTCATGATAAACCGTGACTGACTCAGAGTTTTCCGGAATCAACAACAGTTAATGATTCAGATGAGTTTTAATTGTAATTGTATTAACAGAGACGAAACCGACGAAAGAGAAGCGAAGAAAACCTATCATAAGTATATCTAAGAAATTAATCTCAATTTTATAATTATTTTCTCGAAATTTTCAATGGTCATATTCGAATGTCCGTCACTGGGCGAACACTAGTGCATATTGATGAGGTCACAAAATGTATTTTCGCATGACTTATGTGTAAAAACCTTGTGCTGAATCAGAGCGATGCGTGCGCACTGTGACGTCATATTATCTTTATGACACAATGCGTTATGCGACCTTTAGATCTTTGGCCTGCTTTGGTCACAATGCATAGAGGGTATTTAAATGTAATATCTTCATTAAAAAAAAAATTTAATCAAGTTAAATTATTTATATTAAAAAATGAAATTAAATTTAAAAAAATACACATAAGATCAGCGTGAAGTGGCGGCAATGCTGTCACATCAAGTGATGGTATTGTTGTCGCGTTTCGTTCGGTTTGAGAGAGTTTCGTTCGAATTTGAATTTGAATTTCGTCGAAAGGAAAGCTCCGGTTTGGCATCAATTAAACAGAACCGTTCAATTTTTGTTCGACGTTTAATCGGAATGCTACAATTTCGTGTTATTTGCTTTGGAATGACCCAAATAGTTTTAGCCGTTTCATATTTTACGAGTGGCATCGTTATACAAAAAATACAGTGATTTTTTTATTGATAGCCTTGATGTTTTCCGAAATTTTTGAGGATTTTTGGTGGAAGAACTTGTTAAAATTCCACACTGTTTAAAGATCGGTTATACCTCTTTATTTTCCTTATCATTTATACATTAACACGTGAAGCGATAACTTTCGGTACCAGTTTACGCAAATTCTGCGGATGGAGGATAGAGTTTATACGCGGTAGAGGTTAGAGGGTTGAGAGAAGTAGAAGTAAGTGTTATAACGGTTATAAACCAGCCCATAGGCGGTATAGGTAGGAGTAAGGGGTATAGCAGCAAAATCCCTATACAGCTACTAAAAGACCTTGGCTTGTCAAGAACTATCATAAGTTCATTACTAGAAAGGACATCTAAAGCCGCACTAGTATAACAGCCGCCTGTTATACACAAATATTTTTTTTAGAAATATATAAATACATACATATGGATAATACACCCAGACTCCAGGTGGAAATCGAAGCCACGACTTCCGGAGCCGAAGGCAGGGTTACTAACCACTGCGCCAACGGGCCAGCCAAATATTAATATAGTTTCTATTATTCTTCATTTTCTCTTTATTATTAGCACTTAAATTTTAAAATTGTTATTTTTTTTAGCTTAGTAATTGCATTCTGTGGCTTCCTGTAATTGAAGGAGCACACCATTTTTTGTCTTATTGTGATTTTGTATGTAATGTATGAATCCTTTGTTGGAGGTTCTAAACAATAAATACAATTTAAAAAAAAAACAAGTAAAAAGATAGGAATTAATATTATTATAAATTCTAAAGAGATCCAGGCTAAATCCGCCTTTAAAATAAATAGCATAGTAAAGAAAATATGACCGAGAGCGTGTCAAGGCGCTTATAAAGAAGGGTTTCGTATGTCATACGCGATAACTGAATTTGTTAAATAACTTCAAAAGTTCTTCAGATGACGCACAGAATAATTTGCCCAGTGAGTTTTTAGCATTTTTTTTTTATGTTACAAGGGGGCAGACGAGCAGGCAGAAGGCACCGAAGTGCCTACCGGCGCCCATGGACATCTGGAGTTGAGAAAGAATAAGTGAGTGAGAAAGTTATTTTAAGGTCTACTGGGATTTAGGTTAGCCTTTTAGCATCTTCGTAGCTAAGCTTTCTTGCTTCAAATGAGCAAGTTCCCAGTTCCGATCATGAGACCACTGCACAATAAATAACTTTTTCATTGCTATTATTCACAAGTGAGTTATAGATTTTTTTTATTTATTTTATTGGTTGAGATGCTTTGTTCTTAAAAAAGTTTCTATACAAAAAAGGTCGTGTTCAAAAGTACAAAATTAATAAATATACCTACTGCTTGCTCATTTCATGCAACTTCGCATTGAAATACGTTTGTTTCAGTAAATAATCTTTTAGATGAGACGACCTCCATAAAAAACAGTTAATCAAAGTTTTACTAACTGTACATTTACTAATGGTTTCTCTAAATAAACTTTTTGTTTACTATACAAAATGATTTTTAGTATTATTTTCTTCGCAAGTGTGTTGAAAAACGTCGTATGATACACGTGTGTATTGATGATTACCGTCCTCGGTTCTCTTAAAACCCTCACCTGACAACTCTGGTCCAAAGGCGCCTCAGCGGTAATCACAAAAAAAAAAAAACTTTTACCATAATGTACAATTAAGCGCAAAATTGGATTGCAACATCATTATCTTAACAGAGGTTCTAACCCAAAAAAATTGATTTTTGGGAAATCGCAAAAAACGTTTTGCCATTTACGATCGATAAAAATGGAATTATAGGCATAACATCGCCATCGGGGTGAAGTGGCGGCAATGCTGTAGCGTCAAGTGATGCTATTGTTGTCGCCTTCCCGATGCCCTAAACCCCCTATTTAAAAGCCGGCATCGCATATGTGAGATCTGATTGTGCAGATGTTTATGAGCATCGGTTGTCACTTACCGCCTGCTCTTTTGCCCCTTGTCACATAAAAAAAACCTTTTAGCCGTTAAAAGTAATAGATATACGTCAACAGTTTGGGAACAACTTTAATTATAAATTCCGATAGAAAGCAAAGCTAACGACCTGCAAAGGTATTATAGGGGCCGTTCGAACCCCACATAATCCCTCGGATTTCGCAATCGACGGTTTACAGAAACGATATATTAAGCTTTTGTGTACCTTACCTCAGCTTAACGGAATTGTACTGTTTAAAGTGGGTTATGTATCGGTTAAATATTTATTATTATTATTTATTTCCCTTCACGAACATCTTTACAGAATACTTAATCCTAATTCGATGTAAGGGTGTCAAGACAAGCTTATATAGAAGGGTTCCGTATCTGATACGCTATAAACGTATTTGTTAAATAACTTCAAAAGTTTAATGATTAATAAGTGTAATATTATTACAGACGCTATGAACGGTAATCTGAAATAAGAAAATTTTACATATAAAGTATGGAGATTAGAATTTAAGAAGGACCATCTCATATTTATATTCATTATAGTGTCCATCGAAATATGCAAATAAGGGGGACGCCATGTTACAGTGAGAATGAATTTTAAAGGTTATTGGTCAATTCATTGCTGCATTCACACCGTCCCGCGTCGTTCTGGAAGGCAATTGGTCAATCCATTCTACATCAGCGCCATTTCGGTGAATTTTCGAACGATAATTTGCTGTTTACAAATGGCCATTTTTTCGACTAGCCCTTCATAGAAGATGGTATTCTTTATTTTCTAATCTCCATAATATAAAGTCACATTCAAAATTTCTTAAGGGCCTAGTATAAACTTTTCGAAGGGAATCAAGTCGACGAATCGACATAACTTAGGATGAAAATGTTCGTGCTAGGCCCACAGAAGGCAATTCTTTATCGTGTCACGCTTTTCATCAGTTCTGATTCAACCCGCGTTGACACTAAGGAGGGTCCGATGTGGATCCAGCACGAATATTTTCAAAGGGCTGTCGTTCTTGTGAGCGGTTCGGGTGATTTCAAAAATTCCTTTAGGTGCGGCAATAGATCTTGGGGTTCCAATAAGCTACTCTAACAAAACAACATTTCTTACTTTAAAAAACCATCTTGAAATTGTCAGAGCTGGACCAAATTTAAATGGGAGTGGGAAGCAGCAGCTTGCAAATAAAAAAGGAATCATCAAAATTGGTTCAGCCTGTCGAAAGTTCTTAGGTAACAAGCATAAAAAAAAATACAGTCGAATTGAAAACCTCCGCTTCTCTGAAGTGGTAGTTACTTATTTCGAGCTAGCTGTAATCTGCGACTTTGTTCGCGTTGAATTCGATGACTGTGTTAAATTTTGAGGGTTTTATGTTTTTCTACAGAACCATTCTTATTTTTCTACGCTACAATATTCCTCGTAACATCGGCTACCACATAAAGTCCCATCGAAATGGGTCCATTCATATCGGAGATCAAGCCTTCTTGTGTTTTTTTTAAATTATGTTTTATTATGTTCGAGATAATAACACTCAATCTTATTATATGATATCGTATAAGTAACAAAATTGCAACAAAAGCTATGACAAAATTAAAATGGCCAAAAACGTGTGAAGACACGCTTATATAGAATATTTCCGTATCTGATACGATGTAAACGTATTTGATAAATAACTTCAAAAGTTCTTATACCATTTCGTTCAGAATAATTTTCCTAATGAGTTTTTAGCATGTTCTATCAACGTAGTTACCCCTAATATCTGACATATGTATGTTCATATACATTTTGTATGCTTTGCATAGGTAATAAAAACTTTCATTTATTTTTTTATATAACAAGGGGCAAACGGACCAGTGGTTATGCCTATGGACAACTACACCAGACAGTAGATGCTTTTTTTGAGGAGGTATTTTCTTAAAGGTCTCTAAGTTGTATCGGTTCAAAAATACTGAAGCTAGTTACCAGCTTCTGTATTTCCACAAAGAAATTGTACTAGGTAATAATATATATAATACTAGATAATAATTTCTACAAAATCGCACAGTTGTGGACTTTAAAACATGGTGATGAGGGTGAAATTTCAAGTTCTATGTGATTTATTCTTATTATATCAATTTTTTAACTTATTTTATTGTTGATATCTTGACTTGAGTCTTAGAATATAAAAACTATTATCTACACAAATCACAAAACAACCAAATATTTCAATGAAGACTTCCTTTTTCCAGCCCTTGTGCTCATAACAATTATGTCAGACCATTTGATGACTCAGATGATAGTCCAGAAAGATTAATAGATAATAATGACCTGCATGTTCTGGACTATGCACCATCTCTTAGAACTTTAGCTATACTTGCTGTACTTGAACATAATTTGGATCAGTCTTCATTGCCCAGAGATATTCGCACCATAATGGTGCGATAAATAACATGGTCAACGCAACGCTAAGTACACGAGAATATACGAAGCACTTAGCCGAGCAGCGCCATCTCGCGGACGCGGTAAGCAATGCCATGAACATAAATAATTCTGCCTTTGAGTTGGCTCTTCATCATTTTGAATCATTTGACTTATAAAGAAAAATATTTTCGTGGAAAATACCTCGATAAAGCTCTTTGTTGTATTATTAAAGGATTTATTTTATAAGAATCGATGTAGTTAGAACACTCACAAATAGATGGCGCTACTTGCATGGTCATAGACCATGCTTGTATTAAGGTGAACAACATAATTATTTCAAGATTGTGTTTACCAAATCAATATAGATTTAAATTTTATGATTTATTCCTGCACAAATATTAAGTTAAATTTAATCGTATTTGTGTAAATAAGGTGTTAAAATAAGAATGAAGAATTTCTAGACAGCATCATTTCTAAAACTCCAAAGCGTGTTTACTAGCGAGAGTATTTTTTTAAATGCTATTTATTGTAGAATCAATAGCGTTATACATTTTATTTACAAATAATAATTATAAAATTGGTCCCTTTCTAGTTAGTTTCGCGCTTACAAGTAAGATGGCGGCACATACATGGTCATCGACCATAAGATTGCATTCAAGAGTCCATTTTAGCAACCTGATTCTCTTTTTGACCTCTACGATTTTTGTTACATTTCTTATGATATTGTTGCTAATTCTGCCTGAGACTTTCACTCCGAGTATACTTCTATATATTTAATTATAGCTATTGCTAAATAGGCATGACACCTCAAGCCATTGCGGGGTATATATCTGCTGATCTTGAGGATGAGCTATAAACTGAAGCAGTTACAATAGACTGGTCGCAGATACAGACTTTGGTCCCCCACAAAAAAATAGGCATGACGACAGTAATCAGAAATAATTCAAATCATGTATTTATCTGATAAAATAAGATACACAAAGCTTAACAAACGTATTTATTTATATATTGCGAGCAAGATTAATTGGAATTAACAAAAAAAGGAAACTAAAAATACAACAATCCGCCATGATAGCTAAAACGCTCTGCAGAGCGTATGACGTTACCTCCTAAATTGACAAAATCTAGTTAGTGCATTAAAATGCCAAATAATTTATATTCTCTACCCTCTAATAACTTCCAACTAGAACGTTATCTTATCCTGGTCTAGTACCAGGGTCCGCTTAAAGTGCAGAGCATGGGTGGATTTTGAGGAGGTCGTGGCCTAATCAGTGGTTGGCATTTGAGTCGATCGCTAAGTTAAGTTGCTCTGGCTGCGACCTCCTAATACAAGCTTTTAATTTAAGCTTAGTCGGAGGGGAAAAGGGAATATTAGACATACCTAAAAAGTATTCCTAATATTCTTAATTAAAAAAAAAGAATGGGTTCCCATTAATGCCACTAATTGATATTTGAATATTAGTCGTGACGTTGTAGAGATTGTGGAGGTTCCGGAGATGACGTCAGACGGCAGGCGGCCATCTTAACTCGTCCCACAGCCACATACTCTGCAATTTAAGGCGATCCTGTTAGGAGACCAGAATAACGCTAGCTAGAAGATAGTATATATTTATATAATAACTTTGCCAAAAGCAGCTATTTTTTACTAAGTAATTGTTAATTTTGAGCTGCAAAAGGGACAACGAGAGCCAAACGGAAAAGAGTTACTAATTAAAAAGAATTCCTTGTTGTCAGTTTTAATCAGGGGCCTCCATTAATTGACCCCATTTCCGAGTCGCATTTCGGGTGTAACCCAAAATGGGCTTCGCTGATCGATAATAATTAGAGAACCGCTGTCTATTAATTAACCTTTGATTGTCTATCTTCTGCCTCTTTGCAGCCAGAGGATGATCACTACTAGAAAACACTTTGAACTATGTCTGACTCCGGCATCGTACGAACGTCATGTATTTGAAGGCTTGAAATTATTTTTAAAAAATCACGATATAAGATGGCACATTGTTTCAGTTGCACCGCACAAACAGCTCAGATTCATATCATTTGTGAATCTCCACCTGGACATATTCTACCACCCTAGACCTGCCAACCTGCGTCCGAAGTAAATGAATGACGCTAATAGATCAGTATAAATTTAAAGATACTATAAAAGGAAGTTAGTAACAAAAGAGGAGAAAAATATGTAAATTTTTATATTATTGATAAAAAATACATCTTACAAAGGATTGACATTAAATATACAAATGATATCTAATTACTTCAACATTATCATACAATGATCAAGTGTCTACAAATAATTTGAATAAACTCAGCCGTTGTTGTGACCTTGATTTCTATAAAATAACTATACACCGCCTAAACAAAGTAGTCGAAGCTATTGGTTCGAAAGGACTGGTTTATCTCACGGCCAGAGTTCCACATGCCTTAAATATAAGCATTAGTTTTTATTAACATATGGACCTAATTCCTTGTAAAAATTGCAACTTGCAATATTGTAAAATTTAAATTTATAAATTTACATATTCTCGAGGCTAAAATATTGCATAGGCGGAATAGGAGACTCCAAAATTAAGTCGTAATTTCGTATTTGTTGCAGTCTAAAGGCTCTCCTTGTGAGAGAAAAAAGTCGTATTCTGTCATATTGTCCGGTTTTATTACTCTATGCACAAGGATCTTTTTAAAATTTTAAGTTTTCGGAGACTTGAACTTAATCTCATGCAAAAATACGTTTGCCTTGGAGTTTAACATTCAATTGTTTATGTTCATATATTCACTGCAGTTTAAGTAAAGCAATTAAGTACTTTATATTGATATAAAACTTTTCTTAGTGTGAAGCAGGTTATGGCTTACTTGGGATATTTAAATTATTTCCTTGTATCACTATTTTTGTCACAAATTGATAAGCTGCTCTTTTAAATGTAGTTTTATTAAATAAGTTTAGTAAAATACTAAAATTTCGCGATGTTAATAAAATATTTAATACCCAATGGCTTCTAAGATGTCAAAATGGAGACTAAAATGTGACCTTAAAAATAATGCCTCGCCTTGTTTTATTCTTCTATCATAATTTGTTATTCAAAATTACAAATAGTTATAATTTATTGTAAGATATATAAGCTTTAACTAACCGTATTCAGTATTAATAGGTATATTTCAATCTGTTTTAGCCTGATAAATATCATAAACTATTTACGTCATTTTTATAATCAAACGCACTAACATGCAGTGAAGTGTGTGGCAAGTATACACACCCATATTGCCGTGAAATATTATACCGAGTTCACACTATCAACTATGAACGACTAGACAATCTTTTTGTTATATTATAACGGTAAACAGGTAGACGACATGCGAAATGACTACCAACGCTGATTCACAACTGCAGGAGACTCGCAGAGGCGTTGGAAAGGCCAGTCTTTGGTATATTGCTCTTTACGTGTCATACCGGGACTAACTAAAACCGGCGCTAGAAAAGATATATATTATTGTCTCTTGATTCTTTTGAATCAAACTCAATGTTCTCATTACACATGCTTTCAGTCTAAGCGTTATTTACGCTTGATTAAAATTCTGTCCAGGTGCACACGCTGCATGTATATATGTGCTAAAATATTTTTATGTAGATTTTTATGTAGAGAATATAGTATGATTCATCATTGATGACCATGTTAACAAGAACAAAGCATTGTTACTAACCAATATCGTGACGAAGGTGATTTTCCAATTATGTTGTGGAAGGATATTTATTAATGAATTCATAATATTCATCGTTAGTTTCGCTTATGTAAATTTTGCATCAAAATATTGGCAAAAATTTGCGCCAATATATAATAGTTAAGTAAATAAAGAAATGAAGAAGTAGCGAAATGAAATTGTGCAAAAAAAATACAGATAGATATTAGCTTTTACGGTTAAACCATCAAAGACAAGAACAAATACCTGGCCAGTAAACACTTAAATATTTTTCTGCAAAAAAATTCCAACGTTGACACTGTTTTATCAATCGAAAATTAAAAAAGGAGGAGGTGTCAATTCGACTATATTTTTTTTATGTTTGTTACGTCAGAACTGTCAAGTTGGTGAACCGATATTAATCCTTTTTTTTATTTGAAAGCTGTTGTTTTCTTGGCGACCTCATTTTTAGTTATAACAAATTGAAGTCTGTTTTGTTTTTTGTTAAAATGTAATAATTATTTTAATACCAGTATTTCTCTTTTTTGGCCAGTATTAGTACAACCACTAACACAATAAAGCCTATATACGTATACTAAGGTAAAGCTAGAATTCATGAGTAATACTACCATAGCTTTTATGAAGGTATATTTAAAAAAAAACAGTGTTTGAGAAAGCCCTGGCCCCTAAGTACGGGTTTGGTCTAGGGGTAAAGGTTCTACTGAATTATGTAATTAACACTGAGTCTTATAAAATAAAGATCTTTTTATCTTATCTTTAATTATACCCTACGACTGATCATCAACGTAATCATAATAAGCTTAGTGTTTAATGAAAGCCTTTACATATAAATAATTTGTTTGTTACAGAAAAAATATTATTTTTCAAGAAAAGAAGACGAGGTGTCGAAGAACAAACTATTTTGCAGGACGTCAGTGGTGCGATACGACCAGGAAGACTGACTTTCATACTTGGCCCTTCAGGAGCTGGCAAGACAACACTTTTAAATATATTAGCAGGACGCAAGTGAGTCTGTTAGTTTAATTCCTCATTGAAATTTAAAGCCTCATAACCTACCGCTAGAAAGCACCCTTTTCACTGCACATTGCACTCACTGAAGTTTGTAATAGTTTTATATTAAAATTTGGGCCTTTGCTTAAGCTAAAAAGCTAAAACGTAATTGATGAGGTAGCGTGTATGTTCTAGGCATATCTATATAATTGCTAGTGATAAAAATTTTAAATGTAAAAGATGCTGAAGTTTAAGACAAATATGCCATTGATTTGGAAATTTTAGGCCATCGAAAAGACTCAGCAAAAGATGCATTAAATTTGTCAAAATGTTGTTTAAAATAAGTTATAAGTTCATTGGTCCACAAGAATGATGTCACGGGTTGCAACTAGTGTATACAATATTCGAAATAATAATTAGAAAATTTTAAAGCAGTGTGTGTAAAACCAACCTTTTCTACAAAGCTCGTTCCATGCACTTAAAGATCAAGTATTTATTTGCTGACGTCAGATTTTACGAGTCATTTGTTAACTTCATTCAAGAATTAACATTACGAAGATACATGCCATTAATGTGTATATAATAAGATAAATATAAACGGATTTAGCGTGTGAATCGCGGAAAATATTGTTTAATAGATTGGTTATTATGATAATGTATTTTACAAACAATTTGTATCTTTTTTATTAGTTCTATGATCAAAAGTCGTTGATTAAAAGGTTATAATAAATTATACACATTTTAATCAAAAACTTCAATTTGTCTTAAACTTATAGTTAGTGAAGCTGACTGACAAAAAAATGTTAATAAAATGAAGTTGAAATTAATGAAATTTTTAAATAAATTGAGAAATAACTATGTATGAAGAATTGTGATTCATTCTTGAAAGTCCTTATGGTTTCACAGAGATCGTGTGTGGTTTGAAAAGCTGTTGTTAACTTAGATTTACTGATGAACTAATTATGACTAAGTAATTTATTTATTTTTATATTATAATATATTTATCGCGCTTCTTTATTGCCTCATCGGGGGGTCACTGTAGTGCCCCAAGATCTGACTTAAAACGCATATAAATTGAATCTGTTTAAGTAGGTAATGTAACAAGTTGTAGTTATTTGCTTTTCGCATGGTACACCCAGGTCTCAGCTATGTATGCTCATACTTAAACAGGTTTCTTTGCGTAAAGTGTCGAGCTTGCTACTACTTTGCTATATACTGAATACTATCATATATCCATAACTTTGTCTTCTAGTATCTAAACTTCTAAGTTACGTTAGTTCTTACTGTCTCCCCCCTACTTAATAGTTATTTGTGTAACATAAGGCCAAAACAATTATTTTTTCCTAAGGTTGTGATTTGGAATGCAGAGTAAAGAGCAGGATTCTATGGTAGAATTCCGAAGGCAGAGAGAGATTTTAAAGTACAATCCGAAGAAGCGTAGCGAGGAATACAAAAGACCCAAGCATGAGAAACTAAACTAATTTGCTTTAATCCGCGAATGAATTCGAATGTTTGAACGTAGCGCTAATGTGGTGGGGGTGCCTGAGATATAAATTGTTTCCTGTGTTTTTACTAATCACTTTACGAATAACCTTATCTGGTCACTTTTAACGAAAGAGATTCACTTCTAAATACTAAATTTTGTAATAAATCTTCATATTAATATGAATTTCCAATTATCAATAATTGTGCACGAATTGGACAAGAATACGGCATATCAAAATTCATTATTCACACAGATTTTTTCAGAGAAATTTGTAGCATTATTTTTATTTATTAGGAATTATAAAAAAAAGACGTTTCACGATGTTGACGTTTACAAACAGTCGTGAACTTATAGAACTTTTTTAAATCTATAATTAATATTTTGGTGATAAAATTTACGATTTAAAAGATAAAATTACTAGGATTCCTCGCTCCCCGCAGTTAGAAGAATCAAAGTTATCCGCAAATTGTCAGATGGCACGCAATCACTATAGTCTGTTAACGTTGCATTTTTTATGTCACAAAGAGCAAACAACTAGGCAACATCGGAGCAGACTACCGACGCCCACAGACATCTGCACCACCAGAAGGCCAGCCAAACCGTTTCCGGCCTCTACTGCCCTTCTTATTGACTAAAGTAACATTTTTTATATAATCATGTAAAATATTTTTATATAATTTAACTTGATCGATTCTAGGCTAAAGTCAAATTGGTTCCTGTCAAGAAAAGCATCCCATCCCGTATACCAAAGGACAAAAAATATAAGCATCAATAGCTCAACGGTATAAGATATGGACTGAAATCCGCAAGGTACCCGGTTCAAACCCCACCGCCGTTGGGGTATTCATACACTTTTAATTTAAGCTTAGATAGAAGATAGAAAAAAACACACTGATGCAACAACGGATTTTCAGTTTTTAAACTTTTTCTTTTATTTATGCTACGATTTCTAATATCTTATTACTAAATTTCATGATATTATGTTAAACAAAAGGACAGTTATCGAAAGAAACAAAATTTGATTAGTTAGTCTATATATACAATTTATAAAACACAACGATAGCTCGTACATTTTCGGCATACCGCCATCTATGATGAATAACGGAAAACTTGACATTTTTAATTACATACCGCTTTGGTAAGCGACCTATAGATGGCGGTTTAGTCACCACCCGCCGGCTACTTTGCTTATGTATGGGAAATGTGACATTAAGAGCCATATCTTTTCATTGCGAATACTTAGAGGATAGACTTTTTCACAGCCTTAAGAGACCGTAGATCTCAATATTTACTACAAATTTTAACTTTATATTTCAACGCGTTCCTCAGAAAAAAGGCCTTGACGTGCAAACAGATAGACAAACAGACATTTATGCAAGAATAAATTTACAGTTTTCGGATTTTTTCCTATATTTGTGTTACAAGATGATATTTATGCACAGTCTGCTAAGCACTTTAATTCATGGCTATATAAGCCGATTCGTGAGTGACAATCCCGGCGGCATAGTAATATAGCAAGTAATAGTAATATAGTATAGTAAGTAATAGTAATATAGTATATTATATAAGTCTGATGTGTAATATAATATAAATTAATAATGTAAATCTCTTAATTAATTGAAGGTTTTAATTTGAAACATCTGGGTCTTTGTGAAACTTAATTTAAAGCCTAAAGCCACCCGAATGTGGGACAGCGCGTATTGCGTAAATTTATAAAACAAAATATTTGTCTCTGCTTCCTCGTGTCAGCTGATTTACTTTAAAAAAAGTTAATTTAATCACGTTGAAGACGTCCTGGTTTGATAATACTGAAATTTGCTCTTCTTTCGCGATTTTGAAACGGACGTTTATAGTAATTTATGTATGGAAAGGCAATACACATTGCAAATTATTCTCTTAACAAATTATCATATTTTTTTATATTACTTACAATAATATTTTTATACATTATTTATTCAAAAATAAAATAATACGCAATGATTACTACGTTTCTGTTTACTGCCACGAACATTTTTGCCGTAAACGCTTGTCTTACTCTTTTTTTATTCATATATGTATTCATAGTTCTAAGATTTTTTTGTTCATGAAGTGAAAAGAAAAAGAAAAATAATAGTAGGAGGGGCAGCGATGCTAACTTTGTAGTCACTGAAGCGTTGTCGGGATCTATTGGAATTAGGTGCAGAAACGAAAAAAAAGGTTATATTAAGGTAAGATCATGTTGTAAATAACGCCTGGAGCGTAGTTTTATGGAGCCTGTGATAGCTTTAGCTACATTGCCTTGAGAAAATCTTCAGATTATAATATGTTTTCCATAATCGTTAAAGGAATTCTAAAAAAAAATCACGTTCCAATGTTTCTTGATGTTTTTTACAGCTTTGTGACTCTTCCATTTTCTTATGTTACGTTTAATTCGTCAGATGAGTTAAATGTAAACTTATTCCTATGTAATTAACTTACGTTCTCTTAATCTGATGCGTTAGAGTTTTTCTAAGGGTCCCCTTTAATAAAGTACCAATAACGAACTTCTCTATATTAAGAGTTCGTATTTGATGGGGTAACATTACAGGATGCAAGGATTCTGGGAATCATAAGAGAAATATTTCTCTATATGATTTTCTGACGCACTGGAGTATTGCGCAATATCCCCTCTTGGGCTCTCCAACCTAACTATTTAACTAAAATTTGGTACAATTTCTTTTCATAAACAGTAAATTTGTCAACAAATATACCTAACTCCAGTCAATAAAGATTAGGTGCATGTTTTCTCCATTGTAAAATTGTACCAAAACGAAGACAACAATTTTGTTCTAATTCTAGTTTATTTTCATATTTGTATCTAAAAAGAAACTGATCCAACCTTACTATATAAAAAGGAAAGATAAATAATCTAGCCATCCTCCAAGGCGGACGGAAGTACTGCGAGAGACTAAGATCGCGTGCGATTATACCGAGCTGATTGTAAAATTTACAATTCACAAAGGTCGCGATAATATTTAATGGGTTAAATTCAATTATGTGGACTTAATTATAATTAATTGTTTGATTGATTTGTAGGGTAACCACAGGTTTTATAACAAATTAGATAATTTGATTTTTTTAGATAAAGCCTGAGATTTCTTAGTGACGAAAAATTTTGGTACGTTCACAATTTTTGTGAGTCTAAGCAGCTTAACAACAAATAGGGTGGACTGAACCCCACAATGTAAAGATTTCTCCGGGCTTTCCGCGTAGAGTTAAAACAGAAATATTAGGTATATGTCAAGCGTATGCATGAAAAACTAAACTACTTTGCTTAATACCGCGAATGAATACGACGGAAAATCGATACAATGCTGCAACCCAAGAGCCATACCACCGAACTCGCCATCAAAGCACATCACTACACTGACATTCACCTTCGTAATAACACCACAATGAAACATAAAATTGACTAACATGCATTTGAAATGTAAATTTAATATTCGGAATAAATAAAGCTTAAATAAATAAATAGTCGCGGATTTAGGCTAGTTGTAAATAGATAGATGAATCTTTAAGCGTTTAAATTTCATTTTCAAACTTAGACTGATCGTCTTTTTTAAAACTTAGATGAGAAATTGAAGGAAAAATATAGCCAAGATTCACTAGGATTAAAAGATATTCACTAGGACTTAAGATCAAGCGTTCGCTCGCCCACGTACATTTGGTATTAAACGGTAAAATTTGGAATCCAGCCATATGGCCTAACTCCAAAGCCGAATTCCAGTAATTAATATAAAATTTTATGTCTATTAATGTTCTCATGTTCAAGTTCAGACCAATTAGTTTAATTTAACTGCACTATTGAATAACCACTACGATGGACTAGTGCCAAATAATTCTAGTAGGTTTTGCAAGTTCAACCGTTGTGTCGTTGAGATTACAATTCATTGAAACAAACAGTAGAACTGTTTGTATCAATAATTTTTGATTGTTAAGACGTACTTGGATGCAAGGGAAATTGGTACTTGTAATTTGCCTTGCCTTCCCAGCTTCTGAAAAGGCAAGAATGCTTTACAAATTGGCGGAAGTAGCAATAAGGAGGTATATGTGGTGAAAGGTCGCTGGTGAGGCGCGAACGAAATAGTTCAATTTGTAGCTAGAAAACTCAGCCACGAATATGGACGAAAGAATGCAATGTATGGGAAATGCTCCATTAACCTGATTGCTGGTATTACGCCGCCGAAGAACTCCAGTATCGAAGTAGGCTGTGACCTTCCGCACCGAATTACACGGGGTCCAGCTTCGAATACTTCGAAAAGAACCCTTTTGTGCCGAAAATTGCACGGGCCGGCGGGCAGTTGCGAAACAAACGAATTCACGACTTTTTTTACTATTTCTTGACTGCTATTAGAGGCGCGGGCGCTCAGCGCCACTTCTCGGTGAACGCGCGAATCAAATCGTGGGACACAGATTCCAACAAATACATTTCAATGTCGACACTCGAATAGCTGAGTTTAATAACATCGAACATATTTCCGAACAACGCTTTAGTGGTGATTTCTTAAAAAAATCTGATATGCTATAAACGTATTTATTTATTTATTTATTTATGACACACAAACAGAATATGACAACACTTAAAATAACATTAAAATATTAAAGTTATGGACATGCCATATTCCAAAAACAAGTGTGTACGACTGCAACTTTATGTTAAGCATGCTTACAGTAATATATTATTTTATTCTATTAAATTAAAAAGTTTATGTTTATACACAAATATTTATTTTGAATCGTATGAATATACACCGGGACTCGAGGCGGGAATCGAACATGCAACCCACGGAGCGGAAGGCAGGGTCACTGCCAACTGCGCCAACGGGCCAGTCAAATATTACAAATAGTTAAGTTAAATAAAATAGAGAGTTAAAATCATTAAAGAAAATATTTGATGAACATAACCATACATGTCTAATACATCAAATGTTATTTTTTATTTTTACAGAAACAACCAACACCGCGTCTAGATTTTTTTGACAACTATTACCTTCCCATGCATGACTTTTATACGGGGGCCATAACGTGTATGGAATTTAGCTCCGATGGCAAGTAAGTATTATTTGATCTCGAAGGTAAAACATTTTTCGATTTACAATTTCACCGTTATAATAATTCTACTGTACATGCTTTTGTTCTGCAAAATTGTTGAACTGATTTGGATAAATTTTTGTGTGCATATTCCAATGGGTTCGTAGACGGTTTGAAAAGAAAATTGGTCGGGGTAGATGGCGCTGCTGTCGGCGAGTGTTCTAAATAAACTCAAAAATGGCTGGACATATTTAATTCCTGCCGTTTTGCTTTATTCATATTATTTCTGGGAAGGAAAGAGTCGATACGAAAATATAGCGTATATGTATATGGTCCAACAGACGTCCGTATGTCATAGTCCTATATATATTTATTTATAGTAAAGTCATAAAAGAGATTGATTAACTAGCTATTAACGGACAAGCCAAAATTCGATCTAGACAACGTCTGCTGGGTCCGCTAGTTACATAAGAAAATTAAACAAAAAACACAACAGTACTACCAATATTTAAAAATAATTCGTTCTTTATTTGAAATACTCGCTTATTCTTGAATTTTATTCTGTAATACGAAATAATGGAAGATTTCCCGCCGATTGCTAAACGTCCCATTACTGTCTCATTTAAAAAAAAAGCACGACAGCAGCAACCGTTCATCTATAGAATGGCACTGTCATTAATCAGCATTTCATTGCAGTTAATATCTTTATATGGCATTGTGAGAGAAACAGTTATTGTGGCGTAATAGGTATTATTAAACATTACCTTGCAAAAATCAACGAGTTAAATATCTCTCATTATGGAATCTATATCCCGATTTGAAAGTCTGCCTTGGATTATTTATGACGTCCTGATAATTATAATGTAGTATATACAAATATGTCTAAGTTTAATCGGTGGGCCTGGTAGTGATGTTTCAGTCTAAAAATGCACGCCCCTCTATGCTTTATCATTGGCATACAGTGCGTGGTTGAGTTTGAGTTTACAAGAAACTTTTTCATTATGTTTTTTATCAGATTTAACATTTTAGGAGAAAGATAAATTTTGACATTCTCCATGGTCACCATAATAGTTCTTATTTGAAACTTTTCAAATGTAAATATTAGATATTATTAAATTTCTAACATGTCTAATTTTTGAAATATATGTACTTATACTATGTTCAATTTTCTTTTCTTTATTTGAAACGTCGAGGGTTTTCATAAACAAACATATTTAGTAATTAAAATAGAAAGTAATGAATTACCTAAATTATTATATTATTAAAAAATCAGGTGTAAACCAGCTTAAATTATTTTAATTTGAATACAATATCTACATTTCACACATTTACATAATATATATATAATAACAAGACTTATGCAAAAGTAGGCTACATCTCCAATTAAGTTTTAAATAAAAGTAAAATTTAAAGCTTTTTCCAAGACACCTTTATCTACCTTTCAATGAGAAAGTACGATTTTCACCATAGAGGTAACTTTAAAAAATAGAGTTTAATCTATTACAAAACAGAAAGAACGAGATAAAATATAGAAGTAAAACCATAAGCGGGTATTATACATAAAAAAGCTTAGGCATAATCAATTCCAAGCAATCAATGGAAGTATTACCGGCTTATATTAATAAAGATATTTACGATTTTCGAAGTGATACATGTTAAAGTCAAGATCGTTTATTCATATAGACTTTTTAGGCACTATTTTTTAATAAGGAATATTTTTTAGGTATGTCTAGTATTCCCTTTCCCCCTCCTAGTAAGCTTAAATTAAAAGCTTGTATTAGGAGTGGGTGCGACAATACCCCAACGACGGTGGGGTTTAAACCGGGCACCTTGCGGATTTCAGTCCATACCTTGTACCGTTGAGCTATTGAGGCTTTGACTTATGAACGTCATATGTATAATATTATTATTATTTTAATCAATTTGTATTTTGAACATGACGTTCATAAGTCCTGTAAAGTCTATATGAATAAAACATTTTTGACTTTAACTTTGTCTTCCAAAAGTCCTTACGTCGCATCGTACTTTAATTATCAAATTGAGACCATTTGCAAACAAAGAAGCTCAGTCTAAAGCATTTATAATGTTCTGGCATCAACCTCGGGCTACGTCAGTTTTATACGAAAAAGCAGTAAATTGTTGAAGTGCAATGAATACAAATGTGGCCGTGAAACGTTTAAGGTATGAGAGATAGAGCGAAATGTTCCGATCCGAGAGATAAATTGGAGCAGATTTATGTGAAGGAATTTTTATGGGAAACAAACTGTTTTATACGTTTTTAAATTTCGCGATTTAAAGTATTTTTTAGTTCATATTTTGGACACGCAGGTATTAGTAAAAATTATGGCTATTTTTATTTATTTATTTTGTTCACATTTTGACGGATATGTAACTTACCTCTATATAATTATACAGCGCTAAGTCACTGATGGCAAAAGTATCTTGCCATCTTGTATCGGAGAACTCTTGTAACACGAGTGCTAAATCGTCTTGGTGTTTTGTAAACAGCTGATCCAGAATGGTGCAGTCTTCGAATCCAGCATTCATCCCCTGGCCATAGAAGGGTACCACCGCGTGGGCTGCGTCACCGATCAAAAGAACCTTATCCTTGACATGGTAGGGACGACACTAAAAACCCATATTATCACATTAATAAAATTAATTCTCTTCTCTTTTTCAATGAAAAAATTTAGCTTTAACTAAAGAGTATAAATTTGCGTATATTCTTTAAAATTAAAAAAATATTTAAAAAATATATATGTTTATACCTTTACAGCAACAAGAGGTGAAGGCGAGCCCCCAAAGTAGTCTTCAATGAGCTTCTTTTCCCCTATTAAGGGTATCGAATCTGCAAAATATGTTCCGAAGAACTGTAGCAACTTTTCTTCTGTATCGACAGTTTTGAAATTTCCAAAAGGCATGAAGAGTGTCACTGTCCAGGAACAATCTTGATTTGGAAGAGCGATCACGTTTAAATATTTATTTTTAACAACACGTAGAAATCACAGAATAAGAATATATAAATTTTAATAAAACACCAGTATCTTTTACAGATAACAACTTGTGAACTAATATAAACCCACAGAACCTAATAAAAAAGTGAAAAGCTGATGTAGTTTTCAGCGGCGTGGTTTATACGAGGCTTTATAGAACGTGTCTGGGAAGTTTTTTAATATTGTAAAGTATTGTATATTATTCGTGTTACAAGAAAGCAAATCCTGAAAACCATACCCATATTTTGCGGTTAATGTAGGGTGGATATATTTTACACACACGTTTTAAAATTATGAGATTTTATTCATAGAAATATGTACCTGTTAAGGATATAATATACGTGTTAAGAATATCATGACGAAACTATTGTAGTACATACTCGTACGCGAAGTGAAAACTTAAGGTACCATTTTACGAAAATGGCGCAGACGGAGGAGAATGAAATTTGGCACAATTATAGTTCATATAGACGAAGGTATGCGACTGCTAATAGTTTTTTTTATAATATGCAATATTAATATATTAAATTATTAAAATAAAAAAATTAAAACCACACGCACACCAATGCCAGACAATTTACATCACTTACACACACATGTATTGGATGATGTCAAAGTGTAATCGTGACAATCGCTATTCTATACATATAATTCGAAATCTGTACATTAAAGATTTAAAAATAATAATAACTGTAGGACATTAAGAATGAGGAACATAGAAAGTAATAATACAATTTTTGAAATTCTTTTCAGTTTTTCTCTAACATATTTCTATGTTAGCTAATAATTTAAAAACTACTGGCTAAATTTAAAATCTGATTACTGTAAAGTTCACGTAACATTTAGTTTTTGTTTAATCAAAATCAGTCTTACTATTTTAAAAGATATTTAAGTAATTGCATATTTCGTGCATGTTTCTCTGTTAGATAATAACTTAAAAATATTTGCCTCAATAAAAATCTTATAACTGTAAATTATTAAGCTATATTTCGAGAAACGTTTACTTGTTGTTTCATGAAAATCTAACCTCTGTATCAAAAGATATTTAAGTATATTGTGTATTAGATCATCACGAGAAAACTAAAGACTAAATTAAAGATTTAATTACTGTGAAGTATTAAACGATGTTCCCAGTAATATTAGGTTTTTATTTCATCAAAATTGGATCACTGTATCAAAAATATTTAAGTAATTCTAGTTCAATTTGTGTTGGTGTCAAGCCGGATCGCGAAATCATGAAAACTGCTTTACGTACAAAGATGAAAATGGGCAGGGGCGTAGTTTTATGTTAGTCGCCATCTAGTTTGCTTTGGTGTAACCTTTTCCACTTGACATCATTGCCATCTTGTTATGTAGCAGCCGCTACAGCATATAAAGTATTTTAAGTCAAGTGCTTCTTTTGTTCCAGAAAATGTACATTGTGTAAAGTAATGATTAATATTAAAAAGCGTTTATAGAATATTTTACAACTTTTATAGCGATGCCAAACGTGCAATCGTCATGCCAATCCGTCGCGAATTATGAGCACTTCATTAGCTACAATAATTTTGACGTCGTTTTCATTCGGCGCACCGCAAATGTATTTTTAAACCGTGTTAATAGGCCGGGTTATTTCGCTTGGAAATATTAATGGTGCAAATATTAAGCTTTAATGTTTCGCTTAAGTTTTGGGTGCCGTTAAAAGTTCCTTTGTTGCCAAATCGCTTAGACACCGTCAAATTAAACATTTAAACCCGCTGAGTACGCGTTATTGTTTTATAAATGACTTACAATTGCATGGAAGATATTTCAATTATCTTTCTTGTTTATGTTACAAGGGGAAAACGAGCTGGTAGTAGGCAGTCAACTGCCTACTGACGCCCATGGATATCTGGACGGGTACCAGTACCTCTTTCTTACATAAGATCGGCGTGAAGTGGCGGCAATGCTGTCACGTCAAGTGATGGTATTGTAATTAACGCTTGTCGCCATTTAATTTCCATTCCTATTATTTGTTAAAAATATACTTTTTACCTAAATTTGGATCGTTATAACAGAGATTGGCAACACATAGCCTTAGACAGAACCATATAGAAGGAGGGTAGGGAGGCCTTTGCCCTGTAGTGGGTAAAAATAGGCTCATAATAATAGTAAATAACGATACTTTTTACTAGTTTTTAAGGTTGTTATAATTTTTAAACCAACGATATGTATATGTGATGTTTTGTCGAAATAAAAACAAGAACAGAGGTCTATTTGGAAAAGTATAATTTACTCTATTTTATTACTATTATTATTCTTTTTAAATTTTAAGCTGTTTTTCAACATGCTAGTGATTTCTAGCATGTTGTGGAAGCCTACAAGTGGATCTGTAGTATAGCATGGTATCTATATGATTATCGTTAATTTAGTTTAAGTCCATATTGTATTACAGCCTGTTCGTGCCCTAAATAAATAAAATAAAATAAAAATAAATTTGTACTGAATGTAAATTAGAAGAAGTTGTACAAGACAAGGTACAGGTATATCTGAAAAACCTGTTTTAAATTAAAATTTATTGAAGACAGACAGCTGAATTAAACGTTTTATTCATATAAACATCTCGCCATTTTCATTGCTTAAATGAGATATATTTACCTGTTTTACAATTTGGATCGTAATAAGCACATCCGACATTAGATTTATCTTTAGAGCCATCTGTGTAAAGTGAGTACCATCCAGAGTAAAGCTGATTTATTTCCTGGAGAATTAAATTTGAAAATTGAAAATTTTACCTACCTACTTACTATTTTGTTGTACGCCAGAAATGGTTAAATACATGTATCATGGTTTTTCGACAAATAAATAAATGATTAAACAATAACCTTCAGCAAAATTTTCTTTAAGTAGGAGCTGTTATCCAAAATGGTAAAGCACTTTCTTGGTCAGCTATACCAAACCGCATTTAAGAGCTCAGAAATTCTATCGCATTCTTGACTCAGTATCGTCAGGGGATGGTTCTTTAAAATTCGTAAAATTAATTTAATAATAGTAACGGGTTTGATCTTTTGAGCCTAAAATATATATTGAACTTAATGCAAAATAATAAAAAAACCACTGTACTAAGCCATCTGAATAAACGTAAACAAAAAAATTGCTCTTAAAGTTAATAAATAGTTCAGTTATTAACCTCCAGTTTCAGCAGATAATTATTTACAGGCCAAGATGGAGGACATATTGTCAGCGGTTATGTCCTTCAAAAGTGGTTCAGCAGCAGGTCTTGATGGACTGTCTCCACAACATTTAAAAGATTCAATGGCTATAAGAAATGGTTGAATTCTCTTTGAAATTTAATTTTTTCGTTACGGTTATGGATAAACCTTGAAAAGACATAGAAAAAAGATACAAAAAGGTAGCGGTACTGGTTAAAATTGTCTTTTGCCAGATTTTTGTGATATGCTTGAAGGTTTACCGTCTAAATCAGTAAGCAAGCAATCATATGGCCCTCCACGCGGTAAAGCAGCTACTTTAGCCTAGATACAACTGGTATCCTTTGGCTGATACTTGATCAAGCATACCATAAGTAAAGTAAAGCAATTTTTTAGTAACTTAGACTTTCGTGAGCGGAAATAATAGGTATTATAAGCAAGGGCTTTTATATATTTTGTAGTGAAAGCCATTTTTTAGGGTCTCCTAGTACTACAAGGAATATAATTTACTCTGTTCGTCTGTCTGTCTGCCCGCAAGGTAGTCCCCCCTAGAATTTCCGAATTATTAGACGTAGAGACTTGAAATTTTCCATGTTCAAAAAAATGCCAAAAACTCACAAGGAAAATGATTCTGAACCAAATTGGACAACAACTTTTGAACAAATGAAGCTATCTAATAAATACTTTTATAGCGTATCAGATACGGAACCCTTCTATATAAGCGTGTCTTGACACGCTTTTTGCCATTTTATTATGATAAGTCTTGAATGATCATGTAGTATGGCCGGTGACTTTGTGTAACTTCACAAAGTTTTCTAGTACTTTGTAGACTTCAAGGTCAAAAATGTACATACACTTTGAGCTATGTCTTGGTCCGGTATAACGAGAATTGTTGATTGGTGCTGCTATAGATTACTTTGGAGAAATCCAGGATTCCATGGCGTTCCATAGATGGCTTGACAATAGAAAAATATGGCGAAACGCAATCTAATGCAATTGACAAAAGACAAACTGACAAAGAGAAAAAAGTTTTATCGTCATTTCTGCACCAAGTAATAAATTTCAATGAAAAATACAGAACGGACAGCAAATACTTAATTATACGAATATGTTAATTACTAATATTATAGGCAACGTCTCAAATGAATTTTAAAATATCTCCGTCTTTGTAGTATCCGTATGGAATAAAACTATTTTCTTTCTATCCCTACTGGATCCCCATCAGGAATAAACTTCACGTACTTCTTATTATGAATATATTGTTTCAATAGTAGATAAAATCTCTTGATGAATATATCGTCTTGCGCTGACTCGGTAGTGAATTTATGGCCAGAATATTGGACGGTTAGCAGGCACTAACCCGGCAGGGCAGTACAAATAAAGGCGCAATTACCAACCGATGAATATTCGTCAGGCTACAGGTACAGATTTTCCCACGTACGCCAGAGATAAAAATAAAGTATATTGTTAACTTACGTATGTCCTTAGCGACGGCCGCCAGCTGCAAGACGTGCTTGGTCTCGTTGGCGTACTCGGGCGACGGGTTCAGGGTGACCACCATACTGACGGCTTCCCCGCGCGCGCCCGACAGCCCGGCGCCCAACAAGCGGGTCAGCTTGGATTCTCTGTTGGCGTAAAGCCATATATTAGCCACTAATAAGCCCGAGCACTCGACGTATGGCAACGAAGCGCCAAGGGACCGCCCACCTGTAAGGCACGACGGCGGCCGCGGCCCTCTTGCGGCGCAGCGTGCGCAGGCAGCGCTCCAGCACGTGCAGCGACGAGTTGATGGCGCGCGACTCGTTCATGCGCGCGCCCACGTTGCGCGTGCGCGCGGCGCGCTCGCAGCCCGCCAGGTCGCACAGCCGCACGCACGCGCTGCGCGTGCCGTGCTCTGCGAGTGAGGGCACTATTGTGTACTGTTCCTGTGGGTTCTCTTGGAGACCACGGCAAACAGACAAGGCAAAAACAAGCAAGCGAGTCACTTGAATGGCTCATGCACACATGGACAACTGCATTAACATGCGGTTTTCGAACCAAAGCGCTTAGAAATGTCAGTTTGACCGTCCGTTATTGTTTACTGCCCTGCCACCTGTACGCGGGAGGACCTGATGCGAGCCACAGAGGATGCTGTTCGCGTGGCTGAATTCTGGAACGAAACTGTCTGATGCACCATCGACACGACAAGAAGAAGAAGTTACTGGATTCGATTGCTGGCAGTAAACATTAATGGTATCGGGAAATCACAGAGGGACACTTTAATTTCATCTATAAAAATGTGCCTTTGTTAGAGTCGTATTATTTATTATAAGTATCATATTTAAGATATGATATTCAAATAATTAAGCCAAGCTATCAATAAGGTATGGAGTCTCTATTGTAACTTTACGTATTACGCGGTATAGGCACTGACGTATTTGAGATTCGGCGTACCGGGCCGATAGGATTTTCTACCTCATAAATTAACGGAAAAATAAAAATAAAAAATCTATACTAATATGTATATAAATTAATAGTTCGTTTGTTTGTTTACTTGAACGCGCTAATCTCAGGAACTACTGGTCTGTTTTCAAAAATTCTTTCCCCCATGTATCGAGGAAGAATATATTGTCATATATCATCACGCTAAAAATTTTCCCTAATTTTACGCGGACAAAGTCGCGTATAACAACTAGTCGTAAAAACTGAATGAATTGCAGTCTTTTTTTAGGGTAAAACTTTATTTTTTAATTTATTTGGGCATATAAAGTCAAAAAAGCTGAGCGAGTTGTGACTTGCACCGCCACTCTCAGTCTGCCGCCCTGAGCCAATAGCCGCTTGGCCCTAGGGTCAATACGTCGCGCACAAAAAAAATATAATATTATCAGCAGTGCTTTAAATATTCACTATGACAACTATTTATAAATCTGCCCGAACAAAGGTGGATCGGACCTACAAAATTTATTAACAAACATTTTTATCAAACACATACTGCAATAACTTCCTTGTCAGGCTGATATGTCCATATAGGTCAAAAGCCCCTAATTATAAAGAATATATTAAAAAAAAACTTCCTTATCAATGAGATAATTGTATTAAGATTAGAATTCTTGTTTCGACAATTATTTTACGAAACCGGAAAACATATGTACATTGGAAACATCGATAACCAATAATAAGTCCGGAGTTTGGAAATTCCACTAGTTAAAAATAACTACCACATAACATAGGGTTTTCTCAGTTTGTGCGTGTTGATTGTACCTACTTGTAATTAGTTATCTAAAATTGGTAATCTAATACACATTCTCTGATCGACTTCAAAAAAGGAGATGGCTATATGTTCGACGTGTACGTTTCCTTTTTATGTATATGTTCTCCGTCATTTGTGAGCTGATTTTATTTGAAAGATCAGATTTCAGAAGTGGCCCCTGTGCCACAAAGTCAAGAATTGATGAAGGATCCGGGGAAAAAAGTGGGAAAACCTCAAATTTTATAGGCTCATACATATTTGTTCCTTGTTATATAACTTAATGATGATGAGAGATCCAACTCCTCAACGATAAGGAGTTGGAGGACAATTCCTTAAAATAAATCATGTAAAACCATCAGATTATACAAATCTATTATTAGCCGACTTCAATAAAGGAGCAGGTTTTCAATTGGTGGACCATATTAAATTTTTATGTATGGTCACGGTTACTCGAAGACGCCTGAACCGATTTGCAATATTTAAATTTTATCGAAATAGTATGAGCGGTTTTTGAAAAATCAACATAAATTAAAATTCTGTATGTCGATGATATTTTCATTTATTCTGAAATCTCGCTGTCTACTTGAAGCAGTGCGTTTAATTACTTCCCATGTTAGAAACAGAATACTTTTTAGAAACCATTCTACTAAAAATTAAAAAATAAAATATTTTTAAATAAAAAATGAAACCCCTTTTCATAAGACACTATGGATTTAAAAAGTAAGAAATAATTGGTACTTGCATACGATGTTCTTGACACCTACTGATGTGTTGTAATCGGTGCCAAGTTCAAAAATAACAAATATAGTACTTATACTCCTATGAAAACAAAACACTTTTACTTATAAAATAATACACGCAGGATGTGCATCTATTTGAGTTTGCTCTGACTTCAATACGTCAAGCACATGTAAGTAACAATTACTTTTTGCTTTTTAAGTACTTGTTGTTTTTTGAAGGCGGTCTCAATTTTTATTTAAAACCATGCATATTTTTTTTTAAAATCGTTACATATCTAATGAAAACAACAAACAAATTACAATTTTACATTTATAGTTTAATCAGAATCCTGTATTTTACAGTCGTTCTAATTGAGAAATACGTAGTAAAATTTACAAATTAAATCGAATAATAAGTGGGTTAAGTTTAATTTGAAGTCTTGTTCCGAAGCTTTAACGATAGCTCACAATAAGATGTAGCAGTATTGCAACGAAATCTTTTGACTGAAAAAAAAGCCTTTATCAACAAAAAAAAATAGTTAATAGTAATAAATTTTGCGTAATGATTGACACGCTATTGTTAGATTTCAAAATCACAATTGAAGCCATCTATCACACTATTTGGTTGCACCACCGTTCATTAAATTTAGATTGTAGGTTGTAGTGTGAAGGCATCATCACACTGAGTCAGCCTGCCCACAGGTGGCCCTCGTCGGCTTCCCCAGCCAACGCTCACCACTATCAAGGTCGTAATATTGCGCAAGGAAATACTTCATAAACGCTAAAGGACGGGGAAACATAATATGCACTTAATATTGTTAGCTATGCAATATTAAGTTCTTAGATACATTAGAACCTAGTGTATCTGTACGTTTCTATACCAATAAGGTAAACCAAGTCCTTTTAAGAGCTTTGGTTATTTATATATAATAATAATAATAATAAATGTTTATTGGAAACAGAGTTACATTATAAATTATAAAGTTACGTCTATTCTTGATACAAGGTAAAAAAAATAATTTGTGCAGGTAGGTGGTCCACCTGTCCTTAAACTAGGTAATTACCTGTATCTTAGGTAACAGGGCCCTCCTTATAAAAACAGATCACTAAAAAATAGTAGTCATGCGAAATTTAAGACATTTACCTTCTAATTATGTGGCACAAAATTTTGTCAAATTGTTTCGTTACTTTCTTATTTACTTTGAGTCTTATCCTCATTGCTATTGAAATACAGTAAAGTTGACAGTGGTTTCATATCTATACTCAATATATAAAGCCCAAGACTTTGTTCGTTTCTTTACTTGAACGCGCTAATCTCAAGAACTACTGGTCCGATTTGAAAAATTTCTTCAGTGTTAGATAGCCCATTTATCGAGGATGTTTCATCACGCTAAAATTGAATCTATTTATTTACCTAATTTTTGGGCTTCCAAAGTCGCGGACACAGCTAGTTAATGAAAATATGTCGCAAATAAGCCAAAATAACTTACTTCGCTTTCGTACCCTTTGTACCCTGTAAAGGCAAAAACAAAGCGGACAGTAATCTTCTGATATTATAATATTATAAGCTTGTAAAACTTAATTAGTTTACAATACAATATGCGTGTGTTAGACAAAATCTATAATACTAAGTCTGCGGATTAAATGGTAGGAACTATTTCTCGAGGTGAAAGTAAAAGTATTGACCCATTTTGCACTGTCGCAGTGAAATTTATCGCGACTATGTTGAAATTAATAGCCTCGTGTGTTGCGGTGAATAAAGGCATGTAATGAAAACTCCGCGGAGGAAATAGACCCTGATATGTGTAACCGCAATGGCTTACCTGGTTACCAAATCCTTTCTATTGCAATATTTGTAAAGTTTCCCATTGCCACTTTTGAAGCTTCTTCATATCCGTTCACGAGGTCCAACACGTGGTTCACACACGTGACTAATGTACGTAACAAAAATAATATAAATTTACTTGTTAGTAATTCCAGACGACGCGAAGATGCGGTGCTCGCTGCCTTTGTAAATGACTATGCTCTTTTCAATTTCACAGAGAAGTACTGAAGAACCCTTTTTTAAGTCCCGAATGTAGAAATATATGTAACAAATTATTTAATGCACCTTTAGAGGAAGCGCCACACAGTCTTTTTGATCTGCAGTCGATGGGCCGGCGCGGTCGGGTACCAGTAGCTCTTTCGCACATAAGATCGGCGTGAAATGGCGGTAATGCTGTCACGTCAAGAAATGGTGTTGTTGTCGCATTTCGTACGGTTTGTGAGACTTCCCGGTGGCCTATTCTCGTCATTAAAGGCAACGCATCTTCTAACCTCCTGGTGGTCCATTGGCGTCGGTAGTCACTTATGTTTTTTTTTTTTTTTTTAAAGAATATTAGGAATACTTTTTAGGTATGTCTAATATTCCCTTTTTCCCCTCCTACTAAAAGAAAGTAGAGCCAAGTTATGAAACTTAAACTTGGGAAGTAACGTCGTACCGCCAAAAGTTAGACTTCTACGCTTTAGATTTTACAGTCTAAAAGATCTTAATTGTTTCTGTAATTAATATGGCATACCTTTACCTCGTGTGTCGTTTCGAGGGTTATATACGGAGTAACAAGTAAATTACGGTAATAATTGTAGTTGGAACTTACATATCTATAAAAAAGGTAGGAATGTATCGATACGAGATTTCTCGGTCGTAAACTGGAGCTGTCCGACTGAGGATATTGTTTTTAACTTTCACTTTATTTCTGTACGGTGGCAGAGTTAAATGTGTATAGTTTATGGTTTTTTATGTCTATATGTTACGGTTTCAATTTTATTTATGACTACCTGTACCCTACGACTTCGTCCGCGTGATTTCTGTGACTTCTTAAATTTTGGGGGTTTTTATTTTTTGTGCGGAACCCAAACAATTTAGCTAAAAGCAAAGTAATCTATGTGATTTCTTGCAAAATCAACTGTCTACCAGTGAAAGAATCAATCAAATCTGTTCAGCAGTGTCCCGGAACAAACGGACAGACAGACAAAAATATTTCAACTTACGTTTCTGATATACATGAGTGTCGTTTAAATTAAAAAAAAAAATCATACTTATTCCTCAATCCAAAATGGTGAAGCACATTCTTGGTAGACTACACTTCTGTCGACAAAGGTATTATCGTTTCAGTATCGTTTTAATATGCTTCTCTGCTCAGGAGAACAAACTCTATGTGTCAAGATTGGTGACAAGAACCAATTTTACTCCTGACTATAATATATAATTGTATTTCGGATATAATATACAAAACTATGATGGGTATGATAAGATCGGCAGAAGTAGGTTAACGCCTTTTCAACCTTCAACTTTCGACTTCAAAAAACGAGGAGGTTCTCAATTCGACTGCATTTTTTTAAATTGTCACCTCATAACATTCGACTGGGTGAATCAATGTTGATGATTCTTTTTTTATTAGAAAGCTGGTGCTCCCAGCGCGGTCTCATTTCAATATAATCCAATAACCATTTGAAGTAATTTTTTTGTTAAAACTTTATAGTATGATGATGACATACTGAATGTATGCCATCAAATTTAGCATGTCAGCATTTATTGGAAAAATAAATCCATAGTATTGTACTTGATAGTAAAATATATATAGTTAATATAACATATTTATGGTCTTTGCGTTCATTTACGGAATCCCAAAAGGCATGCGCAGGCGCACCCAATGTAAACAGTCCCTACACTGTTTGTGGAAGGTATTTCTGCCTGTTTCTTTGTAGAGTTGGCAAAACACTTTTATTAACAGAATTATATTCTATCAGTCATTTGCTGTTTGTTATTTGTGTAACCTTAGTAAGTTAACGGCAATTTTATCGAATCGATTCAAATGTCTTAGTTGCAATGTTAAATTATTACAGAAGATCTTAAAGAGCCACATTTCGCTTTTAGCGTTCATAGGGATAACTGAGTATTGATTAAAATTATGGAAAAAGCAGGGAAAGAAAATACTAATGTAACAGTTATCTATACATAGTATATAAAGCTGAATAGTTGGTTTGTTTGTTTACTTGATCGCGCTAATCTCAGGTACTGTTGGTCCAATTTGAAAAAATTTTTCAGTGTTAGATAGCCCATTTACCGAGGAAGGCTATATCGCGGGTAACAACTAGTATTAAAAAAGCTATAGTGAAAATAAAAATTTGGCAATATAGAAGGTTAGTGATAAAATATAACATAGCAATTTGCTCGCTAAACACACAAGAACAGATGAATCAACTGCGTGTTTTCCCCCCGACTAACATTGGAAAAACTTCAAAGTGCCTAGTGAGAGTTTTTCTAACTTTTACGCGTTGGTAAAGTTAACTTCAATTTGTATGGAGATTGATCAGTGTTACAACGTTACCGCTAGGTGGCGCTGATCAATCTCCATACAAATTTACTTGTTTAGGGTTCCATAGTCCATGTTATGTAGTTAAAGATATCTCTTAATCCAAATATGTACAAGTACACATAATCCTGTCATCTTTGCAACTTAACATTATTAAAAAGTTAATTAAAATAAATACAAACTAAAACACTCGTATTCATATTTAATGTCTACCTTAGTAAATAATGTATAGGTCTCCTGGTTTCTATATAAGGCATGACGAATTTCGATTTTTTCGTATACTTATTGTTCGTCTGCCGATATATTTCCAACATTGATCTATATTTTTCTCGAATTTTACCTTAAATTAAATTTAAAATGTCACAACGTATTTGGTAAGGCTAGTTCCGGTTCCATCATGCTAAATTTATTGGTAAAGATACATAAATATTTAAGTGGTAAACAGGGTTTGAAGGAAGGCTGAAATTGGAGATGAAGAAAACGGACACTGGACTTTTTTAAAGGAAGGAAGGAAAGGCGGTAAGCAGGCAAGAAAGGAAGAAGCTGTAAAAATTGTACAGTAGGTGAATACTAAAAAATATTTAGGGACTCTTTTCCCTTTTCCCCAACGATCATATGTTGCTGAAATGAATAGATTTTATTAAAGTTTGATCAGATTATCCGAAGGTCAAAAACAGTCACTAAAGATTCAAAAAAGTCAAGATTAAATTATATATTATAAATATAGACGTAATGATGTTTTAACGTATTTAAAGACAACACGCGAAGTAATTTATACGATTTGAGGAGTTAAGTGGTTCTTAGAAGAATCGGTCAGTAAATATGATTGCTTGTGATTTATTCGGACATTGCGGCAATATTGTATACAGAGTGTTCTTCAATGTATTAATACTAGATTTTAATCTTCAACTTTTTAAGTGCCAGTTTACAAGCTATACTATAAAGCTGCTACTATAAAGCTGAAGAGTTTGTTTGTTGGTCGTTTTACTTGTACGAGTTAATCGCACGAACTGTTGATCTGATTTGAAAAATTCTTTTAGCGTTAGATACCCCATTTATAGAGGAAGGATATAGGCTATATATCATCACGGTAAATTTTTTAACCTACTTTTCCGTTGACGAAGTCGCGGGTAACAACTAGTCTCTTATAAGGCATCAATAGATCAACGTTAGAATTATTTAATAAATAGGAAAACATGACTAGGTAATAAATGACATGTCTCTAATGGTTACTAAATAATATGCGAAAATAAAATTTAATTAGAGGTAGCGCCATGCTTGTAGCCGAATTATGCCGGCGCGTCCGGGTACCAGTACCTCTTTCTCACATGAGATCGGCGTGAAGTGGCGGCAATGCTGTCACGTCTAGCGCGCAGAAAGTAAAATGACGTAAGCAGTTATTAAAAATATTATCAGTCTAAGTCAGGGGTCCACAACCTTTTGAGTCAGAAGAGTCAAAAATTTTCAAAATTTTAGTTTATTAAAGTTTTTTCTTGCCAACAATAAATAGTAGTCGCATAAAGAAAGTTTTCGAAAAAAAAAAACCGTTTTATTTATAAATAAATACCTGAAAAATACTACTTATATATGAACATCTAAGTAGTATTTTTTCACAACAAATTAGATGTACATACATTTAAAATATTATAAGATTATCTCTTATTATATATGCGTAAATAACTAAAGAGCTTCATACCCAAAGAGCCACGTGTGGCTCGCATGCCGCAGGTTGACGACCCCTGGTCTAGGTTTATCAATGCTAACTGATATAAATATGTACCTTGAAATGAAATAACATAATTTTAAACATGATCACGATATATTTACTTTTGACTAATTTCATAGATGATTTTTCTTTTATTTTACTTCTTGCTCGCTAGATATCTGCCTTATCTTCTTAAATTGATGGATTGGACAAGCAATTATGCTTAAAACATATACAAAAAAAAATACCTTTTTTGTAAACACATTTATGCATCAATTTATTTCTTGATAGCGACTTATTTTACTCCTGTTGTACAAATCCTACTGGGAGTGGAGTGGACCCGCCGGAGATTTAATCTGGCTGAAAGCCCTTTGTAGCCGGGAGCTGTCCTCGACCGAATACTCGTATAAGCTCAACAATTAATATTTTAAGTTTGATTAAAAACACCAACGAACCAAGGTCTCTTTGAGTTTATACATTTGTTGCTTTGGAAATGTGCAAAACTTTCATTTGTTCATTTATTGTTACATTTGCATCATGCGAAAAATACATGCACGAACATACTTCTGGGCGTAGCAAAATTAATTCAAAGAAGTAAGGAAATACAAAAATAATTATTGAGGTGAAGAATTTGACAATAAATAAAGTACAATGACTAGTTTTTATAAATTGCTGGTATATATATATGGCAGGATATTAAAATAAAAATGAAGTAAAAGCCAATTTAGCTAGAAGATGTCAATTTAAATTAAATTTAATATAATCCATCTTTTGTCATTATTCCTTATTTATTTTATTGTCACATATTCTTTTTTTAATAATATTAGGAATGCTTTTTAGGTATATCTAATGTTCCCTTTTCCCATCCTACTAAGCTTGAATTGAAAGCTTGTATTAAGAGTGGCTGCGACAATACCCCAACGGCGGTGGGGTTTGAACCGGGCACCTTGCGGATTTCAGTCCATACCTTATACCGTTGAGCTGTTCACAAAATTTTCTGTTACGTAGTTTTATACTTGTTATGTTGGTACATAAATTGTAAATAAATAAATAAAATAAATAAAATAATTTTGGTTTATGAAGGGCCTCTGCAATACACAAGAGCATAGAAGTGGGATATATAAGTAACTAAATACATAAACTATATACCTCTTTAACGTTCGGTTTGCACAAAAAAAAATAAAACAATAAAACAAAACAATAAAACAACAAAACAATAAAACAAAAAAAAAAAAAAATATTTGCTTAGTCAAAAAGACTTTTCTGAAAAGTACCCGAGTATTGCTAGTTATTTGTATTTTTAACCGACTTCAAAAAAAGGAGGAGGTTCTCAATTCGAGTGTACGTTTATTTTATTATGTATGTTACGCGATTACTCCTACGTCTATGAACCGATTTTAATGATTCTTTCTTTGTTTAGCCGCCGCCTCCGGTTTAGAGGAGAACCTTTTTGTATTAGTACCGACTTCAAGACATCAGTAGGTGTCTTCTAAATCGTATGAAAGAATATTTTTTGAAGACAGTTTTCTTTTTATTTAATTTTTTTTTAAATATATAACAAGGAGCAAACGAGCAGACGGTTCACCTAAGTGACTACCGACGCCCATGGACAACTGCAACACCAGAGGGCTCGCAGATGCGCCTTGAATTTTTAAAGTAAATTCCTTTTCCGTTCATATAGCACTTATATTTAAACAAATACACTCTTTTTTCTGATTAAAAATATGTATTTTTAATTAATGCAGGATTCAATGTTATGTGCAAAAATTCTTAATGACCAGTAGAATAGTTAAGGTAATAAACTATTAAAGTATTATAATATAACTAACCATTCGAATTATATTCAGTTAGGATTATATAAGATAAGAATAGAATCGGAACCGATAAGACGTTTAAGGATATTAATCGGTGGAAAAGGAAGAACAAAATGACTATAACAGAGACCCAAATAAAACACAAAACATACACAGGTTACGAAATGTTTATGAATATTGAGTGCAGTCTTTGCCATATTTTGTCCTAGGCCATAAAAAATACGTGTTTTGGTATATTTAAATAATAAACCGACTTGCCTAAGCACTGAAAACCTGACTTAAGTCAAGCCATGCATATACTTGGGCCAAGAATCAATACATAATTTAAGAACATTTTAAAATGCAAAATCGATGTAAGAAATTTCGTGGGTGCAACCTGGGACGTTTTGGTAATACCAATTAGGAATGCTAATTTGCGATTCGTATTCTATGCCGATATTAAAAGCTAACATAAATCACTCTGTCTTGCCTAACAAACCATCATTAAACAAAGTAAATAAAACTTTTTAGCTTTTTTATTTTTAGCTTAAACGAAAATGTATTAATATGGACAGATATTTTTTAAATTAATATTTTCAGGAATCAGCAAAAATTTATAACTTGCACTCACCAATTGTAGAGACCAACTTAGAATAAATATTCAAATGTTTTAAAATTGAAATTTAAGTTAAAAAAATCTCATAGAACATAAGTAGAAAATAAATATTTCATGTAGGATGGAAGAGTATGCGCATTGACTGACAGAATGCAATTGGTTAATAGCATGCAACTTTTAAGTGCAAAAAAAAACTCGTAGGACATACTAGTGCAAAATAAATATTTATTGTAGGATCTAAGAGTATCCGATATACTGATAGCATGCAGGTAAATAGCATGACAACGTTATATAATGTAGATAAAAACATGATAGGACCTCTTGCAGATGTAACAAGTAAAGATGTAACTAACTGATAGAATCAGGCGTTAATTTGCGGGAATCCATGACATGCATGAAATACCCCACCACAGTAGCGCTACCATTATTAGAGGTAGCGCCATGCTTGTAGCCGAATGGGGCCGGCGCGTCCAGGTACCAGTACCTCTTTCTCACATGAGATCGGCGTGAAGTGGCGGCAATGCTGTCACGTTTAGTGATGGTGTTGTTGTCGATCGCTAGATTAAGTAGGTCTTACCGCGGCCAGGTGATAGACGGGTGACCCATTCTAACACCGGTTTTCAAATAATGTCCTTATAAAAAAAGAATCTATAGAAACTATATAAAAAACCAAGATCTTTTAATAAGTTGTAGAGTCTACTTCTGTACCGTAAAATTAGCCATTCGGCCCTTAGTTTTTGTTAGAATATGACATATGCAAGTAAGTATAATTTGGATTTCGATCCACCTTGCTTCTGTCGTTAAACTACAGAGGTTTCAAAAACCTGTACTTTATACAATAGCGTAGTTTCCACGAAAAGAAATCTAATAAACTTTTGTTGTAAATAATGGATAGACATTTAAATATTACATAATTCAAGTGGAATTACTAAAATATGTCAAATTGTTTAATACTTTGTAAATATAAATCAAAGAATTACAAAAACATAACTCACGTGACGTTGAACAGCAATCTGAGCTCTGACGTCACGTCTTGGCAAACAAATTGTCGATGCTAACGTATACTCCAATCACACTCAACTACAATTGTATGGTTGGCAAGACTTTACGTCATATAAAACGTCACGATAATCAGAGCGTTCTTGGCGCTTAAATTTATGCAGATTTATAAAGACGAAAAATTATCCAGATGAAAGTTTGGTTTTCGCTGAAATACTTATATTTTAGGTTGAGTTGAGACTGCAATGTATAGTATTAAACAGTTTCTGAAAAATAATCAAATAGCCTATTATGTTACAAATTTTTACAGTAGTATACACCCGCTTACTTCTGATGTGGGCTCGTGGCTTTTTAAAGCGCTTAATTAATCACCAATACCCCACCACCATTAATGGGGTTAACAGTGTAACGTTGTCACCATAAAACGTCAAGCAATTTAAACCATGTCCTCCAGTAACATGATGTTGAGTTACAACTTCCGGCTGCAAACTATCCAGTATAAATAAGAAGAAGAAATTTTTTTGAGGTACCATGGATTTACCAGCGGGTGCCGAGTTCCATTCATCCACAAATTGCGTCACAGATTAAATGTAGAGACGTATCACCAAAATGTGACCTTTTGTAACAAAAGGCAGGGGGTAAAAAGATTTGTTACGTCATAATGTACCTCCCACGTAAGTTGTTGTAACCCCCGCTTTACAGTAGAGCGTTACAAACAACTAAATTTTAACATAATATACCAGTCACTGTTTAATAGATCAATAATATAATCGTTATTATTGAATTTATAATTGTATACACAAATGTGTTATATACTGAAGATTTTATTTCAATTTACACGTTTGTAC
Source organism: Charaxes varanes (assembly GCA_024363005.1). Lineage (NCBI taxonomy): Eukaryota > Metazoa > Arthropoda > Insecta > Lepidoptera > Nymphalidae > Charaxes > Charaxes varanes. The sequence continues at coordinate 283,780 of JANCMC010013033.1, read as the reverse complement.
CACTCTATTGTGATGTTTGGAATTTTCGGTTTCAACAACTTACGTGGGGGGTATCGATTATGTCAAAATTGAAACAAAACGAAAAAACTGCTGTTTCCTTTGAATTATTTTTAAAATGTATGTACATGCATAAAGTTTAAAAATATGTGATGTCACACTCAGGGAAGGGGGGGGGGGGGCTCAAAATCTAACAACCTGTGACAAAAACGAGGACGGGAGTACAAAGTCGTAAAATTGTGACGTAATTTGAGGATGACCCCTAATGCGAGAAAGAAAAATTCGGGGCGTATTTTTGTGTGGTGAAAAATAATAACCTTTCCGCATCTGGTTACAAAAGAAATTATTATTATTTATTATCCTTCCACTATCGCCTTACGGTTAAACAATATCGGTACAAGTAACGTCGTTGTACGGTGTTTTCGACACAGAGAGAGTCATTCTGTGTTAAGAACACAACCATTTACTATACGCATGGATTTGACTGGAATTTTACTGTGTGACGAATTGAAACGTTACAATATTATGTATTGTCAGAATAATAAAACGGGCTAAAGTTTTGTTTCTACGCACATACTTCGTGTTAAGCAATAGATTGCACCCGTTTTTTAAAGAACCTTAAAATAGAAATAGTTCTTAAGTCATATTGCTAGCAGAGGCATAGACAATTGACACTTACAGCAACTGAGGTTACAGACAACACGAAAGAAAAAGATCCAGGGGCTGAAGCGGTAGTTATGTCATCATTCTGTATTCTATTTAAGTTTTGACTTCGCTTTGAGTTCTGTTTTAAGACAAAATTAGAAACACACTCGGACTATCCTAAAGTCCCAGATTCGTCATATTACAGACTAACCTTCCTAACAGTGTTTCCACCATCAATGCGGCCAGGTCCTTGGCTTTTCTTGAATATACGGCCGAGTGAAATGGCCCGTTTAACATAATTCAAGTGGGCCACTTACAAACACGATCGAAACGCCTGATACGCTGATAAATTATCCGTTTGAACCTAAAAGGTCTCACGCCAAGGACGTCTATACCAATAATAGTCAGGTCTTTAGCGGTATATCCAGTACTATTTAAAATGTAAGAAGAAACTCCGAACCCAGCGACGCCTATGCTGACAAAACTTATGCTAGGGTCACTTTTACGAGCCTTCTGATATTGCACTTGTCCTATGGTCCAGAAGACTCGCTATCCTCAGCGTCTTTTATCTTTACTTATAATTGTTTCGTAAACATGTCTCTGTGAGGCGCAGTGCGTTTGTCTGGGTATATTTGCCCCAAGCAATCACGTCACGCGCTACGGATATGCTAATGTGCCCCGATGATAGTATATCTAACATTCTTCAATAAAAGAAAGAGAACGGCTCCATCTTTATGCCCTACCTGTCCTACACGTCTTATATATTTATTTATAATTGTGTACATGTCTCTGTGGGGCGCAGTGCGTTCGTCTGGGTATATTTGCCCCAAGCAATCACGTCACTCGCTACGGATATGCTAATGTGCCCCGGCGGCACGCGACTCTAAGGCCGTTTCAGATAGGCCGCGTTTCGCCCATTTGTTAATGTGTCTGTCGTATAATCAGGGACCTAGTGACTGTTAAAAACGAGTTAATTCGTGTAAAGGTTAAGGCCTAATCTATACTAATACGTATATAAAGCTGGACAGTTTGTTTACTTGTTTATTTACTTGAACGCCCTAATCTCAGCAACTACTGGTCCGATTTGAAAAAAAACGTCAGTGTTAGATAGCCCATTTATCGAGGAAGGCTATAGGCTATATATTATCACGCTAAAATGTTTTAGCTAACTGGTGTATAATAAATTTATGGCGTCCTTTGGTATAAGTACCCAAACAATTTTTTCCTCTACCCTTTTTCAAATCCACTTTGTTGATATGTATGATAAGATGTGCCATCGGTAATATTTATACGTGATATCATCATCATTTCGCCATTGTCCTTTAAAATAATAAACAAATTAAATCATGCGCAAAACGTGACATTTTAAACAAACGAATCTCCTAACTCTTTTACGTGAGATAAACAACTTTTGATTTAAGAAAACGATTAGGGATGATATTATTGATAATATTTATCAATTCTTGATAATACTGTTTTTACTGTTAGCATTGTCTGGACGTAAGTATGTCTCAATTTTAACAGATTTCTCCTAACAAATATAAGGACATAAGTTTTGTTATAGCCCTGCTGTTAATTTTTAACATGAAATCTATCTTAATGCGAGCGAAAATACATTAGGTATATTTTTAAGACAAATTGAAAGGTGTCAGTGTGAACGTCACTTAAAGCAATCCATTTCCTAGTCGTTATAACTCGCGAAATAAATCTAAGAAACCATTCGTCCTTTTCGGATACATTTGTATGTAGATAGGTAGAAAGTGTGTCGCAGAAGAATAAATTGAGCCTAAAACAAAACAAGTAATTTAAATATGAACAGGGAAATTGTCACGATAAACTCTTAATTTATCTAATAACAAAACTGTACTGGTTTTCTATTACGCCTCAACGCACAACAAACTCTTGTCTATTTACCTAGATGAATATCTTTACGAGCAGTGCTGGTCTTTGGCAGCTGTGCTAGTGATGTAGTTATTATATATTTGGGCTAAAGCGATGCACCGATTTTCAAGTGTGCCTCAGGTATAATTTGTAAGCTGTTATTTTAATAATCACTTTACGAATAACCTTTGTATATAATAACCTTTCCTGATGATGCTTGGGGTCGAAACGAAACGTACGTTGAGGCACATCGGTGAGACAGTGTAGTGCTGCGCTTTGGGTTGGTGTCACTTTCGTCTTGCAGCATTACACAAATTAGTTTAGTAAGACATAACTTAAAATGTGTCTGTTTTTATTTCTTTTTTTCTATTACCCACTTGGATGTATTGTGTATGATGTGTTTACCTGTAAGTAGCTTAACTTTTTGGCCTTGTGTTCTCTAAATTGTGTATGTTTTAAATGTATTAAGCTGTTGGTGTCTCACAAACCGAACGAAACGCGACAACAATACCATCACTTGATGTGACAGCATTGCCGCCACTTCACGCCGATCTTAGGTAAGAGAGAGGTACTGGTACCCGGACGCGCCGGCCCTAAATTGTTAAATATAGATTAATTGAAATTATTTATATATTAATATTTTAATTTTGTAATATTATTTGTGTAACTGTTTTGCAACTTGTTAAAAACTTAAGTTATGCTATGTTTGTTACGATTTATTTTATACAGAAGACTATAAAATAAATTTTCAATTCCGTGAAATTCAAACATCAGAACAGAATTCATTTGCATTGATATGAAAATCTTTTGTGTTAATTTCTACATTTCTCTATTATTATATTATTTGTTTATTTTTAAATTCTTCTTTAAGCTTTAGCTTATTGTGTCACCTATATAAAATGCTGTTGTTTCTGTTTCACACGACATTGACTGTGTGGCTTAAATTGCCATAACCTGGCTCTATCGAAAAACTCTTTTTTTTTTAAGAATATTAGGATTACTTTCTAGGTATGTCTAATATTCCCTTTTCCCCTCCTACTAAGCTTAAATTAAAAGCTTGGTGTTCCTAACTCGGTTGAGTTAGGACTGGTTGATAGATAAAGCCTAGGTAGAAGTAGAAAAGGGGAGAGTTATACTAAGAAAAGGTAATTAGTAAAAAGTAAATCGTTAAGAAAAGGAAATTAGTAAGGAAAGGAAGTTAGTAAGAAAAGTAACTTAGTAAGAAAAGTCAGGAAAGAATTAGTAACTAACCTTATCCTTGTATCGTTTAGTGCACCCTTCAAAGTTGCACTGAAAAGGTTTTATGTCAATATGCTTCGTTAGATGCGCCATCATATTATACTTGTTGCTTATCTTCAATCCACAAATATCGCACTCGCACGAATATATTTTTTCATGAACTATTTTCTAAAAAGGAAAGAAACACAAACCTTATAGGAATAGAATTTTCTTAATCTATAAGAATAGTAGAAATTATTTTTAAATATGTCTAATACTCCCTTTCCCCTCTTAATAAGTTTAAATTAAAAGCTTGTGTAATGAGTGAATGGGTAACACAATGCCCCAGCGGCTTTGGGGTTTGAATTGGGTACCATGCGAATATCAGGTCAATCCCTTCTACCGTTGAACCATGAGGCTATAATAGTCATCAAAACATATCCGACTTTTGTAATAAATCAGTATATATTTTGATTATTTACTATTCTATAAATCCATAGACAAAAAATTTCTATATACACTTTGTATACTATTAGCAGATAGATTAAATTCAATAATTTTATCACAAAAATATAAACGCCTGCTTGTTTGCCCCTTGTAACATAAAAAAAAGGTTAAGCAAGTGCTAACCAACTTAAATAACTAACTAACTTAATTAACTAATAAAAAATTACAGCTAATGCTGTTATGTTTTTGTGTTCTTATGTACTTTCGTCTAGATAACTGTTTCGTTTGCTTAATATGATTTTTATGGTCCTTATAAGTAATAATGGATAAGAAAATATTATAACTTATGAAATCATCATAGCATCGCTCGCTTTCTGAGCCTTAATTGAAAATCGGCGTCGTGTTTTTTTTTTGCGCTTTAAGCAAATTCTGCACGGCTAGAGCTGAGCAGTACGCCCTTTTCTGAAGGTAGTACAAACTGTTTAGTTTGAAGTACGCTTTCTTAGTTAATTTTTTTTTGTATTTGTGTGTTTTCAACTAACACTGTTTGCCTACCTAATTAGAAATAAATCAACTTTACTTTGCATTACTTTATAATTTATTGCACACACAGAAAGAGTAAACAATACAATAAAAATAATAATATATAATCATCTGTATATATAGCATAATATATAATCGTCTGTACAACCATAAGCGGTTCAATAAGTTTGAGGAAGCTACTCATATATCGTCCACACAGCTGCATTTTCAATCTCACAGCGCATTGGCAAATGCTACTTCCAATCGATGTGCCTCAACGCACGTTTCGCTTCGACACCGAAGCATCATCAGGAGATAGACTCTACAAAGGTTATTCGTAAAAGAATCGGAAAGCCGAACGAAAATCGAACCATTAGTTCCTGAGATTAACGCATTCAATCAAACCAACTCTCCAGCCTTACATATTAGTATAGATAAATGTTTAAAACAATTTAATATTCTGATTTTCAGAATGCGGATTTCATTATTTTGAAAACTAATTCTGAGATTACATTAGTTTCCAACACGGCGTATTTTAATAAATGCAACGCAAATCGGATTTTTGTTGACAATCCCTACTTAGGGGTCGATATAAGTGTGGGAACGGAAATTTCAGTCGCAAATGACGAAATAATTTTGCATTGCGTTAAAGTAATCGATAATACTACTATAAAATGCTCTGTTACCAAAGGCGGTAAGCTCACCAGCCTATCCAGATTAAGCGCTAGAAACACGAGGCATTCACGACCATTGGTAACGGCTAAGGATTTCGAAACTATTAACTTTGCTTTGGAGTATGAGGTATTTATTTTTTTTAATATTAAAAGGGACAAACGAGCAGGGGGTAACTTCTGAAGGCCATGCACCACCAAAAGACCGGCCTTTAATGAGGGGCTAAGGCCACCGGGAACTCTCACAAACCGAACAAGAATAAATTTAAGGCTCTTTCTTTTCACTGAAGTAAATATTTCGTGCGCTCTTTGAATAGCAATAAGGGGTGGCTGTGTCTGTTCTGCTGTTTAGCCCTTTCTGTCGAACCACGCTCTAGCATGAACTTTGACACCTTGGTCAATTAAGTGTCTCCACTGGTCCCTGTTTTCCGCAAGCCTCTCTCTGACTCTCGGTTAAAATATTATAAAATACATAATTGACCGCTAAGGTATATTAATGCTTAACTGCTCCAATAATTGGTCATTAATAATGGCTACTTTAAATGTCATTTCCTGATTACTTTTAAAAACAAAGAATTATATTCCAAATAAATATAATAAAAATAAGCATTCATTGTCATTGTACTAAGTAAGCCTATATCCTTTAAAGGAAGGAAGGAGTTGATAGAATGACCCGTTGGCGCAGTTGGCAGTGATCCTGCCCTCCGCTCCTGGGGTTGTGATTTCGATTTCTCGAGTCGGAGTGTGTATGCATTTATATATTTAAAAAAATGTCGATTTTTTTTTCGATTCGAAAATCTCATATAAAAAAAGTCTGTTGCAACCCATAACAGATAGCCTCAAAAGGAAAAAAGGAAACCTTATAGGATTACTTCGTTGTCCGTCAGTTTGTCTATCTGTCTGTCTGTTTGTCTACGGACGGGTGGACAGAGCGAAATTATAACGGTTCCTTGTAGTACTACGGAACCCTGAAAAGGCATTTTTACCGTAAAAATCTTATGAAAAAATAGACTTTCATAAATAGTTATGATACCGGGATAGCAATTATGGTGAATTTGATATAAAAAGAAAAAAAAACTTGAGAAAGAGAAATATAATCTACTTAATTTTCGTACCTTTCCTTTGGAAGCAGCTACCTTTTTGTTGACCTGTTCTAATCTTGACGTGAGATAATAACTGACGCAAATCACAAATATATCCGCAAAGTTCCAATTAAATGTACAAAGTAAGTTGAGAAACTGTAACAATCAAAGTAATAAAAAATAAATAAAGCAAGTAAACGATTAATAACATATTCCGAAACCTTTTTTCTACTCCAAACATTAATAATTCTTCTAAACTTTGTAAATAGAACAGAAATAATATTGCTAATTTATGATAGTTACATTACATGGAGCAGGCGGAAATTTATTATATATTGCTTTATAATAAAACATACATAGGTTTCTTAAAATACAATATTACCTGAGTAATGAATCCTAGTGGGTGACTGTAAGTCAAGACAGCCACAGCCCAAGGGAAACTATGGGTTATGAAGGCTTCATATATCCTGTCAGGGCTACAATCCACGGCCTGTATTGGATGATGTCAAAGCGTAATCGTGACAACCGTATGTTATATTAATTGTCAAATTTTATTTTTCTGTGAATATAACAATATATGTCGTTGTGCGCAAAAGAGGTTTGTGGGCGAATGGCAACCAGCCGGTGATCTTCTAGTAAGATTTATTTAATTTTGTATTCCAAGTTCATAGCGAAGTATAATCTTGTTTATAGTGATACTAGCTGTGCCCCGCGACTTCATCCGCGTGGGCCACCCTTATCATTTAAGAGTATGAAAAATAGCTAGTAGCCGATTCACTGAATAAGCATATAAAATTTTATAATAATCGGTCAAGCCGTTTCGGAGGAGTATGGTAACTAACATTGTGACACGGGAATTTTATATCATCAGTAATTTTTTGTTTTTTTATTAATAGTTTGTACATAGCATGGCCTGGATATAAAACGGAAGTCTTTTAGTTGCCTTATATGACATCCACGAAGAGGAAGCAACTAATATATTACAATATAAACCCAGATAAACAATAACCAATATATCCTAAGATTCCGGGTATATTTTATTAGGACTTACGTAAATTACAGTCTCATTTCCGAACTCGGTGCACGCTCAAACATTGAATTTGATTAAAGAAAGTTATTTACATTAGCGAGTTTGAATTAAGTTATCCCGTTTTTGTATTCCATTGAAGCTGCGGTTCTGATAATCTTAATGCTTTAAACGCTGCGGATAAATACCGCTAATGTAATAGGTAGGCGTTTTATCCGAAGACGTTTGCTGTGAACCGGTGTCCCCTGACTCATGAACCAAGGCCCCGATTGCTATAATTCTTTAAATATGCGTGAATTCTTCCAGCATTGTTTTGTGCAAACAATGATTTAGAAAGTGCGCCATGCACGTAAACGGTTACGCTTCAGATAATTATTTCACCGAGATTCCGTCTGTGGCACATATAATTAAATTATTTTAATTTCAAAAATAGTTTTTTTTAATCGTCATTGTATACTCCACGGGCTAAAGGCCCGTGCTATTGTTATCTTCTCCAATAAAAAGGAAGAACCTTTTTTTATTGTCAACTTTGATTAAGTTATTCTTCTGCAGTCCCAGTTTGTTTTTTGGGCTTGAACTGACATGAAGTTAAATAGAAGAAAATATTGAAATGCTAGGATTCAGTCCGTCTGTTACTGTGGCGATGTGATACCACGGTATACATGTGATTGCAATGGCTATAACAGTATGGTAATAATTCACATGCAATAGGATATTTGCCACTAAAATAAATCCTAATAAATTTTTGTTTTGTGGAGTTGATAAAGGGTTACATAAATCAAATTGAAAGTAAGTTAGTTTGAGACTTAACAAGGCCGGCTTACAAGATTTCCTTGACAAATAAAATTTAATATCTGAACATATGACTGTGCGGTGCTTTGCTTTTGCCCGTACAATGAACATGAGCTAACTAGCGGGCAAAAGCTAGTATAGATAAAAAAATATGAGAAAGAGTACAAAAGACAGATTTTTTTCAATAAGCATGTTGACCATTTTTCAGAAACTATATTAATATTATGCCTTGCAATCAACTAAAACTAAAATATAAATATTTCTTCGAAAAATAATTTTTCACCTAGTTAATCTTACGTTTACAAGAACCCATATAAATTTTAGCGCCAAAACGCTCTGATTATCATGGCGTCTTTTATGACGTTACGTCTCGCCAAACAATCAGCTGTACTTGAGAGTGATTGCCTACATTAGCAACGACAATTTGTTTGACAAGACATGACGTCATGCGTTCAAACTGTTGTTCAGTGTCACGTGATTTATGTCTTTAATTTAATTTAGTTATATTTATAAAATAATAAATAATGTAAAATATTTTATTAATTCTACTTGATTTATGTAATATTTAAGGTTTTGTCAACTATGCAGAACAAGAATTTATTAGGATTTCATTTAGTGGAAACTACCCTATTATATTTATTCACTAAATGTGCAAGAAGCACTCGATACACCTCTTTATTTTGCCGGGTGTCTTTATAACCGGGTGAAAGACCTGATTAATTAGGGGAAGACCATCACACGTGTCACATCAGCATGGAGCCAAGGTATTCAGTAATGAGAGATCAAGATTAAGATTACAACGAGCAAATAGGCAGACGGTTCCAGCATTACTTCCAATAATATTTTGATAGAGGCAGATTTTCGTTCTTCAAAAGGAACTCATCTTTAAATACAATTTTATTCATTAAATAAAAAACGAACAGCAAAAGTCTAAACTCAATTTTATTACGGTCATATTGATAGCGTTCAAAGCCAAACAGTCTTGAGACCGTTCAATAATTGAACTATTTCCATTAAAGAACAAACATTTCGTTGCCAAAACTGCGCAGTTTGGCTGGTGATTTCAGTGGATCAACAAACAATTTGGGTTTGAAAATGAGTTTTAAAGAGAAGATGAAGCTTGTCAAAAACTGCTTTTTTATTTTTATGTGGTAAATTGTTTGCTGGCAATGATAGTTATATGATTTAATTAGAGGTAGCGCCATGATTGTAGCCGAATTGGGCCGGCGCGTCCGGGTACTAGTACCTCTTTCTTACATAAGATCGGCGTGAAGTGGCGGCAATGCTGTCACGTCAAGTGATGGTATTATTAAATATAATTATATTAAAATAATAAGGTATTAATATTCAAGATATTAAACCCCCTCCGCCGATCTTTCACATGTTTATCACCTCTGAATACATCGTATCAATACATTACGTGACATTGCTACTTTGCAGACCATACCATCCATCCACTCGATATAGTATATGGTACAACTATCATACGTCCCAAAATTGAGCATCCTAGATCCTTGACTGGGAAACACGTGTATATCTAGGTAGAAACTTGCAAGAAATCTTATGATACTCTACAACACACCTAACATATCCTAAATCTCATTCAATGAGTCAATACTCACTTGTTTAGGATGAGATATAAAGATATGCACATCCATACAATGCTAATGTCGTGAGCTCCAACTTATGCTTTAACATTTTGCCCTCCTATAATCACACGATAACATAGGAAGCAAAGCGAGCAAAAGAATTCATGAATAATCGATTATATTATGATCCCAGATATTAAACGACACAAGTTATACAATTAAATTTTATATTCCCGTTTTGACTATTTCAAAATGATTTGGTTATTTAGATCTTGGGTTGATGTTATACCTAATTTGACAACGTTGGAATTTTAAGGATCGCAAAACAACGCCACGTTTTTCTGAACCGCCCTCTTATCCTTATCACCTAAAAATATATTCGCATAAATCAAATTCAGTATTCGTTAATTTTAAGCATCCGTATCTTAAACTACTGTAAAAAAATCTAACGTATATATAATCTAATAGTATCTAATGGGTATATAATGTATTCATACTTTTTCACGCTTTAACAATTGAGCTGAACATAATCAAATATATCTTATACAATGTTCAGAAGTTTGGAAAAAAACAACGTACCAGATACTTCAAAATCAAAGTTTTGCTATCAAAAACATGTAAAGGCGAACAAAGCCAAGAACAGAACGTCGTAAGCTATAATTGCGATCTGTCTATAACAATGTCTCACGAGTTTTCCAAAACTTCGAAACTACTAAAGCCCTATATGTGCCTTATAAATGAGGAAGAAACACTTAAAGTTTATGTTTCCGAGAGTTTCCACGGGGCTTCACGATTATATTTCCGTTTCGTATCAACTACGAGACGCTTCGGTGGCTTTTACCCTCGCAACATTTCACGAAATAAAGCACAAGAAGTGATGACGAAATAAAAGTATAAGTCCTCATTCGCACGAGATTTAAAAAAGCGTTGCGTTAAATCTCGGTGTAGGCGTTTTTTTTTTTGGCGTCGTCAATACTAAAATATAGCCTATAGGTATAGATATAAGGTTGAAAATAGAACATCGATAAATAAGCGTCGCGTTATGAAAGCGCTACCAAGTGAACATATACTTGAGAATCCCATATGTTTATTAGAACGCTTTTTTAACGCACGTTAAAAGAGCTCTCGTACAAGTGAGGGCTAAGTGAATAATTAGGTTAAGCAAATGTACGGCATAGCTAAATTTCTACGTTACGTGGATCTGCCCCACTGGTTAAAGTCTCCCAACCTACAGAAAGCCGCAGCTAAAGAATACTTAGGGTTGTATTCATGTTGATTGAGAAGGGTAGCCAGATCTCTTTGAGGTATTAGCAAATGGTCGACAATTCGCGAGTATTACCCAATTAGCAAGGGTTTATAAAAGGAGTTCCTACCCAGGAGGGCACGCCTCTCGAGGGGGGAGGGGGGGGGGGAAGCAATTGTATTTTCTTTTTATATCACTAAGGTTTAAAAAGAATCAACCACCTGGTACAGAATAAGCAATCTCAATTGGTATACCTACTCTTATTTTTCAATTATTTTTTTTTGGGATAAAAAACATTTATTATTATAATTTAAACTTTTAATGTTTGTTTATTAGAATTAAAATAAAAGACTTTTAAGTAAATAATGTGCATTTTTTTGTACTTATTGAAAAAGTAAAGGAGGGGCATGTCAATATTATTATTAGTCTGGGGAGCCTCAACAAAAAAAGGTTGGCAAGCCCTGATTTATAATCTACGGTGATTGTTTACAATCAGAAATGCCGTATGCTTGTTTCGCACTTTACTAACAAAAAAAAATAGTTACCTTTTCAATGCCATCGTCACCGTTGACCAGCACGTCGAAGACGCCGTTCTCGATTACATAGAAATTGTCACCGTCGTCGCCCTGCCGAATCACGTACTCGCCGGGTTCGGAACGCTTCTCAAACATTGCGTCCAACACCTGTTCAACGAATGCTCTTATATAAAACTTGCCTTGAAATATGCGTGCACTTGATTTGTGTGTGAGACTTATATTAATATGTTTATTATATTGTACCGCCACCGCTTAACCACCGCTAAACTACCACTATATCATACGAAGTGTATAATTTTTAATCATACAAATCAGTATACAAATTTAAAATTCGTGTATTCACTTAGGTTTTTTGCAAACACTTGTGAAAGTCACTTTTAGCATAGCAAATTCTTGTACTACCACTACACCACCATCATACGACGTGCCTGCCCTTTATTCATAAAAATTCACAGCAAAACCTTGCACCACCACTACACCTATGCTAAACTAAAAGTACAAACCACGTCAAACCACCGCTTAACCATCGCCACTACAACTATACCACCCTCATACGAAATTTATACCTTTTAATCATACAAATCAATAACGAAACACTCAAGTAAGTGCCTACTTTAATTTACACAATCAGTTTGTGGAACAATTTAAACTTGTTCCTAAACCTTTGACTCGACTGCACGACAAAGCATGCAAAGTACCAAAGTACCAGATTATGCAAAGTTGGAACGACTGCATCGCATCCATTGTGTTTCCTATTAAAAGTTTACCTTCACAGGTTTCTCCTTTGAACGCGAGCGATGAAGTACTTTTAATTAAGTGGTATTGGTATTTTCAAAGGATTCGTGTATTTACAAGGAATTTTCCTCGTAGTGTTGGCAGCTTATGTCTTTTGGTACTTACAAGATAATAGAATAGCATTCCCGCTTTTCCAAACAAGCACCTTATTTCCTTACTTATGCGATCTCATTATTATATAAAACAAAGAGAAGGTCGCAGGCCGTAATAAGTGGTTGGCATTTGAGTCGGTCGCTAGGATAAGCAGTTAAAGTTAAGTTAAGTTAATTTAATTTAAGTTAAGTTACTTTCAAACATCCGACCTCTTCCGTGTTTCGGAAAGCACGTAAAACAGTCGGTCACGATTAACACCTCTGAGTGGTATTAGTTGTGAGATTGTAGAGATTGTGGAGGTTACGGGGATGACGTCAGACGCATCGCCCCACAGCCACATCATCTGCTATATAAGCGGATCCTGGTACTGTACCACCATAACCATAAGGTTTTCTTTTAGATATATTGCACTGCTTAATATTTTGTATTAAATTTTAGGCCTAGAGTTTAATTTAGAAGTATATGTTATTCAACATCTATACTAATATATATAGCTGAAGAGCTTGTTTGTTTGTTTGAACGCGCTAATCTCCGGGACAACTAGACCGATTTGAAAAAATCTTTCAGCGTTAGAAAGCCCATTTATGGAGGAAGGCTATAGGCTATATACCATCACGCCAAAATTATTAGGAGCGGAGTACCATTGAAGAATGTTTAAAAAATCTTTAAAAGTTCTAAAAAAAAGTCGGCGACAGTGTATGTCTATCTCTTAAGCTTGGCTCCCTATAACTCTTTTTATGCTCACCATATAGGCTATATATCAGGACGGTAAAATTGACTCCAATTTTACCTAATTTAAAAAAAATATAAGACTGCAGTATTTTAGTTACCTAATAAAGTTTTCCTATTCTTAAACCGAGATAACGTTAAGAAAGAAGGAGAAGATGAATCAAACCTTTAATTTGCAAATTCCTGGTCCTTTTTGCAGCCGAAACACCAGTTTTTGGCAAAAATTAGTCTTAGTAATGGTCTATCTCATTTCGGGCTCCTGTAATGATAAGTTATGTGCATAATCAGTGTATCTTGTGGGATAATATCTGCCGCTCATACATTTTGTATGAGGTTGGCTGGGAAGTTATTGAAAAAATATTGTGTAAATATTAGAAGCGCGGACGAAAATTTTCTATCCACGTGAAACTTATGATGTACCTGGGTTTTTACTTATATCACCAGCGAACCGCCTCGTGTTTGCACGGTAGATGTGATATGCATGTATTATACGTAGTTATTCAACTAATGGAAACCGTATTAAATCCGTTGCGTAATTTAAAAGATCTAAACGATTTGGATTTACAGTATATTGTAAGGAAAGGTTTAAAATTAGTCTGTGAAACCTGTAACATATGTACTTTTATAGGTTTAGAAAAATATACGGTACAATATGATATATTCAAAAGTGGTTTTAAAAAAGCCAATTTCAATATACCAAGTTTTAGTTTTACTTTGCGTTCTATTTTCTTTGTATATTTTGTGTGCGCATTTTCACAATAATTTTAAGTGCGACGCGCCATCAAAGGTGGAAACAAAAAAGATTTCACCTGACGTTCGTTTGTCAAAGGAGATTGAGTGGCTGCGCGCAATATTGTTAGTAGAGAAATGGTTGTTTGATCAACTACTGTTGGGGCTAGTGGGATTGCACAGACGGGCGGTTTTATTTAGTTATTTATCTTTTTCCATCTAGCGTTGTTTCGGTTTAGAACCAAGGTTCGCTTAAATTGCAGTGCATGCAGCTGTGGAGCGAGTTAAGATGAACGACTACCGATTTCTGTCTGACGTCATCCCTGAAACCCTCATAATCCCTGAAATGATAAATATCACACAGTGAAATTAATCGGAACCCTCTGTTGTACGTGCCTTTCGGAAAACGGGGGAGGTCATACATTTTTTTTAGTTATGCTTTCTTTAATTTATTTATACTTTACAGTTATTATAGCGATTGACATATCTATTTATTTTAAATGATTATATTGAAAAAAAGAAGCCATCGAGTTTGTAGCTTGTACTTCTTATAACAGGCGGCTGTCACCTATAACACAGGCATTAAGTTGTCTACCTTAGGAACAGACGTCCGTGTGTCATATAGTCTTATCATATATATTTATATTTAATTTGGTGTACAATAAAGTGTACATAAATAAATTTATGTTTGTTTTATTATCTGTATTATATGGTTTCGGATGAAATTAGCTCTTTAGTATTATTAAATTGTCTGCTTACTCTTAATCCACATGTTACGACAAGTGTTTTCTTTGTTGACACATGGTTTAATTTTGTTGTTGAAACCTTCTTGGTTCAACAACCAAAAAAAGAACTTAAATCTGTATAATGTTTGGTTCCAACCTCGGTCCCGCAGTACTATCCGTTATATCCATCAAAAATTTAACTAATTTAATAAATTAAATTAATTTTATTTAATTTATTCATAAATTTATCTTCTTAAGTGTGATATTGTTATAAAATATTAAATATTTTTTTTAATCAAATTATATAAATTTAATTATTTAATACGTTTAAATAATACCTAATTAGCCTCGTATTGTATATATTTATTATTTCTATAAAAAGAAAGTAAAATTAATATTAACATAAAAAACCGTGCCAATGATTTTCAACCCCTGAAACGGATTAAGGTCATGTCTATTGTGCAAAAAATTATAATTATTAACTATACAATGTGAACAAACTCTGTAACCAAAAGCGTTGGCGACCATATGTTAGGTTTTTGCGGTCAATTTCGCACACCCCGCGCGCGTCTCCTGCCCTATTTTACCCCTTATTTAAGATGCTTCGTATTTCCTCCCGCTATTTGCCACTTTTTTTCACTTTTGGACCAACAATTAATTCGAAGCTTCGAACTTAACTTAAAGGAAATATGGAAGGTCTATCTTTTTGATAACCTTAATTATATTGCAAAAATGTGTGTATAGAAAGAGGGTGTGAGTACAGTGCAACGTTGAAACCTGATCAACTTTCCTAAGAGTAAATTCACACGAAATTACTTTGACCACAGTTATTTCACTTTTTTAACTTAGACTGGGTCTTCATCATCTCGCAGGCTTCGCTTCAATGGAACTTCGTGATACGCATATAATAAAAACATTTCTTTTTTTCTCTCTTGTAGTGGAATTATCGTGTTTAATATTAATTTTTTTTTTATGTTACAAGGGGGCAGGCAGCAGGCACCGAAGTGCCTACCGGCGCCCATGAACATCTGCATGACCAGAAGGCCAGCAGATGCGTTGCCGGCCCTTAATAACGAGTTTAGGCCACCGGAAAGTCTCACAAACCGAACGAAACGCGACAACAACACCATCACTAGACGTGACCCATCCCTTTGCTCCTTGCGGTTCTGGTAGTTAGTGAACTGGTCGTCATTCACATCGAAACCAAATTGGTAAGAGGGATTAGGCTAAAAAAAAAAAACAATATGGTAGAAATGTAGGTTTGAAAATATGACAAAAAAGATAACTAGGCAATCAAAATAAATAAATATGTACAAGAATACGCCTATGTATATGTATATGTATTTAGGGGTTGGTGAGCTCTAGATCAAATAGTAGTAGAAACATATGGACTCTCTTAAATTGAATTGATTCAAGAGTCAATGAATATTAAAATAATAAACAGCATTTACAAAATATATGTTAAACGATGAACTTATGAAGCGACATTGATTTAACAATTTAGCATTAATATAAAAGTTATATGAATTTTAAATAACTTATTACAAAAGTTTTTCGAATATTAATACAAATAGATTAAACCAAATTTTATTTTATACAATATATGACGATCGTATAATATAAAATATAAAATACTATACAAAAGCAATGTCTGTTACATGTCTGTTATTTCCTTTGTGTACTAAATACGCACAGATACAAACATTCTATTTCTCTCACAAATGGCCCAATTGCCCTATCAAACCAAGTTATGCACGAGCGACACAATCCAGTTTTAGAGTGAAAGTTAAACTCGCGTCGGCGTTATACCAATGTTATACTGTCTGTAATTCTGTCTTTTGAACGGAAGTATCCGGGTTTTCATGGATCTACTAATGTAAATACATTTCAGTATTCCATACATAAATTGGAATGTAAATTTATTTAATGTATATTTATAAAAAAAAGTATGTCTATACAGATAGTCTTAGGTTTTTTTCTTAAATATGTAGTTGCACTTTTTTTTTATTGTGCGTCTTTGGTCAGGTAAGCTGGCAGAAAATGCTTTTAGCATTAAGCCCAGCTAGTTTTACAATTGTTTTTTTTTTAATTGCGGTATATAAAGAGAAAATAATAAAATTCATTGGATAAATGTCTTCTTTTTATATATAACATTATTTTAAATCGTCAAAATCATCATAATTACCTTAGTGTTATTCTTTCATTTCCTTTTGAATGCAAATGTAATTAATGATGAGTTTCTTTGTTATTGTTTGCTTCTAGTTCAGATTTTTTTAACAAATTAAAAAAATAAAACTTTTTTTAATCTAATAATTATTATATACGTTTGTGTTTCATATACGTTTTTTTTTTTTTAATTTCGCTTCATCATTTACTGTTTTTGATTTTTTTTTAATTTGTAACTATTTTTAGATTGTAGACTAAGAAATGTATACATGTTGTGTCAAAAGTTGGATATACATTTAGTTTAATTTAGAATTAGATTAGTTAGTACATAACGCACGCTTAATCAGAAAGTGACCTAACTCAAAAAAGATGTTTTTTGTTGAATCGCAAAAATAACATTTTGTTATTTACAATTTATTCCACATGTAATGTGATAAAAACGGCTTTATAATGTATTTTAATATTAGTTAATGAGGTGATTAACGACACTGAAATGTTGTTTTAATGATATTTTATTATTTTTTTAAACTTTTTGACTAAAATACGTTTTGAATTATAAAGACAAAAATAGCTGTATCTCAGTGCAGGATGGAGATATGGAAATAATTCTCAGATTGGCTGATAGAGGATGTTGAAACGAAGTTGCCTGTATGATTATCTCACTTTAGACTTCAAACGTCATCCGTCAGTTTTTGATTAAAGCCTGCGATATGTATGTAGGTTTTGTTATTTAAATTTAAGTTCATTGCAAATATATACAATCAATTTTTTCCAATAATCCTTTAACAAGAATAATGAAGCTTAAATTTAAACTTTTAAATTCCAATTCATAATGATGATCGTTTTAGATATCTCTTACTTGTCATTTGAATTGGTTTTCTTATATTTCTAGCCGAATTCATAAGGTCGCTTAAAGGCAAGCGTATGATAAAGATGAACGGTTATACCTACTACTAAAGCTCGGTTGAGCAGAATACCCAAGACAAATACAACACCTAAGCAAACAACGAATACGGGATTCTGGAGCGTATTTGTTCTGTTGTTTTGAAGGGAAAGTAAAAAGTGAAGAATACCGCTGAGTAACATAAATTATTATTACACTTTTTAATTGGATTCTGGATCTTTAGTTCTTTTTTGAATAACGGATTTCCATAATTCTGAATTGAAGTTTTCTTGCAGTCTTCTTTTTCCTAGCGTTATTCCGGTCTAGTTTCAGATTCTACAAATTACTTATTTAAATTAAATTAGCAACTAAAATATACTATATCATTTCATTCGTTAGCTATTACTTTAAATACTTAATACATAAAGCTGAAAAGTTTGTTAGTTTCTTTGTTTGAACGCGCTAATCTCCGGAACTGCTGGTCCGATATGAAAAATTATTTCAGCGTTAAATAGCCCATTTATCGAGGCTATATATAGCTAGCCCATTTATCGAGGCTATATATATAGATCTATAGTCTATATACCATCACGCTCAGACTAATAGGAGCGGAGCACCGATGAGGAATGTTTCAAAATCGGCTGTTTTTTTTCCATTTTGAGAGCATTCTCTGCGTGCGCTGCATAAACGGTTAAAGTTTTGCAAAAATCATGTATGACTTAATTGTCCCCAACCACAGCCGGGTCCGCTAGTATATACATATTTTTTCATTAAAATCAAATCGTATCTTAGCAATAAACGTTAAAGGTCACCAAAATTTCACAGCGCGTTTAACGTAATAAATGTTTTAATAATCCGACGCAACAGAATCGTAATAATCGCAAATTGTACGATCAAAATCCCCGGCTATAGAATATCGTCGAGACGCTACGACGAATCGCCTTATGTTCATTAAAATCAAATCGTTTCCTAGCAATAAAGGTTAAAGGTCACCAAAATTTCACAGCGCGTTGAACGTAATAAATGTTTTAATAATCCGACACAACAGAATCGTAATAATCGCAAATTGTACGATCAAAATCCCCGGCTATAAAATATCGTCGAGACGCTACGACGAATCGCCTTATGTTCGGTACATATTTTATTAAAAAAGTTCCGCCATTTTGTCACCGCAGTCAACGAAAAGTTTGCGTCATGTCAATCTTATATTATATTAGGGCGCGTTAACACTTGGCACTTTTTCTCTACACAATTAAATGAAAATTGTATTTTAATTTTTTACTATTACAATATCATTATTGCACGCCTCATAACGAGAACCGTTTGGGGAATTACTTAAATCTAGTATTACTTAAACAAAATAAAACAATTTGCTAAACTAATAATCACTAATTGTAATATAATTAAATTAATTAATTTTATGACAAGAGAAGTTTTATCTTGTCAATGGACCGTTTGGCTTATTTTAAATGACGACGGTCGTGGACAAATGCGTTTCCGATCTTTGACAAATTACTATGCTCTCTCTGGAATATTTAAAATATATTATTATTACTATTATATTATATTATTACTATTACTTCGGCTGATATACAGACCCTGTGCTTGGTTTCCGCCTAATTAAAAAAAAAATCAATAAAACGACACGAAACATCTTGAATTCGCAATAGTTTAATTTTATTTCCTTGTACAAATTAATTTGCGGATAAATTTTCCTTTATGGCCGCTGCTGCTGCGTGGGGTGGGTTTTTTGCAGGGGTGCTCGCTTATTTTGTCGGATGTATTTAAGGTATGGGGGTCGTACGGGGTTGACTTGTACGACTTTAATATTTCCTTCTTACACGCGTCCCACGTTTATTGGGTGATCAGCTGTTTTAACCGACTTTAAAATAAAGATAATTTGCATTATATTTACTGTATAAAATGGCTTTCATTGAAGACCTAGACATTAGCTTTGTTAAAATTGACAAAATAATAACTCATAACAAACCGAATACCCGTATACAAATGTCATCCTCTTCATCTCTTCTTCTTCTTCCTATTTACTTTTTGACTTTCCTCTCTTAAGTATGGATAATCTTTGCCTCTTTAAAATATTGTCAGGAATACACTTGGGAATACAAATACACTTACGAGACGCCCTAGCACAGACATTTCCAACCTAACCTAACCTAAGTGGTGAAAAAATAGCCAAATTTGATATTAAGCCTGCATAATTAATTTAATCAATTCAACCTAATACATACTAACATGCTTAAATTGACATTTTTATAATATACATACGCCAAAAGGATTATATAAAAGTTAATTATAAATGGCAAAAAATAGAAGAATTCGCTTCGGAGGCTTATTGCGAAAGTTTTTCTGACTGTAATTGTCAATTATTTTGAGGATAAAATCTGGTTTTTAAATACAGGTTCCTAATCGGGCATTCCTATGAGTAAAACCGTAATAAATTGTATCAAGAATATACGTATAATAACATAGCTGTTTGTTTGTTTCACTTTCACGATTTTTAGTTGAATATCAGGTATTATGAAGTAGAAATAATATTGTTTATATTCCATTCCCGTTTCTGCTAATATGGAAAATATCCTAATGATAAACACAGTTATAGAAGTATAAAGAGCAAAGTTAATAATATTAAAATTTTTAATTGGAGAAGGTCCAATCTTCCCAAGCATACAAATAACACAAGCTGTATCCCGCGTGAAGTGGCGGCAATGCTGTCACGTCAAGTGATGGTGTTGTTGTCGCGTTTCGTTCGGTTTGTGAGACTTTCCGCTGGCCTAAACTCGTCATTAAGGGCCGGCAGCGCATCTGCTGGCCTTCTGGTCGTGCAGATGTCCATGGGCTGTCAGTAGATACTTTGGTGCCTGCTGCCTGCTCGTTTACCCCCTTGTAACATAAAAAAAAAAAAAATACTAATTGTAAAAAAACGGATTTTAAGCTCACGCGTATGTTATATCGGGATTGCCCGACTAGTTTCGAACCCGTCGGCGGTCCTTCTTCATGAGCTCTAGCGAGCTCCTAGCGAGCTTGTAGCAAGCTCCTAGCGAGCTCATGAGGAAGAACCCCGAACGGGTTCGAAAATAGTCGGGCATTCCCGATATAACATAAGCGTGAGTTTAAAAGCCATTTTTTTTTTATTTGAGTATCTATAAATCTCTGTTTATGGTTATAAATCGTGTTTTGCGATAAAAGCTCTCTATCTAATAATAGACTTATAAAAAGCAAATAATGCAGTCTAACAGGTCAGGTTGCGTGTTACCGAACGATTAATATGGACTCAATGCAAGAGTCGCGTCAACATGTTACACACTGTTTAATTACGAAAAAAGTCAAGGCAAAAATGACTACCATAATTTCCCTTGAACACATGGCTATAGGTTTTATCGTTAAATCTAAACACGAACGAAATATATTTAATCGGCGTCGATGTTTATTCATTTAGTGCATATGACAGTAATCAGCCTTGATCAAAAGTATGATAAAAGTAAAACACGGACAATAGTGTACTTATATATAGTTTACTAGATTTTATTCACGACACGTTCGTGACGTTAAAAATTTTTAATATTAATATATTGTGCGCGGAACTCTATTATTTTCCTTATCTATTCTAATATATAAAGCTGAAGAGTTTGTTTGTTTGTTCGCTTGAACGCGCTAATCTCAGGAACTACTGGTCCGATTTGTGAAATTCTTTCAGTGTTAGATAGCCTATTTATCGAGAAAAGCTTTAACCTCTTTTGCTTTGACTATGAACTTTTTTTATAACTAGTTTTACGCGGACGAAGTCCCGGGAACAGCTAGTATTAAAATATCTGTTATATCGAAATCGGTAAAGTAATTTATTTCGAATATACAAACAAACGGTGTAAATTTATTTATTTGCACATGCATACATTATGCTCTACTGCACTACGCCAAATCGTTAAAGGATGATATATGTTCACCGTATATCGATTAACCAAAAAATCTAAAATTTTGCCCAGAATTCACTCAACTTTACCCCTCTGTGTGTGATTAAATTGCCTTTCAAGCTCACATGCAATCTGACTCAAAGGATATGTAACTACGTATTAATCTGACTGCTATTCCCTTCTCTAACCACTTCGCATTTTCCCGGTATTATAACAGGTTTACTTACTTGTGCTTTACAAGTAAGTAAAGTACTTTGTAGGAGGCGTTCCAATGATTTACTAAGATCTCTTAATCAAGTGTATCATCTATGCACTTGACCGAGCAAAATGGAAAAGATTAAGTATGAAAGCAAACGTTAAGAAGAAGAAGAAGACTCCCTTGCATTGCAGATGGTTGCAGGGTAAGATTTTTTTAGCAGGCCATGACTTCATCACGCGGGCGAATCGTGTTGCAGAGAAAGACACGCCATGTATTGGTTGCCGTTTCTTGTTTTATGCTATTACATCTAAACCACGTCAACGTGATTGAACGTCTAGGGTAAGGTGGGAAATTTCTATTATCCCCAAACCACAAGACTATATGACCGTAGACCGACGTATTTCAATTATCACATGTTGAAATAACCGTACAAATACAAGATTAATTAATTTTTCTCTTCCCTGCTTTTACTGTAATAATTTTAACGTAATAATTTTAATACAGTAGGTTTATTCCACATTATATGAAAATGCGTTGTAGGATTATTCTCGTAGAACGCGAATTCTTGTAAAACCCCGAATGCGCGGAATATATTATATACATTACTAGCTGTAACTCACGACTTTGCCCGCGTGAATTAAATGATTTTATTTATTGAAATAAAATAAAAATTATGCTATCTCTCAAGTTGGATCAAACTGTACACGGTGTGCAAATTTGATTAAAATCCGTTTTGTGGTATAGGAATCTATCGCGGACAAACAACGTGACGCGTAATAAGAAGATAATATAATAATATATTATAAAATAATATTCATGCGTTTTAAGAGCACCGTGTTAAAGGGGGGATTGCAACACTTTCTAATGAATGGTTTCCACATTTTCTGGCTATCACGTGCAAGGAAATTTGTAGCTTGCATAAAACCAAAATAGTTAGTGATAAGGTATGCTTTTTCTTGATAGTACTTCCATACTAACAAGAAAAAGCATACCCACATATACGACGACGACCTCTACCCCGTTGTTCTTTGTCATAAAAAAAAATCATTTTCGAGGCAGCATAATGACATTTGCCATCATCTGACCTAATAAAACTGCTGGAAACTGGAAATGATTAATATCATCCAAACCGCTACGAGGTAATTTGTATATTTTGGACTATTAGGAATATAAATTTATTACCATTATGTGTTAAGGTAACATTGCCTGCAATATAAAGAAACCCTGGCGTCAAAATTGTCACAATAGGGTCGTTTTGCAGATTGCGTGGCCCGAATTCATTGTACGATGTCATTTCTATACTTCAATAGGCTTTGTACATTTCGGGCTATCAATTTCTACGGAATCGTGTCATGATTTGAATGATAAAGAATGACGAGAGAGTTTTGGTTGAAGGTCATTCACCTATTCATTCTTCGCTCGTAGTCTGAATAGAAAATTTCACTAATGTTCATTTTTTAGTTCGGCCATGTTCAAATATTACATGTTCTATTCACTAAATCCTAATAGACACTTTTGGACGCAATTATACTCATCTTAGTAAATTATATAGAAGAACCATATTTCCTAGTAACCCAAGCCCAATAAAAAACCACAACCTATGTATTAACTAAATTACAACGATTTCTACAATAGTCTACATACTATTTGATTTTATTCCTGGAAAATGCGTTTATGCACCTCAGTCGACACTAAACCCGATACTCAAATACAGTCACGACTGGGAGTGTGGGACACGCCGGCTGAATGCCGGTGTACCCACTAAATCCAGGGGTTATCCTCTTTGCCACGATGAGCGTCACAGGATCACTGGTTTCGTATATGTTATACCTACCGTGACGGTCTACATACTGGTCGTAACCTTTTTTTCACCTTAAATAAATAAATATATCACGCATATTGGGAGGCTTCCATAAAGCTGATATGTATGTACTTCAACAAAATACACCTACCAAGTTAAGTAATTGGTTACCAAACAACAGTTAAGCAATATCGAGCCGCAATTTTGATATCGCCGGGACGGGTGATTTAATTGCTTTTTCATTCAAGTTACAATATACAGTATTTAAGCAGGATAAATTAAATAACTTTGTACAGCACATGATTAAAAAAAAAACGTTTCAAATTATGAGAAATGGACCAACTTAAAAAGGGACCACACGGAAAGCACCAGCTTTTAAATAAAAAAAGAATCATCAAAATCGGTTCACTATTCGAAAGTTGTGAGGTAACTAACATAAAAAATAATACTGTCGAAATGATCGAAATGATGAAATCTCCTCCTTTTTTCGAATCATTTGTAAATATGGAAATTCTGAGCAATTTTATCACAAACACCCACCACCAAAACAAAGCAGTGCAAAATGAGTTACAATAGTGCCCCAACGCACCTTTCGGCAACCGAAACATCAGCAGAAAATAGCATTTTGACTCTAGAAAGGTTCTGAATAAGGTTGAGGCGCGCGGCTAATGTATCTTTACTGTCTCCGGGGACATTTGATCGCTCACCTTTTTATATTGATGACCCTGGATACACTACAGCTTCAGCGTCCCTATTAAGCTTGAACGTACGGTATAAACTTTTCTGGTTGCCATGACATTTCACAAAATAACTCTATTAATAATTCCGATATCTTCCGACCTACTGAGTGCGCGTTTGAAGACAAAACAGTTTCGGTAAATACTGCAAAGACCTGTTTACTTAAACCCATTATCTCGGGTTTTCTTTGAAAGGAATTTGGAGACTGTGATAATGATACATTCAGTACCTTAATCGTAAATTTAATGTTTAGTCGACCAAGAAAGTGCTTTAGCATTTTGGATGACAGTTACTACTTAAAGATGATTTTGCTAGGAGTTATTGTCAGAAATTAACGCAATGAAAGAACGAACAAAACAAACGATTTAATTAATGATTAATATTAATAATAATTGAGTTAATGAATGAACGAACGAACGCATTCTTCATCTATGAAGAATTAATTCGTTCGAATGAAGAATGCACTCTGTCAATTGACAAAAAGAACGCTCTAGCTTTTGAGAGTCGCAAAACCGTTCACAAAACATCAAGTTATAATTTATTGAATTCTTGAATGAATTGAAAGAATGAATGAACTAATACATTAATGAATGCACGAGTGAATGCATACTTTATTGAGCGTTTAAGAGTCGCAGAACCCTTCGCGGAGCATCAAGTTATAATTTATTGAATTCTTGAATGAATTGAAAGAATGAATGAACTAATACATTAATGAATGCACGAGTG
>JANCMC010013033.1:217397-258520 GCA_024363005.1 Charaxes varanes | reverse complement strand
AATGCATACTTTATTGAGCGTTTAAGAGTCGCAGAACCCTTCGCGGAGCATCAAGTTATAATTTATTGTCGATGGTTCAGTTCAAACAAATCGTTAGCGAGCGTCTCTAATCCTTTAGTCATGCGAAACAAAGGGCCGTGGGCCTGCCTGCGCACCGGCCAGCGGGATTACGGCGTAAAAAGTAACATTAAAAAAGTTAAACAGTTTGGCAAGATCTGAATTAACCGAAACGAAATTTAAATATTGCAAAGAGCGCAGCCTGATTAAGATTTTACCGATTGTGAGATTTGTTCAAAGTTTTTATTTCGCAACACGATGCGTTGCAGAATCAAAATAAGAACAAATCATTCAGTCGACATTGAACTTTACCTGTTTGCACCGCGTTAAAACAACCTTTATGTCCAAGTAAATGTAAATCTAACTTGGTTAACTTCAACATGACGTCAAGTAATGTTCTCTAAGTGAACTTAAGGAAAACGTGATGTTATTCTTCTATCGATTTAAAATAAACCTTACACATGTATATTTAAAATCTAAATTCTAATACCTTATGTGTATGGATATCACATACGTAACTAATTATTACCCATTAAAGAGATGAGCACAGCTATTAAACTATTGAGATATTGCTATGGAGGTTTTTGTTGAGTTTGTTGTAGTGTTTGGTTATAGATAATATTATTATGCAGATATTATATATGAAACTAGCTGTGCCCGCGACTTTGTCCACGTACAATTAGGTGAAAAAAAAAATTAACTTGAGCGCGGTAATGAGGAAAGAATTTTTCAAATCGGACCAGTAGTTCCTGAGATTAGCGCGTTCAAGCAAACAAGTCAAATATCAATCCTCAGATAAGGTAACGTTGTTTTTTAAACGTTCTTAATACAAGTTACTAAATACGCTAAAAGAACTTCTGGGCTGATTCTAACGAGATTAGCACGTCACATAATTATATCAGATGAATATAATTAAGTTCAGTCTTTCGCAGTTAAGAGGTGTTACTTAAATTTTCTTAAGGATGTGCTTTTTCGCTATCTTTACTTAGTATAAAATAAAGTGCATATCGTAGAACCCTGTTCTTGTACGCTTATATCTTGAAAATTAGACAACATATTTTAATTGCGGTTTTCTTCAATAAACAGAGCGCTTAAAGAGGAAAGTTTATACATGGACATTTATATTGCACAAGTGCAAAATTGTGGCGGATCGGTAGTGTGATATAAACAATAGATCATAATCATAAACATACTAAATACTCGTAAATTGTAACGCGAAAATTGTACTTTTAAAATAAATAGAATATATAAATACTCTATCTCTCATACACGTGTAATGAAGTTTTTATGAATTGATCTCTATCAATAACTAAATAGGATTTCGGTGGGATTATCCTCAAAACCGTCGAGATGGCGGAGACTAGGCTCGTGGGAGTATTCAGTTAAAAAAAAAGTAAAAAAAAAATTACATTTCATGAAAAAGCCGACAAAAAACAACCCCTGATAATCTTACAGTGTTAGAAAACAAAATCAACGACGCTAAAAAATGTATTCAACGGGCTAAAACAGAATGCTGGTATACTTTTTGTGGTTCAATTGACGAAACGACTTCAGCGTCTGAAATGTATAATCGTATGAGGTGGATTAAAGGTCACAATCGCTATAAACCGTATATTTCGACGGTTAAAAATGAAGGATTATTATGTACTCTTGCTCCTGATACAGCTACGCCTAATTGCCCAATATTTCAATCACAAAATAACTTAATGGATTCTGAGTTTACTAGTGATGAATTTAATTATTGTCTTACCAAAAAGAAGGATACAGCTCCAGGAGATGACAGTATAACGTATTCTATGATTTTTAATCTTCCCAATGTAGGTAAAAAAATTCTTAAAACTTTTAATATCGTTTTTGCTACAGGTTATGTCCCACTACAATACCTAAATCTAATATTGATCAGCTATAATAATAACCCATATCACTTATTTCTTGCATTTGTAAAAATTATCATAATATGCTGTTGAGGCGAATAGAGTGGTATACTGAGAACAAAAATATTTTTGTCTCCGAATACTACTGGTTTTAGAAAATCAAGGTCTAGCTTAGATAATGTAGCTTTATTTATAAGTAAAGTTCAGATGGGTTTAACTTAAACAAACAAACAAACTCTTCAGCTTTGTATATTAGTATAGATATAGGTTACGTCAGAAAGTAGACATGACGACGGTAATAGTAGATTATTGTACCGAGCGCAAAGTGAGGCATTAATGCACAAGCTCATTGACTACTCGAATCTATTTTCACTTTTTAAACTTTGCTAAATATGTTGTATCAAAGTTTTACAATAGTGCGCACCATTTGTTTTCGATTTCCGAATTTATTTGGTCGATTTTTATTTTTAGGCAGTAATTTTTGATCCAATTCATACATTTTATATGTAACTTAATGGGAACCGTTAAACCACTGTGGTAAATTTATATATATAAAAAAAGGACCGTAATTAAATTTCATACAACATTACAGCACTGTTTTCGGTTCTAATCAGAAAAGGCGTCCATTCTGATCGGTTTTGTAGTGATTAATGATAACATTACTGCGTAGTTGGAAGAAATAATATTAATTGTCAAATATTACAATGTCATTGTACAAAGTATTAAAATCTAAAGATTTATGGCTGAATTTCAGCCACCAGGCGATCTCTGTCTAAATTAAACTGAAGAATCTGTCGATGAATTCAAAGTAATTGCCCTTTTTAATTACCTAGTGTTTTTTTACCTCTTACCGCAGCAATACTATAATTTTTAAAGTTACAGAAGTATCCAATAGTCAAAAATAAATTTTAATTTTTACATTTAAATCCAGTAGCCATGGCGAAATATCGATATAAGATCGATTAATTGCTGAATCGATATTTTAAAGCAACAGAATTACAATTGATCTGAATAACTCCAATTTTGACTTCAAGAATATACGTTAATACTCATTATAAAAGTCTCAATCTGTCGTTGACCAATAGGTCAAATGTCAAAAGGTCAAAAGTATCATAAGAAAATAGAAAAAATGCGACCTCCAAAACCAATTTATTCATTGTTCTAAAATGCCCTTGCTTATCGATTCCACTTTACGTGTAGGTATACATTATTTCTGGAAGGTGAACTACAGACTTGACAATGAATAAAATATAACAACTATAAAAGGCTTTGTAAAGTTGACAATAAGAATAACAGGTAGGTATTGTCAGACGTTTATGACTCCGAGATTAATTTTTGAAGCTTTTTATTTTATTTTATGGTTTATCATCTTCTACGTAACTAAGTTAAAAGCTGACAGAAAAGATTCACCTATTCAATACTAACAATATAATTTGAGAATTTAAATAATTTACTCTAGTAAATTTTATACCTTACTTATAAATATTCATTATTGATATTGGTTTGAGAAAGTTTTGGTTTCGGGGAATCGTGGGAGGACCATTATCCGTCTCATAGATAACACCGGTCCTCGATATAATAGGGTAACGATACACTATACTGTTTCTAAATTGCTGTAACAATAAATGGACACAGTACAGATAAATCGCATCAGAAGTCATACATTCCAATTCAGCGTAATTTACTATTATTTTGATATCGATGATCGAACACAATGCAAATTATGATTGGATTAACATAAACTTCCTTTCTTTAAAAAACACTGACTTCAAATTGTCGGATCTGGATCAAATTGAAATGGGATCACACGGGAAACACCAGCTTTCAAATAAAAAACGAATCATCAAAATCGGTTCACCCAGTCGAAAATTCTGAGGTAACACTCACCAAAAAATGAAATACAATCGGATTGAGACCCACCTTCATTATTGAAGACAATTGAAAAAGGTACCATTCTCAATTCTTATAATACACTTTATAGACCATTACTACAATTATGTATATACGTACATATGCAAGATTATTAACAATTTATCATCAAGTTTTATGGCGTCACTTATGGCGCCAATATGTTTAATTACGCTTAGAACATAAACTTTTCATACATTTAACGACCCTCATGGACTCCCTCGAACATCCACTATTTACAAACAACTTGACGGTACTCGTAAAATATCATTCCCATTCTATTACTACCTTCAAACAATTTTCTATTCGCGCTAAACACTCACGGTCGTCCCAATAATTAATACGACGCACATGATCGATTTCTTCACACCACACATCAAAATCATGTAAAGATAGATCAAAGTTCGACATAAAAATTTGAGTAGATCTTACCGGAATGGCACTTATTGCGCCTACCAGCTTTTCCGTTACCTCCGTCATGATCGTCTCAGCGTTAGACGTCTCAGCGTACCATGCTGGGCCGCCACCGCCTCGTCCGTGTTCGCAACGCTAGAACTAGCACGCGGCGGTAATTCCGGCATGACAGGCGCGTCCATTGGTGGAGACGATGCAGCCGATGCAGGTCCAAGCACAGCACGTGGACTCGCGCCAGAGCCCTCAATACTGGAACTGTGATCTCTGGAATGACTTTCCAAAACAATTAGTAGATTCAGGATAGCCTGAAGCTGCTGTTCTAACCCAGGCGTAGGCTGATTATTTTGCCTATGTCTTCCTGCCCCGCTGCGACATTATATTAAACTCACAACTATAAGGATTTTCAAATAACAAGGAAGCCGAAACAGAAGGAAATGGGCTCGAATCCCACTTCTGAAGTTATAAATTTTAACCACAAACAACTAAAAAAATAAAAATTGTGATTTTAAGATCATAAATTTAATCACAAATAAAGGTGCCAATTGTCTTGGCCTATAAGGATCCTCGGTTTCGCGTTGGCGTATACTATATACTTCTTGATGTCTGTCAGATGTCTGCATCCTTCCACCAATCTTCTAGGCACTTGCTGTGATGACACCTGTAGGTTCTTCACCGTTCGGGCTTGAATCTCCTCTTCGTGTTTGTTGGGCCCGCGCAGCTTAATCAGTACTCTTCTCGAAGCTTCTTCTGAGGTCTTCGAGTCGCTGATTGTTTCTATTCGTAGAGGATCGACGGGTCCTGTGGCTCCTATTTGTTCGGCTATATTACTATCTATTAAACTTACCGTGGATCCGTCGTCCATTAGGGCGTAGGTATTTACTATACCTCTGGGCCCCTCCACCCGCACCGGGATGATCTTCAAATAAGATTGCTTCTTTTCTATGGTCCAGGCAGAGTTGATCGCCTCCGTGGTCCCTGAGTCTTCGTTTTTTACTATTCTATTATAGTGCAGCATCCTGTTATGAAGTCTGTTGCACCCGTCGATACCGCATGTCTTGGCCTTGCAGTTGTGGGACCTGTTCCTAAAATGAAGACATCGAAAACACAACTGTTTGGACTTAGCTATATCCCACCTTTTATCGGGATCTTCTTTCTTAAATTGGCCACACTCCGGTGCGGTATGTCCCTCTTGATATAAATAATTAATTACCTCATCAATAAATTGAAATATAAAGAAATAATCATACTACATCTACAAAATGTCAATATCAAGGGGTGTTGGCCGCTGAAGAAGTCGTGGTTACGAAACATCCGGGAATAGACAGGTATTTCGAGTGCTGCCGAACTGTTTCGCTTCGCAAAGAACAAAGTAGAGTATAGAATGCTGAGTACCAGCCGTCGCTAGTCGGAGAGGCACCTAAATAAAAATAAATATTTTTTGTAAGCAGGAAAAGATTTTTCAAAGTCTTTCGAGACTTTTTTAAGCACTTATGAACGTCATATCTATGTTATTACTATTATTTAATCATTATTATAATTTGGTGATAAAATGTATGCAAATTTTCCGAAGGTTCCCCGCGCCTTGCATTGAGAAGAGTCCCCGTCAAACTCAGTCGGGTATTTTTTGGTTATATTATATTACAAGTAGTAACTTTGCCCCCGAAGAATTGGTTTTTCAATTTTGAAGGTTTTATTGTATTATTTGTGGAAGCAAAATTTTCATTCGATTACACTTCTTATCGATAAGAAGTCGATAAATGTGTTTTATCGATAATAACCGATATTAAAGACATCACTAGCGGGCGCGAAACTATCGAACCGCGTAATCAGGTGACCGTCCCACTTCTGAATTCTCACATGAGATCGGCGTGAAGTGGCGGCAATGCTGTCACGTCTAGTGATGGTGTTGTTGTCGCGTTTAGTTCGGTGTGTGTGAGTTCTCGGTGGTCAAAACTCCTCTTTAAAGGCCGGCAACGCTACAGCGACTCATGTTCCTTCTGGTGCAGATGTCCATGAGCGTTTGTAATTAATAAATAATTCCACTGTTTTACGTGCCTTCCGAAACACGCTATTTTTGAAATACTGTCTATATTATTAATTTAAATGATGGATTCCTGCAAAGTAATGCAATTTCTCTTCTCTCTGTTACAACGTTTTGTCCAGATCCCTTCGGCAATATCGCGATACGGACTCTGATTTAGCATGTTACAGCTACCTGAATTTTGTTTTTTGTCGATAGTTCTTTTATTTCGACTGTCCATTTTGAACTGACGACCGGTTTGAAATGAACTGACGATCCATATAACGTTAAGAGCTTTCGGGAAAGTTATTTGTTTTTCCATTTGTGCTTTTACGGACTATTAAACAGCTTTTTTTTTGTTCGGTTCCGTAAATATAAAAAATTGTAAGTTAAGCTAAATATTCTTTCGCTTTTCGCAAGCTATTTGTGCCGATCTATAATGTGAAACAATGTTGACTTATTTATAAAAACTGGTAGTTTCCTGCAACTTAATGAAATTGTTTCATTGACTTTCCATTTTTAATTAAATCTCGATAGTTAAAGGTTACACGGAGGAGGTCGTGGCCTAATCAGTGGTCCACATTTGAGTCGATAGTTAGGTTAAGCGGCTTTTACCGCGGCCAGGCGATAGATGGGTGACCCATTCTTACACTTTTTTTTTTTTTGATTTTTCATTATCCCGATCAATCCCGGTCCCGATCAATGTCACTAGTGATATTAGCCTTGAGTTTGCGCGGATTCCGAGGATAACATAAGACGGCAGTCTGTCATCTTAACACGCCCCACAGCCGTATGCTCTACAATCTGAGCCAAGCCTGGTACTTGACCGGAATAACGCTAGAAGTATGATTTTTGGCTCAAATGTTAGTGGGTTTTGAGTAGAGCAACTCGCAGGTTGCAGTATATCATTCGACCGATAGCTTCAATCGATAGCAGAATAGCTAAAAGTAATTAACAAATCGCCGCAGCTTATCACAAAACGCCGCGGTTCACCCAAAGCTAAAAGTGTTCTTAAACAACATCGGCATGATAAAATCAGCTGTCATTGCGGTGGGAAACTTGCTTTTGTAATTAATTTCCACTTGAAAATTTAATAATGTCAGAGTGGAGGCAATTAAAACTGGATTATACGTAAAAATGAGCCACTTTCGAGTTTCTGAGTCGGAATCGCACCAGGGCAAATTGAGCATCGGTCCAGGGGATTAAGGGAGAGGCAAGTGGTAATGAAATTTACCCCGAGGATAGACCGAGGCCCAACTTAAGCCCTGTCCAGGCCTCCCTCTGATTGTATTTGATGGGTATTTTATCTGCTTCCTCACTATCTCCCGTCCTAATCGCGATTAAAGTGGGGCCTCGTTTAATTGCTCGAGTTATTTTAGACCTTGGTAATAATACCGCGGATTAACAATTTTATTGAAATTATTTCGAGCTAATCTCTTGCTTTTCTTTCAGATTAGCCGTCTTTCACACTTATTTAATTACTGTTCGCGGTCGGCGGCTTAAATATTGTTTGTGCTAATTACTCGAATGTTTAGAGTTGAGATTGTTTGGCTTTATACAAATTCAAGTTCTCTTATTAATCCGAGTTATTTAAAATCTACTGATTTCACAGAAAATCTAACACCCCTATGAAGCAATTGTACTTAATTTAACTTTAGTCATTGTAACATTTATTAAGAAATTAACAATTGTGTACCCAATTTTTGTAAACCTGTAAAAGAGTGTTAATAAATTTGTTTAGCACAGTTTGTTAAAATCAATGTTTAGTTAAGTTGTATTCGCTATTGAATTGATCTTTGAAATTTTAATTATTAAAAAAAATAATTTAAAAAGTGTTGAAATTCTATTCCATCTAAAATTGAATAAGAACCATCCATGAATTTATTTTTTGAATGACCCCTTGGTGCATTTGGCAGTGACTTTGCCTTCCGCCACGGGGTTTGTAGATACGCTTCTCGCCTCGAGTCCGTGTGTAAATGTATGTAAGTATATATGTATTTATATACTATAAAAATATATTCGTGTAACAGTCGGTTGTTACTTATAATACAGGTATTATGTCTACCTTAGGAATGGACAACCATGTCTTGAACTATCAAGAAATAAATAAATACATAGAACTACTATGTATTAATCTATTTCTCAAATAGATGAAAGATGCTATTTCAGAATTGTAAAGTTAGTTTGAAACGGTAACATATGATAAAGAAATGATAAATACGGAGAGCTCCACACGGCATCGACATCCGGTGGCCCGGTGCGAATCGGGGCCTGGTTTAATCGAAGACTGCAGGTGCGATTAGCTGATGATTAATACAGGCACGGCGACGCCATCTGCCCGTTTAATTGCTTCATTTCCTCGCGACAGCACCAAATGGAATTTTGTACTCCGTTCGTGCATTCATCGGCTTTTTACATAGTGGATAAATTCAGGTTAACTACGTTGAAGCGTATCCAAATATTGTTAACAATTCTCTAAATATATAGTGTAATATAATGTATTACACAATATATTTAGAGCCTTAATAACGCCTCGATTGACATTATGGGAGCTTACTAACAACATATATGGTGACATTAGATTTTCTATCACGAAATTTCGAAAACCGCGGGACGTGCAAATAGTAAATTTGGAAAGAAAATAGTTTATTAAAGGTTAATAGTTTAATAAACACCCGCTATGAAAGGATTTTCGATAGGGCCAGATTAAGAAAGTCTGAGGATCTTGCAAGTTAAAATTTTATGTGGATGAATTCTCGAGAAGCAGCTAGTATTCTATAAAATAAAAATAAATACAACTGGCCCGTTAGCGTAGTGGGCAGTGACCCTGCCTTCCACTAGGGGGGTCGTAGATTCGATTCCTGACTTGAGTCTGGATGTATTATCTATATGTATGTATTTATATAATCTACAAAAAAATATTTGTGTATAACGGGCCGCTGTTACCTATAATACAGGCATTAAGTTGTCTACCTTAGGAACAGACGTCCGTGTGTCATATAGTCCTGTAAATATTTATTTATATATTATAATCGTCTAGTAGGGAGTCTGGAGAGACAATGTGAGCTAAATCATGGGCAAATCTATAAGCAAATACATTTCGTACATATTTTGTCAAAATAAACTTAGCGCGCCTCTGTTTGTAGAAATTTGTGCAGTATTACGTGAACGCGGGCGACATAGTCACTTGATTGATTCGCAGAAAGTAACATTATTTACAGAGACTAAACAGACAATAGACATACGAGGCGGACACGAAAGAAATTCCAAGGCTCAAGAACGAGTTGAGGCCTTTGAGAGGCCCAAAACTTTTCACAATAGAGGGCCCGCATGATTTGTGAGTGCGTATAATTTTTCAGACGTCAAATTTTTTGTGACGCTCCGATCTCTCGATCCGCAAAATAAACTTCGCCCATTGTATCGGCCTCTCGGTGTGCTGTATTCGTTTTTTAGTTCTTGGTTTGGGAGAAAAAAGTTTGATAGTGTTCGACAGAGCAACGAGTTTTTTTGATGTTAGCGATATGAAATTCTGCGGCTGAATACGGCTATTTTGACGTGAATACAAGAGAGGAAATCTAAAATGTTGAGGTCTTTTTTAAAATATATTTATGTATGCCCGTATTCGTGTTAAAAATGATGCCGTATTCACGAAACATAGAAATTCAGATTTTTTGGAATACTAGATTTACTAAACTAACATATTCGGATCCAAAAGATGTTTTATAAGATAATTATCATAAGAAACCGACTGACGATGAACGTATGCATACACGCACACACACAAACAAACACACACAAACTTACTTTGGCTGGGCCGTTGGCGCAGTGGGCAGTGACCCTAACTTCCGCTCCGGGGGTCGTGGGTTCGATTCCCACCTCAAGTCTGGGTGTATTATTCATATTGTATGTATTTATATATTTCTAAAAAAAATTTTTGTGTATAACAAGCGGCTGTTACCTGTAAGTGTAGTTGTCTACCTTAGGAACAGACGTCCGTGTGTCATATAGTCCTGTATATATTTATTATTATTATTAATAATAATAGGCATGTATTATTCATTTATTCATTTATTCAATATTTTTGAACCACCCTGGGAGGGTATTACATAAATTTATAATTTATAATTTTATCCGTTTGAGCACAACTTCTGTGGTGCATCAACCCACCGCCCTGAATCCGAGATTGCCGCGCACGTAAGAATGGTCTCTGCTCGCACGGATGAAAAGCCCGGACTGAAAACAGTTGCTGGATCTGTTCTGCACACAGCACGATTTGCTACGGTGGCACTTGCTTTGCAGTCGCTTCTTGGTTTGCCAGCTCCGTATCCGTTTGAGCACAACTTCTGTGGTGCTTCAACCCGCAGTCCTGAAACCGAGATTAGAGCGCACCTAAGAATTGTCTCTGCTCGAACGGATGAAAAGCCCGGACTGAAACAGTTGCTGGATCTGTTCTGCACACAGCACGATTTGCTACGGTGGCACATGCTTTGCAGTCGCTGCTTGGCTTACAAGCACCATCTCCGTTTGAGGACAACATCTGTGGATCATCCTCCAGGTGTCCTGTATCCGAGTTTGGAGCTCACGAAATATTGGTCTCTGCTCGCACAGACGAAGAGCCAGGATTGAAAAGGCTGCTGGATCTCTTCTGCACGCAGCAGGATTTGCTACGGTGGCACTTGCTTTGCAGTCGCTTCTTGGTTTGCCAGCTGCGTATCCGTTTGAGCACAACTTCTGTGGTGCATCAACCCACCGCCCTGAATCCGAGATTGCCGCGCACGTAAGAATGGTGATTCGGTGGTGTAGCTTTCGGGTTGGAGCATTACACTGATTTTCCCTGGTATTCATTCGCAGATTAAAGCAAAATAATTGAGTTTTGAGACTGCTGGTCAGTCAAAGATTTTGTGTGGGCATTGCAACCCTGGAGGGCACACTGTATTTCCTATTGGTCCAATTACTATTATATTTATATATTAAGTATGGTCTATTCTACCAGACAAGACCTCAGTAGGCTAAAGGGAAGTGGTATGATAGGCTTGGGTCCAGAAACTGTGCAGTTGAACCTTCCTTTGCTAACTCATCAGCTGAAACATTGCCTAGTGATCTGCTTTGACCTTGGATCCCCTGAAGTACTGCCTGGTTCTTCGCTGTTAGATTCCAGGGTGTCATGACACTCCGAAACGGGGATAAAATTTATCAAACCTGACTAAAAGTGAGAAAAATTCATTACAATCAACCATGTTTGGTAATGTCGGCTAATCTCTTTGTTCCCTATGAATAAATACTAATTCTATGCTTGTAAACATTGTATAGGGTATATATGATAAAGCGGGGATTCCCAAACTGGGTTCTGCTGTACCTAGGGCTTCCGAACAATAGTCATCAGGGTCCTTTCAGTATTATTGTTATTTAATAGTTAAATAATACTATGATTCAAATATTATTGTGAAATTTAGAGCGCGAATGTGCAACAAGCGTTGAGTTCTGTAGCAGTTTCCGCTTCATATAATCTCACCCATTTGTAGGATAATCAAAATTAGCTTTGACTGTATGTAAAGAAACTAAATACCTCAGTCGAAGAATAGTAACAGCGTACAAAATTTTATAATTAACCTTTAGCTTACCCATGGACTATTTTACGTGCAGATAGAGTACATAAATGCTATAACAATAGTGAGCAAAAAACGTTCTTTTTTTTATATAACAAAGGGCAAACGAGCAGGCGGTAATCTTAAATGACTGCCGGCGCCCATGGGCAACTGCAACACCAGGGGGATCGCAGATGCGTTGCCGGTCTTTGAGAAATGAGTATGCTCTTTTCTTGAAGGTCCCTAAGTCGTATCCGTATTTTACTCACACTATTATTAATAATCCCATCTAAAAATAGTACCTTCGTGTGGTTTTTTGAATCCGCTCCCTCGCTCAGTTGTTATTGTATAGGACGGCTAGTGGGCGTTATCTTACAAAGATTGTCCCAAATTGAGGGCGTTGACCCGTATTTTAAAACATTTTGGCAGATGCCTTCCACGGTTTTACAAATTTAGGGAGTAGACACACTGGCTCCGACGCGTATGATCGGGCGACACTCAATAGACCCACTTTTCAGCGCCAGCTCTCCAGCTTGGATCCCGCCCAAATAGTACCTAAAAAGATTTATTGCGCTTTTAGAACATCACCAACTCGTTTTACAAATTATTTTTTTTGCCAATTGTATATATACGAAAACTATACGAAAGATGCAACTTTTTTGTCTGTCTGTCTGTTTGTTGCGGGTAATCTCCAAAACGGCTGGACCGATTTCGACTATATAGCAGACGCAAGAAGTAACATAGGCTACTTCAGTTTTAGAAAAGTATTTATGGTTCCGCATAAAACAATGAACACCCCCAAAATTCAACAAATCTTCTGAATTCACGCAGATAAAGTTGCTGGGCACAGCTAGTTATAAATATAATCAATTCAGCATTTAAGCGCGCACACACACAAACTTTTCTCACACGATATACACATGTACATATAGATAGACAGAGTCACACGTGTTTATAATTTCTATTTAATTAGTTTTATATGATAATATACGATTAGATAGAGAGAAGATAATAAGCCAATATAACGATTACAGCCCGAATTAAATATAATCTGTATTAAAACATGTTATTTTTGTTCTCGACTAGAACTGTATATCAGACTATGTGGTAGTCAATCGATTATTAAATAAAAATGGCCAAGAGCGGATCAAGATACGCTTAAAAAAGAAGGGTTCCGTATTCCCGACAAATGATATAAAAGTGTGATATTCTCGAATTAGCACTTCGTATAAAGAAACTTGCCAATATGCAATCAATACAGCTTTGAGAGCGAGAATCAAGGGCAACATGAGGGCTGCTTCGACCGCGAACTTCAATCGTTCGCTAAGCAGCACTTCATGAAAACTTCAACTAAACAGCCAAGTAAAAACGATATCACAATTGTGAATAATACCGATTTATATTTTTTAAAATTAACGATTGCTGTGGATATGACTATTGATTATAACTAATGAGAGACAAATTTCTTTGAGCATTCCATGGATTCACGATGCATGTGCCGGGTCCATCGCGTTGAAGAATAAGGAAACATAGCAGTAACGCTTTTTTTATTTTATTTATTTATTGTTTAATTCCAGATATTACAAATATAGTACTTAAAATGATGTAAACATACACTCGTTCGAGTTTTTCCGTGCATCAGTGTCGTCTTTAACAATAACTTCACCTTGACTGCCAGTGTTTCCTCCCTTGCCTAGCCAAATCGAGTGTGATCCTACTAGTACGGCATTAGATGTACTTTTTGATAGTTCTTAATGAGCCGAGGTCTTTAAGTAGGTTGAACAAGTTTTTGTTGGTATACCCCTCGCTCCCGCCTTTACCGCGTATAAACTAAGTAAAAATACTTAAAACTTTCCATGTTGATAGAACGGGCCAAAAACTCTTTAGGAAAATTATTTTGAACAACAGCGGACAACAACTTTAGAAGTTATTTAACAAATACGTTAATAGTGTATCAGATACGGAACCCTTCTATATAAGTGTGTCTTGACACGCTCTTT
Organism: Charaxes varanes; assembly: GCA_024363005.1. Lineage (NCBI taxonomy): Eukaryota > Metazoa > Arthropoda > Insecta > Lepidoptera > Nymphalidae > Charaxes > Charaxes varanes. Next base: position 244,662 of record JANCMC010013033.1, on the reverse strand, counting down.
GCCGTTTTTCCTGTTTTCAATTAGCCTATAGTGTCCCACTGCTGGGCAAAGGCCTCCTCCTTATTGATCCATTATCCTCTTTCCTGGGCCAATCTCATCCACAACTTCCTCACAAAGATAACCAAATCCTCACGCCACCTCTATCTGCCGGGTGGCTGGCGGCCATGGTTGGGCTTACATTAAGTCGCAATATTGGCCCACCTTTGCGGGTCCATTCAAGCCATATACCCAGCCCATTCCCACTTCAGCTTTGCTTTCCTGTATCCTATAAACATTCTATATATACTAAAGGTAAAGTCTATTTTTTTATTCATATAGACTTTACAGTACTTATGAACGTCATACGTAAAATTAATATCATATAATTTGGCGATAAAATTTACGATTTAAAAGCTAAATTTACCATGGTTCCAACGCGCCCTGCTCTGAGAAGAGCCCGCAATAAACTCAGTCGGGTATATTTTTGTCACCACCATTTCACAATTCAGATACGCTTAGAGCAAATCTTAATGTTTCAAGCATGTTTACAATTCACAGAGCATATGGGAATATGAGATTTACATTTAATCAAGTTTTCGCGGGTTTCAGATAACGAAAATGTGTTTACCGCTATTGTTTATCATAATATATGACCTATTTCTAATATATATCTTTACTACTTTATATTTTAGCAACATTGTCACTTCTAGAGCATGCTATGAAGAAACGGAAACGGTGGGGCACTTGTGCGACTACGGTGTGCTGCCAGAATGAGAATGAATCTCTTCAGTGTGGACTATCCAAGGTCAAAAGACAACAGTTCCTTCAGGTTACATAAGATCCTTGAACTGCTCGTCTGGATTTTTGAAGCCTTGTAGCTGCGGGAACAAGAAAGGGAGCGAGCAGAAAACATCCAGCTGGGTCGAAGAGCATCCTCAGTGCGGGTCTTATATACATATTGTTATACAGAAAGAATTTATAAAATCCATACGAAACTTAAGTATTTTATTATTTACTTTAAACAAGCAAATTACTATTTGTAATTTCCCAAATTTACATTCATACAATTAATTTATACAAATACTTTTAATAGCTATTGTGGTAAGGGAATATTTTAAAAGGGAGTTTTTTATATTTCTAGTATTATTAGGCACACATAGAAGCGTGTGTCCCGACAGTGCAATCTAACACTCACCTTCACTGCCAGTGTTCCCTCCCCTGCCTAGCCAAATCCGGTATGATCCTACTAGTGCGGCTTTAGGTGTCCTTTCTAATAATGAACTTATGATAGTTCATGACAAGTCAAGGTCTTTTAGTAGGTTGTACATGGATTTTGCTGGTATACCCCTTGCCTCCTACTCCTACCTCTACCGTGTATAAGCTGGTTTTATAACCGTTTTTGATGAGCTCATTAGTTCGGTCAAATTACTTGTCCGTTTTTATCAGATGGTCTTTAGGGATCTTGGTCTTCCATAGAACTGTAAGCTCTACAAGTAGAAGGAATATGTCCGGCTTGGATGACGAGACAACAACATCCTTTGGAATTTTGTAATGTTTTTCATACGTATCCATCAAAAGAGCCCAATCGGGTGCATTATCTAATATGGTCACCGGTTTCATTCCCGATTTCATATTCGATCATAAATATTTCCATAAAGTCACTTAACTTCATACTTATATCTGGTCACCAAGCATAATGTAGGCTAATAATAATAATATACGTTTATTTCTATCCACAAACTTATTACAACACATATGTATTTAGAAGTACGAGGAGGTCGTGGCCTAATCAGTGGTCGGCATTTGAGTCGATCGCTAAGTTAAGTTGCTCTGGCTGCGACCGGATAAACGTCGATTATACATACAATTTATAATTACACTGTATAAAAATAACGTTATATTTTATTATTATTATTATGTTATAGGAAATAAAAAACAAAGCAACAATATCCTAAAATATGTCAAATTTTTAATGCTACTATGTATGTGTGCAAAACTTATGTATAGCATATACTCTTATATAATTATAATAACCATTATGTACAAAATTCGTATAGAATAGGACTAGTTTTCTAACATTTACATTTTCGTTTACAATAAGACTAGTTTAGTAATTGTAGATTGTCACACCGGGCCCAAAGTGAGTTATTAATACACTAACATAACTAATATTTAACACGAGTGCATTAATTAGTCACTTCAGCAAGGTGCCTAACCTACTTTCCTTTCAACTACATCGGTGTTCATTTCAATTTTTTACATTTTCTTGCTAAAAATGAAGTATCAAAGTTTTTCAGTGAAATAGAACGCGCGTTATTTGTTATTTCTTTCGGTTTTCATTCAGTCGATATTTGTTTACACCCAGTATATTTTCGATACAATGCATACATTTTATATAAAACTTAGTGGGAGACATTAAACCTCTTAGGTAAATTTATATCAAATTAAAAACAGTGCAACAATGAAATTTCACACAACATTTCAGCACTGTTTTGAGTTCTAAGTTTCGCCAAACTTTACAAGATTCTCGCATCTTAAACAACAGACCACTTGCTACTGGTGGAGTTACTTTTGAAACGTCTGCTTTTAAACAAAGGTAGCCACCATACCCCAGACACTTAACTTTATTTTTATTAAAAAAATAATGATTTTAAAAGTTCTATAAAAATATACTTAATATTCTCGCTAACCCTCCAAATAGACTTTTTTAAATGCGAGCTCGGGGTTTGAATGAGCATCTTGCAGACTTCAGTCCTTCCCTTGCTATCGAGTGTACAGAGAGTGAGTTTTATCAAAAGCAGATGCAGTTTTGACTTCTATTTTAACGATATTTTTACAATGGTATCCAGGGTTTGATGACGGAGCTGGAAGGTAGACATACAAACTACGTCCTCGAGTTTGGGCTGGTTTAATTCGTCTTGACGAGTGCTTTGTCTTAAGATGGTATACATTGGGTTTTATGATAATAATTAAATCTATACATAAATAAATATATACAGGACCATATGACACACGAACAACTGTCCCTAAAGTAGACGACTTAATGCCTGTGGTATGTAATGTATGTAACATATGCCTGTGATAAATGAATATTTTTTTCTTAATAAAATGATATGTCAACCATGGAGTTTGGGCTCATCTGATTCGTCTTGACGATTTTTTTAGTTGGGTTGAGTCTACCAATAAAAAAGGGGTCAAGAGCGTGTCAAGTCACACTTATACAGACGGATTCCGTGTGTAATACGCGGTAAATGTATTAATGAAATAACTTCAAAGCTGTTGTCCGATTTCGCTATAAAAAAAAATCCTAAGAGGTTTTTAGCATGTTCTATCAACATGGAAAATTTCGAATATCTACGAGTATTAGTTTAGAAATGCTAAGGGGCACAACCTTACGGGCAGACGGACGGACGGACAGACCGAAATTGTAAGGGTTCCTTGTAGTACTACGGAACCCTAAAAAGGGTACTAATCAAAATAAAGACTATCTTATCTCTCAAGTTGGACCAAATTACATATAAGAGCGAACTTAGATGAATATCGGAAATTTTTAGCATGCCTATCAACTTGGTAAATTTTGTCATCACAATCTCTACATATAATAGTTTAGAAATCCTAGGAGGAGGACCACCTTGCGGGCAAATACACGGATAGAACGGGGAGAAAAGAGGAACTACTAAAAAAACCTACCTACCGCAGAAAAAATAATTGATAATTAGTAAACATCCGCTAAGAAAAAAAGAAGGATTTTTCTATAAGGCCAGATTCAGGAAGTCTACAGGAAACAGCTAGTATGATATATAAATTGATATAATAGTCGAAATATCACAAGTTCTATAACAAGATCTACTGTACGGTATTCAATATAATCGAAACGTTAACAGTTCGTGATCGTTCGGGTCATGTCACGTAAGGAAAGGTTGGCACTCATAGTTGGTGAAAGCCGCGACGTAACTGCAGTTCCTTGTACCACACCCCTACCACCGCAGTCAGCTGACACCCAACACCCACGGTACAGAAAATACTTGTTTACCTATTGGATAATACACACGAGCGAGTAATACTTGAGGAATAGGCGACAACTGAATGTTATGTTACGCTATATATAATCTTACACTCAAACAGGTTTTGTACCAACGCGCTGGACGTAAACATCTGCATACGTTTTGCTTCAAATATCTATAAGATTCGGTAGTCATTTATTATTCCTTATAAATAAAAAATTGGTTGCTGTGAAGTCGGTTCACGGACGATAATTTTACGTAACAACGCCGAAAGCTTAGACCGATCGTGCCTCTCTATCGCTTGTTCCGCGCTGTGGCTTGCACGCTCGGCTCAGGCGCGAACGTGACAATGAGTCATGCTGTCTTGTGCGAGTAGCCGGATATCATCGATCTATAAGACGTTATTTTAATATAAATTTATATAAAAGGACAGCACGAATTGTGGTTGGTTAAATGAATATATTTTCACTAAGAATTCGTCACTAAATTAATAAAAACAATAACATAACTAACAACATTTTGTACGATAGTCAGAATGTGTTTTCATTCTTACGTCACACATTCTGTGAATTCCGATAGCCCCCACGCCTCCCACCGTCTAATCAGCTGACTGATATCTAATACCTGCGGAAACAGGAAATACTTGTTTATCTATTGGATAATAAATTTCCATTACTTGCGAATATTTATCACAAGCACGGAGTGTTAAATTACATAGCTATATTTTGGGCCACCTAACTGCTAGCACCAGCTATAAGCTTTCTTAAGACATTTTGTTTATATATATTTTTTTTTTTCAGAATTGTGATGGCCTGGTGTGCGGATACTCCCGTTCGGCGCCGACTAGAAACATAGATACCTGTGGATTTGGTAATTTATTGGACATAATTTTATTTTTTGTTCAGTATGATCAATGATCGATACTTTATGAACTTTGAGATACTCAAACAACATCTTGACTGTTTTACTATCAATCCTGAATATTTTAACCAACTAGCTAACCACAATATTAAAGCTTTTGAGATTAAATTTTCATTAATAAAACCTTCTATAGAAGAAATATATAAATACAAAATTCAACTATTATTGTTATTGCAGAACACAGAGAGCAAATGAACTTGGCCACATCCATGTTAGACGGATCTGCCTTATATGGAAGCTCGGAAAAGGAACTTCGTTCCTTGCGTTTATACGACGCTGGTAAAGTGGACGTTGGCTCGTGTCGCAAGTAAGCATTTATTTATTTAGTATTGCAATTAGAGACAGAGACGAATTTCTTAGCATTTCATGGAATCAACGTGCGGTTATCGGTGCCATCGCATTGCAGTGGAGGCACCTATAGCAGTGCCTGAGAATTGTAACCCAGATGTAGTTTAAAGTGGCCATTGACTGAACGCGAGGTTCAGTGCCAGTGTTCCCACCCCTGTCGGGTCATTTTCGGTATGATCCTTCTAGCGCGGCTTTAGATGTCTATTCTAATAAAGAAGCTTTATATAACCGGAGCCAGACATAGCTCAAAGTGTTTGTACATTTTTGACCTTGAAGTTCACAAAGTACTACAAAACTTTGTACAGTTACTACTAGTTGATCATTCAAATGAAGCTAGATCTAGCTCCGATATTATACATAGGAGATTAATTTACGTAGTAATATTAATTGTCTATGGCCATAAACCTAGTGGGGACTATGAGTAATTATTTATAATCATGTAATTAACTCTTCTATGCACACAGTTGGTCATACAAAACAATAACTTGTGATTAATCGTGTGAATTCATCCCGTTGTATGCGTGAATGTTATTTGTTTTTAACACATGAATTTTAACACATTACCTACCTACTTATAATTATTGTTTTGTACTTATCTTAACAAAGCAACAATTTGAAATTTCTGTAATATTTTTGATCAAATAAGCTTTAAAAGATTATGTTAATTTAGATCTTAAAAGTATAGAATCTTAATTTGATACCATACAAAAATAATGATTCGAGATTTATTTAAGAATTAAAAAGAAGAAAAAACTAGATTTTTTTTAACATTTCCTAAGTCAGAGAGCCCTCAATAGGCTATCGTAGTCCAGGATTACACGGGTTTACTTCCTTGCAGTCCACCATTTCCACTGTTTCCAAGTGGGCCTATTTTTTAGATATTTGTAAATACTATTTTATATTTATTTTTTAACACGGGTAGGTTTTATAAGACAATATAATTTTAAAATCTTTTACTTTGTTTTCTTATGCATTGTCATTGTATAGTTTTGGTCTCAGATCACAGAAATTTCTATGATATGATGCTCGGGAAGTGTCAGTAGCATGGTTTTCTTAATATATTACTTTTTCCCTTTTTTTTGCTTTTCTTCAATGCCCAATCTCAATCCTGTACATCCACTGTTTAACTATTTAGGCTCTCTCGTATTGAATACTAAATTTTTTTTTAAAATAAAAGAATAATAGGAATACTTTTTCGGTATGTCTAATATTCCCTTTTCCCCTCCTACTAAGCTTAAATTAAAAGCCTGTATAAGGAGTGGGTGCGTACTATACCCCAACGGCGGTGGGGTTTGAATCGGATACCTTGCGGATTTCAGTCCATGCCATATACCGTTGAGCTATTAAGGCTCAAATTGAAATTATTTAAGTAAAGGAAAACAATTCTAATGTAGCACGATTTCATTCGGTACATAAAAAAATTACAAAAGGTCTGAGACACGGATTGTATTGAGACAAAGGCAATGCAACCTTCACCTGGAGCGCATTCCATAGATTTGTATCTAAATGAAAATCTTAAAGCGTACGCACCATTTGCAATCCATAGACGTTCTAGTCACGACTTATGTGCGATTACTTCGAAAAATCTATCGAAAAATCCGTTTTCTACTAGTCTATTAAGTACTAAACTAACTCCTAGCCAAATTTCATCTATGTACGTCCCGCAATTTTCAAGATTTCGTAATAGGTAACCTTTCGCCTGTATATAGATTGTAATAACAATTTTCTCGAATACGTTTTTTTCACAATTTTGTGTAATAATTTTTTGTTATTGAAACTTTGGTACAATGATTCTTCTTCTATCTAACGTTATCCAGGTCTACTCCCAGCCGCCTTAATTGCAGAAGATGTGGCTGAGGGACAAGTTAAGTTTACTAACTGTCGTCTGACCTCAATGCTCGAAACCCCCACAATTTCTTCAACCTCACGACTAACAGCACTCAGAATTCAAAGAACCTAGCAAGAACACCTCGAACCTTTTGAGTCGAAGAATCGACTTTGAAAATATTGGTGCTGGGTGCGCATCGGACCCTCCTTAGAGTCAACGCGGGTTTCATTAGCATTGATTAAAAGCATGACATGACAAAGGTTCGTGGTAGGGTCTTTGAGGCCCTAGTACGAACATTTGGAACCGTTCAAATTTGAAGAGTCGACTGTATTTAGGACGAAAATGTTCGTGCTAGCCCCTACTATAAGGAAATTTAATCAACCGTCTAAGAATTGGCAGGGGACTGAATAAATCACTTTGCGACTCTACAAAAGCCTCAACAATGTGGACCGTTCACGCATAGTTTTATTGATCCTATATCGGCAGCGAAGGATCCTTTGGGGCAGATGTGTCAAGTTTGTAATACGTGGGTGTCGGAGGGTTACGCAGTAGTTAATAACTTTAAGACGAATTAAGTTACCTTCTCGGAATTCAAGATCAAGTTGGTCCATTGTTTAATGGGAATACTACGCCTAAACGTGTTCTCAATATGAATTTATTACTTCTGTCTTTTGGAACGAAGTTCTTTATCGCGCATTACACTCTCTGAGTGGATGGGACTATTGGAGACTAAACAAAATTTAATAAGACGCCTTTTTAAAAAGTGTAACACTAAATATTGTAGGACATAGATTAAAAAACCAAACATTGTACTTATTAACACCGTTTTCAGTAGATGCCACGCATCAATGGGCTCCAGCAATCTTTTCTCCATGTAATCCCTGCATTAGTGAACAAAAGATGGGAACAAGTCTGTTGTCATATATTGAAGCGTTTCCAATTCAAGGATGCTCGTCTAAAACTAATAAAACACAAGTCTTCAATTTGATTTATATACGCTTAGATTTACATATACACGCGTGGCTCTTTCTTCTTCAATGAGATGAACCTGCATGCTAAATACATGATATACTAAGAACTGCCTCGTCCGCCAGGGCCCTCACGCGTGCGATCGCGTCCACGGTGAATTTGCCCCGACGGAATCCGAACTGAGATTCGCTCAGGTCTGGTCCTGTCTCCTCTAGGTGCCGAGCGAGGCGAACTGCGACGATGCGCTCGAAGATATTACCCACCTCAAAGAGTTACATAGGCTATTTCAGTTACTAGAAAAATAATAATGGTTTCGTACAAAAAAATAAAACTCTCAAAATTTAAAAAAAAACAATAAAAGCGCGTGGACGAAGTCGCGGGGTACAGCTAGTTATAAATAAGATTTGGCCGTCCTTCTTTCGTTTTTGAACTCAAGTGATAAAGTATTTCATGTAACAACTATAAACCTGATTGACAAGTCTCCTGTCTGTATTCTGTGTACAATCACGAAAGCTAAATTACGTTGTCTGGCCAAAATTAGTTTGTTTATTAGGTAAAGGGTAATTAACGTCGTGGACGCACACATTGTTCGCACCATGAGGGACTTGGGAATGATGTCGGCACATAATAAAAGCTTCAGGAGCAACTCCCATGAGCAATTGTGTAGGTACAGCAGCACTACGCATCTTTATGAATAAGTTCTATCCTTCTATGTAACGGGGTATTTGACGATTAAGCGGGTTGTTGTACGTCCATTGGGTGGCAAAAGCTGATGGTGCAACGTTAGCCGGGAAACTATAATTAATAATACTTAATTGAAGTAAAACTTCTTTACGTAAGCTTAACTTGAGGAGTAAGCCAGCGAATGCGTGCCGAGAGCGTTATGAAAATTGTGATAAATCACATTGGCTGGCATAAATGGGTAAATATCATTCAGAAAGCTAGTTGAACGGTCCCGTTTAGTGTTTGGTATATTAATTGAACCGCCAATTAAGCTGTCTGCCTGCAACATATAGATGGACATATGGATGGAACTAAAGAAGTTTTACTTCAGTCGCAAAGCACACTCGTTTTATTTTTTAAATTTGTATTAAAATGGGTACAAGTTTTTACAGCCCATAACTTTTTTAAATTATGCAATATAAATCAAAGAGCATGGTATAAAAATTCCCAGTTTTATTCAAATTTGTGGGCTTACGTAATGGGTTTAAATTTGTATGCAATTTGCTGACTAACTCTGCCAAATATGAACGGAGATTGTTTTCGGTTGTTTAGAGTCGATGCTTTAGGGTGTATAATTATTATAAGTGTTATAAGTAGTTAAACTGTTTAGTTTTATTTGTTAATTATTATTATCATTTATCTTTTTATTAATTAAAAAAGAAAATCGCCCTCAGAGGACATAAAGGAACTAAAAAGCAAAAAAGACACCCGCTGATGTTTTGAACTCGGTGCCAAGCGAAATAGGTTCTTCGCTTTCCCGGTGGCATCTACTCCAACACATGTAAAATTCAACTCAAACAATAAAAGAATCATCAAAATCGGTTCATTAATGGCGGAGAAATCGCGTTACATACATACACTAAAAAACCTGCACAAATATTGAAAACCTCCCCCTTTAAAAAAAATACCTCAATTATTAAGTTCCATTGCGGCTTACTTATAAGAATAGTATTTGCTGATTCTACAAGAAAAGGCAATACCCATCGCGCAAAAAATTGACTACGTAAAAATACTCTCAATATGATGGTAGAATTTATGTATATCTGTTACTTCAAACGTCAATAAAAAAGACCAAAAGCGTGTCAAGACACGCTTATATAGAAGGGTTCCGTATTTGATACGCTATAAACTTATTTGTTCAATAACTTCAAAAGTTGTCCGATTTCGTTAAAAATAATTTTCCTAATGAGTTTTTAGCATGTTTTATCAACATTAAAAATTTCAAATCTCTACGTATCAAACTATTGTTTGGAAATGCAGAAATTGGAGGGGAGAACACTTTATGGGCAGACAAATGGATGAACGGACGTGACATTAGTAACACTGATGAGCTCGGATATTAAAAAAAAACAGTGTTAAAATAGTGTACCAACGTATCATCCGGCTGCACTAAGTACTGTTTAACTTAGCGATCGACTCAAATGCCGACCACTGAACACGCCACAACCTCATCTCACATATCTCAAAATAAATTAAAGTTATAAAATTATTTTTTAATTGATAAAAGCGAACGGTCATCTGTCACGAAATCTCTTGGGACGTTCAATAAAAGATGAAATTAGACAGAGGTAGTTAGTAGTTAGTAGACATCATTCATTCATTCATTCATTCACATCCGGTAAGAACGGATTATTTGATAGGAGATTAAGGAGGTTCAGGAGATATCGCAAGTTTACGCGGAAAGGTCCTGGGAAACAGCTAGTAGTAGTACTTAATTCTGTATGTCTGTAATCGAAATATTTGTCTATAATTCAAATATTTAAAAGTGAGGAGTTCGTGGCGTAATCAGTGGTCGGCATTTGAGTCGATCGCTAGGTTAAGTTGCTCTTGCTGCGACGGGGTGATAGATGGGCGACCCATTCTAGCACTGGTTCATATTTGATATCCGACATCCTCCGTGTTTCGGAAGGCACGTAAAACATTGGGACCCGATTAATGTCACTTTGTGATATTAGTCGTAAGGTTGTATATGTATATGTATGTATCTATTATCTTTTCAGGTTGTCCTTTGACATAGGCCTCCCCTAGTTCCTTCCACACTTCTCTGTCTCGAGATCGCATACATTTCTTCTCTTCCTTACTTTCTTAATAGTCCACCGATGTTGCAACCTTATGTTTAGCATGTTTCGCTTCATTTGACGATGGCAGTTAAACATTGTTTAATCTATCATTTTACATCATGGTCTGACTGTCAATAAAATATATTCTTACTGTGATTTATTAAGACGTGAAGTAATAACTTATGAAATATGGCCCAATTAAAAATTAAACAGTAGAGCGTGTGCACATGCTAATATTTTTATGAAACTTGTATTATTATTAAATTATAAAGAAAACCTCACGCACGCAAATGCCAAACGATTTACACACACTTATATTCATTTTACTATAACAGTATGTCAAAGCTAAGTCAAGACGACCATAAGCATATTAATTGTCAAATATAACCATTTTGTTGTTGAAGGAATTATTTTTTTAAATAGCTTTAATAACGCATAACATGGTTCATAAATCTAAAGATTTGGGGGCGTATTTAGACCAGCTGACGATCTCTAACAGTGAAAATTGGTCACTAGGTTCATGTCTTATGCGTCATGCCTAGCGATGATAGAATGATTGATGATGTTTTCGATGGCATCACCGCAAGCTGCCCTCAAGACGTTTACTCTTGAAGAGTTAATACCTTTGCAAGCTGACTTCTTTCCCGACAGAGTAGCCGTTCAATGGATATCAGGTAACTTTTTCCTCACTTTATTCACAGATATAGTTACAAAATGTGTAATTTTAAACGTACACAGCGGCAGAATTGGCGGAACATAAAAAAAGGAGAATGTAAAATAGTTTTGAAACATTAAGGGTTACAAACTAACGTCAAAAAAACGTTTCACTTTTTGCTATTCAGCGAAAGCTACCGGTGTGTGTGGTTTTAGATTTATTTACAATGTTGTGTAACGTTTTCGCTATTTTATAGATACGGAGTACATTAGCTCAGAAACTCTTTCCGTAAAAAAGTACGATGCTCTGTCAGGAAACTACTCTTTGGTCCTAACTCTGGCTGAACTGGTAAGTCTTATGTCATTGTAATAATAATAAAGAAATAATATTTAGATTTTATGAGATATAATATTTTATACAAACAAAAAAGCCATCGAAATACAACAAAACTGTATTTTCATAGGCTAATTAGATAAGCAGGCCCTGACACGTTCTTTTTTTTGTATGAGTTTCTTTAATATTTATTAACTTGTGGACCCGATAGACATTGTCGTGCCCGACGGTGGCTTACTATTACATTATGTATTCATTAATAATAACGTTATTATTATAATCAGCCATCTGTATCCCACAGTTGCGATACTCACTGCCCAACAATTCGTAAGTACATAGATTATTTAATTTCTATGTGGAATCAGTTACCAGCTTCGGTATTCTGTAGGTGTGCCTGTAAATAAAAGGGTATTTTTCATAGATTAAGGATTCTGTAATGTACAAATATTATAATTTGTACAATGCTTTTGCTGCGTCAAAGTAAATGAAAATAAAATGTAGTCTTCGAATGTATAATGGGTATAAGCGTGTTCTTAACATGTCCTTTAAATTTATCAATAGATAGATTGCAATTGGTATTTTAAAGAATATACGTATACTTGCGCCCACAAACGATTTTTAAATACAAGGTAATTGGTTTTTTTTTTTTATAATCGGTATACATATAGTTAGATGTAGCAAATTAATATTTTATTTATTTCTTCCCCTCTGAAATTGAAACAAACTCCCCAGAAACGCGAGCGCGGCCGCATGCGCGTTCACCAACTCAACAACGTGAATGCGGCGCTGCGAGCTCTGGCCGCCGCAGGCGTGCGTCTCGTCAACATCAGTAGCGGAGATATCGTCGATGGGAACCCGAAACTCCCAGCCCACTCCCACTTCAGCTTAGCTGACTTCTTCCGTCCGTCTGTCTGCCCGTAAGGGGGCCCCCCCCCCCTAGCATATCCAAATTATTAGACGTAGGGACTTGAAATTTTCCATGTTAATGGAACATGCTAAAAACTCATTAGGAAAATTCTTTTGAACGAAATTGGACAACAACTTTTGAATGTATTTAACACATACGTTAATAGCGTATCATATACTGAACCCGTCTTGAGCGTGTCTTGACACGCTCTTGGCCATTTTTTCTTTTTGAACAATAAGCACAGACGTAAATCCAAGAGACAAAAATTTTATAACTCGATTCTGATGTTCTATTCTCGGACCCACCAACTTTCTTCTTTGACTAGTTCTTTTTAAACTATATTCTTACACAAAGGCGAAAAACTTTGTCTTTCAAAAATACTAAACTTCATTTAAAATGCCTTCTTGTACTATACAGATTATTCTGTAAGCGGAACTTATTTCAATAATAAATAAATATATATATATAGGATTATATGACACACGGACGTCTGTTCCTAAGGTAGATAACTTAATGCCTGTGTTATAGGTACCAAGCGTTAGTAATACACATTTTTTTTAAATATATAAAGACATACATATGGATAATAAAACCAGACCCAGACCCTACCAGACTCGAGCCGGGAATCGAACTCACGATACCCGGAGCGGAAGTCTATATACACTAGCATTGTGCTAAAGTTTTTACTCTTTAGTGCGCGCAATTTTCCAAAATTGGTACCTAAAGTTTTCGCTTCACGTATTAATATATCAGATAGTATATACACACGTATCAAACCATAGAGGGTCTCTAGTACCTTATAAAACACAATATTAGCTAAGTAGCGTTTAAAAAATCAAACAATATACTTCCTAGAAAATTTCCAGGTTCCACTGCAACCTAAGTCAGAGAATCTACACGCACTAATTGCTTTATTAACATTTCATAGTGTAGAAAGATTTCAAAGGAGCTATTTAGTCCGTAGAGCGTGGCGTGTTCCGCACCCTTTATAAAAATGAGTTTCGAGCGCATAAATCATAGCACAGTAATTAGGAACTGGAAAATTTGTGTAATACGGGCCTTTTTTACCTTCATTTCCATACGAGATACGGTTCTTTTGATGGATACGTATGAAAAACGTTGCAAAATCCCCGGATGTCGTCGTTTCATCATCCAGACCTGAGATCATCCCTTAATCAAAGTTATTGAAACAGGCAGTTCACCTGCATCGTCCGTGACTATAGTATTCGTATCCCCCTAAAAACTCATTAGGAAAATTATTTTGAACGAAATCGGATCACAACTTTTGAAGTTATTTATCAAATACTTTTATAACGCCAATATCACGTGAGAAAGAGGTATTGGTACTCGGAGGCGCCGGCCCAATCCGGCTGCAGACCAAAAGGACTGCAAGCATGGCTGCAAAATAAAAATCAAGTACATATAGGTTTCTTTTTTTTTCAAAAAAGTTCCATTTTTAAAACGTAACGGCTTAAAAACTAAACTAATTTTAGTCAACTTGAAATGACGTATGATTATTGTTTTATTAAAGTTACTAATTGCGAACGAATTGAGTAGCAATTGTGTGTTTTTAACACGCAAGGACGCCTACATCTTTGCGTGCTTATATTTTTAAATGCATATATTAGACTAAAACAGATTGAATACTAACACGCTTTGACTTAAATCGATGCCGATTTCAGTTCGTATTTAATCTCAATTTGCTTAGAAATAAAGTTAAGTCCTGATTAAAAAACGAATTGAGCAAAACTTTATTTGAGATGTCGCGGTGACAAAATTATTATTTAAATTCATTGTATTTAAATTACAATTCTAGATTTTAACATGATTTTATGATTAACTAGTGGTTCCCTCGACTTCGCCCGTGTAAAATTGGGTAGAAAAAAATGGATTCAATATTAGCGTGATGATATATAGCCTATAGCCTTCCTCGAAAAATGGGCTATCTAAAACTGACAGAATATCTTGTATCAGGCCAGCAATTCCTGTGAATGATGCGTTCAAGCAAACAAACAAAGTCTTCAGCTTTATATATTAAAGTATGGATATAGAAGTATAGATTATTTAATGGTCGTATGTCTTCACTTTATTATTAATTTTTAATTTGTATGCGTATATGGGTGTTTGAACTATGGAGCATGGAGCGCATCATGCTTGGCATTTGGCTTCAAAACCAATTTGAGAAAACCCAAATCAGACTCCGCAATAAAAGTTAAGGACGTCACATGGCTAGATGTGGTGATGGCAGGTGGTCTACGAACCGAAATAAGTCTAGATTGGTTTGGAGATATCCTGGTCGTCCCATGGCTCGATGTGCGGATGATGTGAGAGTGTTGGGAGGTGGCTGGATGAGATTGGCAAGAGATAGGGGAGAGTGGCAGAAGCAAAGAGAGGCCTATGTCCAACAATGGGTTATCAAGCGCTGACAATGATGATGGTGATAATATTGGCGTTGCCTGAAAGAAATGAATACAATACAATTACCGACTCAGTCACAAATTAGTTAACAATATAGTTTCACTTAAAGTACCAATAAAAAATGGTCGTCTCATGGCTCAACAGGCGAATGATGTAAGGAGAGCGGAAGGAGGCAGGCACGTCAAAGTGTGGGAACCCGATTAATGTCACTTTGTGATATAAGTCGTAAGGTTGTAGAAATCGTGCGGATTCCGAGGATGATATCAGATAGCAATCGGTCATCTTAACTCGCCCCACAGCCACACTACAATCCAAGCGGACCCTGGTATTTAACCGGAATAACGTTAAGAAGAAGAATATCCCGTACGAAGCGTTTCGATGCTTCTTTCCTTATCCGAAAGGCTAAGGCGTGGAATGCTCTCCCGGCGTCTGTGTTCCCAGACCACTACAACATGAATATCTTTAAGGCAAGAGTGAATAGGTTCATTCTAGGCAAGCGCGCTCCACCGAAGACCGCATCTACACTTTATCAAGTGTGACTGCGGTCAAGCCCATAACTATCTCCAATAAAAAAAAAATGTATATACGAAACCCCTCTAAAGCGTGTCTGGACCGACTCTTGGCCATTTTTTTTACTACAAAAATTATTCTTAGTTATGCCTCTATAATATAAATAGAGATTAAATGATGTTCGTCGGTTAGAACATCTTCTGAGAACGGATGGTCTAATTTGGCTAATTACTTTTTAATCTATCCCTTATAACGATAATGAAGTTTTGAGAGGGGAAAATATCTGGAATTATCTGGAATACAGAAAATTTTAGAATAAAATAGAGAGAGAATTTTTTTATTGTACGTAAATGTGTTTTAATGTTTGTATAAACTGTAAGTGTCATCTGTGCAACGAGGAACCTTTTTGTTTAGGTACCGACTTCAATACATCAGAAGGTACTTTTCTTTTTTCGCTGGGAAATGGCTTAACGCACGCCTCCATCCGCAGATGAACCGGTATTCCGGCGGCACCTGCGGATAGAAGTACGGGACTCGCTGGCAATGCCATAATACCCACTTAAACCCAGCAAAGCCCTCTTCATCCTTGGTAGAACACCGGAGGCTCCGCATTAGTAGGTGTCTAGCATATCGTATGGAAGTACCAATTTTCTTTACAAAATTCTTTAATTTATTTAAAGAATTTTGCTATAGTCGACCCCATATCGCTTGGCTAAAACGTACGTTGACCCCTCGTGAAGGCTCGCTAAGGCTCTCAATTTTTTTTCAAAGTCGAGTCTATTTTTATACATTATCTACGTCACGTCGGAGTTGGATGGATTATTATAGTCCTTAATTATTGATTAAGGTATGTGGAGCATTAAAAAAAAATAATTTATCATAAAAATTGCAGGATTCTAGAAAATAACACTGGAAAATTGTATTCACGTAGCCTGTGTATCACCGATTTTTATTACAATTGTAATTAGTCTATTTGAATTAAAACAAAAAAATATGCAATACAACAGCTTTTGTAACACTTACAAAACTACTTCGTGAAAATAATAAAAACCCGTTTTTATTGAAAGTTTAAATGCCTCCGTTGAATATTTTTGGGTCAAACCACGGCAACGGCATCCAATGGGACACGATGCCTTAGCGGTACTTCACGAGGGGTCAACGTACGTTCTTACTAAGCGAGATGAACTATCATATCATACTTAGTACAGGTTAGACGTTAAAGAAGATTCAATAATACTTGTAAAATATATTCTAAAGTATTTAATTAATGCATTCCTTGAAACAGATTCTAATAAATATTCAAATCTTATGCAGTTTGATGATTCTTTCTTTTAAAGAACGAAGTGCAAGATATTGAAACGATTTTTATTTAAAACGGCGATGAGCTTTTGCGAAACTTTTCTTTTTATAAAAGAAGATAGGAAAATTCTTTTATGCACTTTTTTATGTGACGAGCCAGAAGGCTTGCAGATGTGTTACAGGTCCTTGAAGAATGGAGTTTTCTCTCCTTATTATCGTTCTATATTTTGTTCTTTTTTTTCTAATGTGACTAAGGTAGCAACTAATTATGCCTGCTATATATATGCTACTCTCTATTCCTTCTTCTTCTTCCTAGCGTTATCCCGGTTAAATACCAGGGTCCGCTTAACTTGTAAAGGATGTGGCTGTACTCTCTATTCCTTATTAGACAAAAGGGGTGCCTAAATGACCTGTTGTTAATAGAACTAATAAATCCATTCTCAACCAGGCAAAGATCACGCCCAGGTTATCCACCAACTACTACCAAAGCATCCTTCCCTACTTTGGACATATCGCATGAAATATTGAGGGAAACAGGACAAGAAGGTGCCCTCCTACTAGCTGGTGGCCAAATAAGGCATTTAGATGGACTTATTATGTGTTAGCGATACCTCATTAAACGGTATAAATATAGCTGCGTAGCGTGCTTGCGATCTCTGCGTTCGACGAGTTCCTCGCGTGTAGGTCCCTAGCCGGGTAGAGACCCTCTGTCTCCCCACGTCACGTCATCTTGTGACGTCACATATATTACATATGTATATTTATTTATTATTGTTATTAGGATCTATTAAGTCGAAGACGACACGGCATGACCTTCAGTAATTGAAGAAAACGTATGAGAAGAACTGTCGTAAAATTCCTGAAACGGAACATAAAGTGAGCATCTCAATTTTCATAAAAAATGTAGAGCATTTAAAAGATATATAAGGCTATTACCACACAACACATTTAACACCGCACAATACCGCTTATGAAATACCTGTGAGCAACAAAACATTATTCTCAGGAGAAAATGATTCGTAAAATTTTTCTTCCATTTTATCCGGGAGCCGGATATAAATCTCACCCGTATTAGCCGCGGAGAACTGATGCCGGTATAGCGATCGCTTTTTTATCCGTCTTTTTAGAAAAGGGTCAATTATTTACGAGAAATTCATATATCGACCTTGTAGTTGCAGATAGAAGATTTCGGATTACTCTGCAACTTTTACTGTGTAACATGGAGTGTTCTAAGGAATTATACCGGCAGCTGAATTTCATAGGACATAGCGTCAGAATTCGATTCAACCAACACACCACTCTAAGAATTTTAGAGCCTCAATAGCTCAACGGTATAAGGTATGGACTGAAATCGGCAAGGTTCAAACCCCACCGCCGTTGGGACCTTCATTTCCAGACAAGAACTTTAAGATTCTGTTATAATAAATTTATATTATACTTAATATTTCTATGGGCCTCATTAGCTCTGAATGGACTGAAATCCGCAAGGTTCAAACCCCACCGCTGTTGGGGTATTGTCGCACCCACTCCTAATAAAAGCTTTTAATTTAAGCTTAGTAGGAGGGTAAAAGGGATTATTAGACATACCTTAAAAGTATTCTTAATATAAAAAAAAAATGTTGCTAGTTTGATTGGATTGAATTGCTTTAGAGTGGTCTGACTGAAGAAGTGCCTCCACACTACGGAACACCACAGTGATGATTGTAAAGTTTTGCTTTTTTAGTAAAGAAATAAGTCCTTAAGAAGGGAAGATATGGTATTGGTAATATGTAATGTGGCAGTTGTTTGGATCAAGAGGTAAAGATATATTCTTCCTGTAAATGGGCGTAGTATAGACCTTCCATGAAACTAAAGATTCGTCTTTCCCACCCTAACCCCAAGTTAAATAGTAATTCCTGTTTTCCACGCTCTACTCGAACACATTCTGTTTATCAGTATTATCCGGGGCGTTACACACGTCGATCGTTTTCAAAAGGGAACGAGACCTGAACGCCTTCACGGAGTAATACGCCCCTTTAGCTTATTTCAAGATGCTTTTTATCTATGGCATCAGCCAGTTGCTGCAAATCTGGTGTACTAGGACCAACAGCATTTTTGAAATGATTTACAATATTTGATAGGATCCACCCCCTGGGAGTATCATGTTTATTAAAACACTTTTGCAAATAATGCATTATTTTAGAACAATGTTGGTTGGCATAAAAAAGTTATAGGGAGCCAACATTAAAAGATAGACATATGCTGTCGCGGTCTTTTATTTAGAACTTTCAAAGGAAACAATTCCGTTATACATGATTATTGCGCAACTTTAACCGTTGTTCCGCACGCAGCGGAAGCAGTAGTTACGGAGATTAGCGCGTTAAAACAAATAAACAAACAAACTCTTCAGCTTTATGTATTAGTATAGATATGATATATAGAAGTAATCCATTCGTTTTTAATTAAAATTAAAAACGAATGGCTAATGATCTCTTGGCATTTCTGATTAACTTAAATCTGAATTTACAGGGATTTTTAGTGTAGTCATATTCTTAAAACGCAAACTCAATAACTGTTACTTATAGCAAATTAAATATTAAATAATTTGTCAGCTCGACTTCCGACAATTTACTTGAAATATTATATAGGTAATTTTCTAGCCGGAATAGCAAAACTTTATGCAAATTCTCTGCTATCGTCGTAAAACTGTACAATTTAATAATAGGAGAGGATGCGACTGTCGCGTCTGAAGTTGGCAATAAAACTGCGACAGAAAAAGGTAAAAAGCTTTTTTCTTACAAAAAACAAACACCTACCTCTTGTACTCTTTATTTTTTTTACTAAAAAGGTCCAAATGTTCGATGACGTTTAGACTGCCATTGCACTGTTTTTCCAATTTAATTATTAAGGCTAAAGTTATTTTAATGCGAGCATGATTTGACTTTACAATTATTTTAATAAAAAAAGACGCGAAGAAAATTTCTCTTCAAAATTAATCTGTACGGGCTTTGTTGATGTCGGATAACCAGTTTAATCCATTACTAGTGGCGTAACTATAGGAGGCAAGATTGCAAAATACCCGAGAAGCTAATATCGGGCCTCCCGTTCAGAAGGATCCTATCAGCTGTTATGACAGCTTTTGATGAGATTTATAATAATATTTGTCAGTCATCTGATGAATTGCCACGAGCCTCGACGCTATAGTTACGCTACTTTCCATCGCGTGTGCTTATTTGTATATGTATCAGCACAAAAGTCACGACAATTTTAGTTCGTGGCGCACCCCAACGTGCAGCAGCTGCTGGCATCCATCTGGTACGAGAGCGTGCCAGGCTTCAGGCGCAAGAACATGCTGCTGCAGGCGGCCGAGATGGTCCGCATCGGATATTAGATATAAAGCGGAAGAGTTGTTCCCATGTTTGTTTGCTTGAACGCGCTAATCTCAGGAACTACTGGTCCGATTTAAAAAAATATTTCAGTGTTAGATAGCGAAGAGGAGTGTTATCGAGGAAGGCTATATATCATCGCGCTAAAATTTCTCACCAATTTTACGCGGACGAAGACGCGGGTTCCAACTAGCTTTAGATATAATTAATAACTCCAAACAGAGATAACATAACACAATAAAATTATAATTTAACTAGCAGTTTCCCGCAACTTTGTCCGCGTTAAAAATATTCCTGCAAATTAGACCTCCTTATTCTGGCCCTGTCAAAAAATCACTTTGTAGCGGATGTCTAACTAAAAACTACCTCCTGCCAAATATCATCTTTATAAGTTTTTGTTTCGTTCGGTTTTCTTTCAACGGTTTTGTGAGATTTTGGGTTAGGTGACTTAACCGTGAATAAACGAATAGAACCTGGTTAACAATTAAATTGAAAAAAAAAAAAGATTAGGTAACTATTTTCTGATTCTGTCTCTTTTGGAACAATTGTATTTTAAACTTGAAATACTCGAATTTATAATTCGATAGTGGATACTATAAAATAAAATTAACTTTTAAGTATTAAATTCAAGCATAATACATTTAGAAATCCCTTCAGGCGCGTATCGACGCCACCTCAAAGGCCAGCTTTTTCTCGATGAGTATCCTCTGTAGCTGAAGTTCTTGCAGCCTGATCTCGGCGAGCTCTTGTTCAGCTAACAGTTCGGCCTGTCTAATACGTGCACTCACGCTGGGGTGTTGTGAGCGTATTATTGACGCAACATTGTGAAGCTTACGTTCTGACGACAACCATTCGGTCATTATCGGCTTCGACATCGTTACTTCGTTCCTGACCGAAGGTCGTTCAACTTTCGATTTGCTTAGGTTTATGACTGACTTGGGGCCCTCTTCATTGTTCATAGATCTGTAGCAATGTCAACCCAGCACTTGTTGCACTGTTAGGTGCAGTAGATAAAACAGAATTTTCTTTTTTCACGTTGCCCGACAACGTTCAAATTGGGCAACGACCCTCTTCTCTATACACGCCTTTATAATTTGTGCCGGGCAGCGATTCGTTCGTCACGCTTCACGGAACAAGACGCTAAACGGCGGCTCTTGCGTTCTTTACGTTGCACGACAAAGTTCACTCCGTGCAACGGTCTTCTTTATTCACCGCACACTTCAATATTATGCGCCGGGCAATGATTCGTTCTTACACTGCGCGGAAAAATATTTCGTTCTGAGCGGCAAATCTTCTTCACGACGTCCCAGTCTTCGCTGGGCTAAATACAGACATCAACAATTATGCAACATTTACCGGACGAAGGAACTTAGGGGGAAGAGCATCATAAAAAGTGTGGGAGAGTTTGGGACAGGCGAAGAAAATATGGGAAACAGTGCCTTCCTCTAAACAGCATTCACAAATTGAGTGATTCCTGATACTAAGCTTACAGTATAAAAAATAATGTACAAAAATAAAGGAGATGCCATCAAAACCAACACTTGTTAAAAAAACCTTGCATGGAAATACAATGTATCTCACAAGTCATGAATATTAAATCGAATGAGATTGTTTATAGCGATTGCAAAGTTAATGTATTCTTTATTTAAAACATAAAAGATTTTTAACATTGATTTGGTCACTATAAGATGTTGTTAAGTGGGCTCATTACGTAATAACTTATGACAATATGTCTCTTAAGTAGACTGAAAAAATTAACAGACTCTTTTTTACTTGAATCTCACAATTTTTTATAGTAGAAGAACTGAGTTGAGAGAGTTTTATCTTTAATGCTATATTACTGTGTTTATAATCGTTGCTTATTTTAACTATCTGTCTATTACAATGATTAGTGATTCTAGTTTTTTTTTTTTTTTATGTTACAAGGGGGCAGACGAGCAGGCAGCAGGCACCGAAGTGCCTACCGGCGCCCATGGACCCATGGGCCCCTTGTGACATAAAAAAAAGTTTTATGTTTCTGCTGAAGAGTAGATGTTTGTAGGGGTAACGCATGAGATATACCCATAGTATTTCCAAGTGTCTCTTGGCTATAATCACTGTACAAGTAGTGTGTTTATTTGGTACCTAAAATATACATATCTCATCAAATCCATTCGCACCAAGTATTACGAAAAGCCTTTCTATTCCAGTAAATAATTCCTAGCGATTCCCGAAAAGATTTGCATATCACTGTGACGATATAACCTTATCATGGATGGACTTAAATAGAATGTAGATTTGTATTGAAACTAGTGGACCCGGCAGATATCCCGCCCGAATGTTGACTTGTTTGTAGAATAACATAGACATATAAAATAAAATAATAATATTTGCCCTTCTTCCTGAAGGTTCCTGAGTGTTCTCGGTTCGGAGATAGTTACTTATTTATATTGAAAAAAGAAAATCTTTTTTTTATATTAATAGATCGCCGGCTGGTTGATATTCGCCTACAAAACTTTTTACGTATGACATGCTTTATATAACGAATAAAATTTGACAATTAATATAACATAGACTGGCCCGAGTCTTTAATTCGCACAACAAAATCTAAAATGTCAATGAATTCCTCGCGGCCCCTGATTTCATCGAGAATCCGGTATGGGGGTTCCGAGGATGACGTCAGATGGCAACCGGTTATCTTAACTCGCCCCACAGCCACATCCTCTACAATCTAAGAGGACCCTGGTACTACTACACCGGGATAACGCTAGGACGAAGAAGATGGCATTAGGTGACACTTGGATTAGAGACACTTAGGTGAACTGCCAACTCATCACGCCCCTTTATATTCAAATTAACTTTGACTAGTGCTAGCAATCCAATGTCCTTTCATAGAGAATGCCAACATCATTCTGTAATATCTTTATTAAAAGTAAACAACAATACCTATAAATATAGCGAAAGGTCACCTATCACGAAACCTTGAAAATCGCGGGACGTACAAAGATGAAATTTTGCAAGGAATTACAGTTAGTAGAGATCCGCTAAGAACTGTTTTTTTGGTTAAGTTGCGGGAAACAATTAGTATTAAGGATTACAATGACATAATTGTTATAAATGTATACTTTAGTATTATGTTATCTGTGGATGTATTGATATCTAATAAAAGAAGTTCTATAATTTGTGGTTGTATAATAAATAAGAACGTGAATAAAATATGGCCGTGTATTAATTAATTATAAATATAAATATATACAGGACTATAAGACACACGGACGTCTGTTCCTAAGGTAGACAACTTAATGCCTGTGTTATAGGTATGACGAGACAACATCCTCAGGGATTTTGTAATGTTTTTCATACGTATCCATCAAAAGAGCCCAATCGGGTGCATTACCTAATATGGAGACTGGCTTATAGGTAAGTAAAAGAACGGTACGTAAAAACTATTAAATTACATACTATAATCAATTCTGTATACCAATGTATGACTGAAAAATTATCGAGGCACCCTGATGTAGGGCTTCCGGGGTAAAATACGCGCTTCCTCATTTAACGGCTTATTCAGACGGCGAGAAATATGATTCCTTATTCAAGGTTCACCTAGCCTCATTGAATATAGAAATCAACACAAATCTGCTCTACTTCAATTAAGCGTAAGCGTGTTTTGATTTTCAATACGCTTGCAATTTGTCCGTATTCAACGTGACTTAACTTTTAACTTACTTAGTTTATAACGGTTCACTATTATGACGTTATTTGTTTGAACATGAGAGATAGGTATATTTTGTCGCGGGCTTTTTTGTAGAACTATTTAAGACACACATTTCCTTCATATGCTATTTATGTACGTATAACTCTTATCGGTTTACGCAGCGCACGCCAGAGTAGCTCGAAGATGGCAGAATTTTCTCCTACTTAACATTAATTGTTATATTTTGAAAAATTCACACAATATCTTAATAATTTATAGCCTATGCCTCTACCGGATTGTTTCGCTTCAATGGATCAGGGGAGCGAAGACCTATGACTTTCTATAGGCGGAAATATTGAAAGGGCCCCTTGATGCTGTGAAAAAATCAACCTTCCAAGTGAACACAATCAAAAGATATGCCCGTTTATGTCACTTTCCCATACCAAAGGGAACCTAAACCTATAGGGTACTTCCCGTTGACCTAGAATCATGAAATTTGATAAGAAGCTAAATCTTGTAGCACAACTAAAGGAAAAAATCCAAAAACTGAAAATTTGTTGTTGTAACAGTGTCTGTTTGTATATCTGTGTGTCTGTCTGTCAAGATCCTTTTTCTCAGAAACACGGAAAGCTATGCAGTTGAAAGGAATACCAAATACTGATGTCTGTTATCCCTTGAAGCTGACAAAATATTAATTCTCTAAATATACGCAATCAAAAGATACGGCCATTTATGGTGCATTCACAGTAAGAGTAAGGTTCGGATAGAACAACGTTTGTCGGGTGCCGTAGTAAAACATAAATAAAACTTTACTCTAAGCCGTGGACTACTTATATACTAATTAAATTTATTATTATAAATTGTAATGTAAAGTAAAAAGTAACATTAATCTTTAAATGAGAAAAAAAGACTGCGTCAGAAGGTACCGTAAGAAAACTTCGATACAAGAATGTTTTTGCATATATCATTTATAAATCTGAATTGTAAGTCTAGGAGTAAAGAAACGTTTTGTTCACCCCGTTGGTGATTGGTTGGTTCGCGGTGTGAAGGACATTTCAACTCGTAACAAACGCAAGTTTTTCAATAAACACGCCCAAGCTCGTATCAGAACTGATTTAGTTTGCTCCCACGTACAGTCGCGCAATAAATAACATCATTATTTTTGTCTCGTTGCAAAAAAAATACATCGCAAGCTTTGAATTTGTAATCCATGACGCAACGATAATTTTAAAAGACTGTCGCCTCGAAAAGTTTATCTTGTATTGCTTTAAGATAGATTATTGCAGAGTGAAAACTGAAGACACTTAAGATTAAGTGTTTTTGTATATACGAAAAATAATAAGTGATAATAATAAAGGGAGAACATAAATTAGTTAATTTTATTTATAAACAAATAATAATTAAACATGAAACAACAATGAAATTAACATGTTTTGACATTCATTTGCAACACCATACTTTAAGTTTAATGAAAGAAAAAACTTAACTAAACAAATTGCATATGACTGAGATTTCGTAGTGACAGAGAAATAGATGAAAATTTTAGATTTTGTGACGGTTTACAATTAATTTTTGATTCCCGCCAATCACTACCACCAACTCCGTGCGACCTCGCTCCCCAGACAATAATTGAACCTCCGCCATATGATAGTGTATTTTCAAAATTAGACTGTATACAGTAACACGTTTTATGCAAAGCTCTCCTTTGCATTTCCATACTCTGTCTTCCGTCAATCTCATTTAACAGAATTTTGCATTAATCAGTAAAGAGAACTTGTCCCCATTCCTCCGTCGTCCCCTTTTGTATCCCGCAAATTCTGCTGGTGTACGTAGCTGCTGACGTAAACTTTATCTATTGTAAATTATTTTAATGTTATCTCATAAGAATACAGATATATTTCTTTATCTGTATAAAAATAGGGACACAAAAATGAATTGCATCATCGTCATTCTCAGCCCAAGTTAAATTACTAAAAACTCAGTTATGGTCAAAATATTGAGCTAAAGTTTTGCTTACTTTGGATGGCCAATGTTTACTGACTTCATTCTGCTTATGGCTCTTTTATCAGCCTAAAGTATCTCACTGCTAGGCAAATACCTCCCCCTTCTCAAACCGCTCTTTCCCAGTCTGGGCTACTTGAAACCAAGTCATTTGTCATTTCCGCAAAGGCGTCCAAGTCATCTCACAAACTCTTCCTCGGCGTTCCTGGTCGCCAGCGGCCATTGCTGGGAATCCATAATGTCCAACGTTGGCCCATCTTTGTTGGTCCATTTTTGCCACACGTCCAGCTCATTCCCACTACAGATTTGCTGCCTTCTTCCCTACATCCTTTACTCCAGGCGTGGATACAGGTTGGTGTTGCGAACTTAGTCAGTTTTTTAAACACATAAATGTGTTCCAGGGCTCTATGGCAAACCTTGAGTTTTAGACTTCTGCTCTACACTTAATGACCAAGTTTGTGCATCATCGGTAAAGACAAAATATGTCAATTTGCTCGTTTATATAACTTCTATTTTGTTCATTCAAAATTAGTGCTTTTGCTTGCAACGGTACCAGTTTTGCGGAGCTGTGTAGGAGTCATAAAATTGATACGGTTAAAGAGGCAGATGCGATGCATGTGTCGCCGATCGTAACACTAAAAACTTGCATACAAAATAGATATGTCGATGGTTGATAAATTTAGAAACTAGTGTTAATTAGTGAAAAAGTGTCCCACCGATATTTTTGCTATTAGTAATATGCAATTATAAATAAGTACTAGCGATAGGATCTGCGTTTATACCGGATCTCCGACGATACTTCTAGTGAACACTTTAAAAGTGAAGTATTCACAACCCGTTTGAGCTAAGTGTCTACCAAGATCAATTTTCTTGAAATGGAAGATACCTTTAACATAAGTGAAGTGAGTTTTTTGTGTATTTGTTATTTTTTTATCCCCAAAATAAATGTTACTGTTTATGTGTACGTTTGTTACACTTACTAGTTGCTTAAAGGTTGAACCTTTGGTTTCTCAACCGACCAACATGAGATTTAAATATTGTTAAGGTCACTGAGGTTGATACTACTTATATTATCCCATAATCTAGGGGGGACTGATATGTCCTATCCTGATATGTTCTATATTAACACAAAGCTGCGGTTAAAATAGTAAATTATTGCACCAAGCGCAAAGTGAGTCATGCCGGCCCAGGGTGCATTAATTACTCACTTCAGCAAGGTGCGTAATCTACTTTTCTACGACATCGCTGTCTATCTATATATTCTAAACTTTT
>JANCMC010013033.1:196380-217297 GCA_024363005.1 Charaxes varanes | reverse complement strand
ATTAATTACTCACTTCAGCAAGGTGCGTAATCTACTTTTCTACGACATCGCTGTCTATCTATATATTCTAAACTTTTCTTCCAAATACATATGTATGTAGTATCAAACTTTTACAACGATATAGGAATACGCGCCATTTGTTTTTTTTTTCGAATTTAATCGGTCGATTTTAAATTTCAGCCAGTATGTTTTTGATCCAATGCATAAATTTTATATGAAACTTAATGGGAGACATTAAATCTCTGAGGTAAATTGATATGAAAATAAAAAAACAGTGTATTAATGAAAAACAGCGCAATAATAAAACTTCATACATTTCCGCACTGTTTTGGATCTTTTGCGATCGGTTTTGTTGTGATTAATGATACGATTCCTGCGTAGTTGAGTGAAAAATGTAATTTATATACAAAAAAAAGTTATTCGAATTTGAACCTATTTTCGGTCTTTGCAGTTAGAAAAAAGGTATAACAAATAAGTTATCTTTTTATAGCGTATAACTTTTACGCGTAATCTTTTCTTGTAAGGTCGGTCCTAAGTGTATTACGTATCGATAGGGGATAAATCAATAATATCTAGGAGGGATTGCGTGTATGGGGCGAGGCGCGGCAACGGTATCGTCTGCATTAACTAAATTATAACGCGGCACGCCTTTTGTTTGCCTGATCTAATAATATGAAACTGTCTACATAAATTTGAGGAAAGTGGGCTAATGGCGTTCCTTGTGGTATCCACCCATTTAATGTCTCTGTCAAAAAAAATATTCTGTTTAATAACGAGGTAATGGGGTGTTTGACTGGTCCGTCGGTGCAGTTGGCAGCGACCGTGCCTTCCGCTTCAGGGGTTGTGGGTTCGATTCCCGCCTAGAGTCTGGATCAATTGTCTATGTATTTGTTCTACAAAAAGAATTGTGTATAACACACGGACGTCTGTTCCTAAGGTAGACAATTTAACTCCTGTTTTATGGGTAACAGACGCCTGTTATACACAAACATTTTTTTTGTAGAAATGTTTAAATATATATATATAGATAATACACCCAGACTCTAGGTAGGAATCGAACGCACGACCCCCGCAGCGGAAGGCAGGGTCACTGCCCACTGCGCCAACGGGCCAGTCGAATGTTGAATGGGTGCAGAGTTGATAGATGGACGATGAAACTTCCTCACGTTAACCTTAGTTTAAAATAGATCTATTAAAGGTCACGGACTATAAAAGCCATGATAATCATATTAGTTAATATTAATGTTTGTTACATTTTTGATTTAATGCCCCTTAGAGAGATTTATAGTGTCTTATTTAAACGGCGATAGCTCAGCGGTAGAATGAATGAACGACATGGTGAATGAATGGAGGGTTAAAATAACATGACTGTGTATGATTTAGTAATTTAAAAGATAACGAATATGCTTTAGAACCACACGACTGAAGTAAAACTTCTTGGGCTCCATCTATATGTAAGGCCATATAGACCTCCCGACGAACAACTGTTGGCCCCGGGCAAATCCACCTAGCCCGGACTGAAGATCTTCCTTTGTGGCGGTTGGGCATATCGACCTTCGCTCCTGCCTAATCATCCCTCGTGGAACTTTCATCTTGGTGTACCTTCCTACACTATAAAGACGTAAATCTGGTTGTTCTAATACCGGAGCCAGACATAGCTCAAAGTGTTTGTACATTTTTGTCCTTAAAGACTACAAACTATTACGAAACTTTGCGCAGCTACACACGAGTTCCCGGCCACACTATATGATCATTCAAACGAAGCAATGTCTGACTCCGGCATTACATAGAAAACCTTGTATAGAAAAGTCGTCGATATTAAAACTTCGCGTTGTTGAATGTCGGATCCAGAAGGCTGCGACATTCAACAACGGAACCAAATAGATTGTTCTGCGTAAAAAGGAATATTTGACTTATAAAAAAAATTTATTGTCTGTAAAGTCGCCTTACAGACGATAATTTTAGCCTCTGTAACGCTTGTTCCGCGCTCTCGCTTTAACGCTCGGCTCAGGTGGAACGTGACGAGTTTTTAGCCTGTTTGCTGAGTGCTTGCAGCCGGCGTTCATCGAGTTCAAAGTGTTTGTACTTTTTTGTCTCTGAAGATATATTTATGTTTTCACTTCTCTCGGCCTTCCTCATTTATTTTTTAAGGGGCAAGCGACCAGTTGGTAACTGACTACCGACACCTATGGACATTTGCCCAAAAGGTACGTAGATGCGTTGTCGGCCTTTAAAGCGGGGTTTAGGGCACCGGTAAATCTCACAAACCATCATCAACAACAATAAAATCACTTGAGACAGCATTGTAGCCACTTCACGACGATTTTATGTGAGAAAGAGGTACTGGTACCATAAAAATAATACTTTGTGTGTAAGAAGATGCTATCGCACGAATCTGAAACTAATATGTTTGATGGCACGTTCGTGCGAACTAAGTTTGCTAGCATCGCGGATTTCTGTTCTACTAAGACGGCTTATAAAGCGACTTTAACAAGTAATAGAGTTTTATGAAGATTAGTGTTTAACGTGCACATGGAAAAAAATGTTCTGAAAAGTATATAATAAATCTTAAAATAACATGGTAAAGTATAACGTGATGGCACGGAACCTTTAATGCGCGACTCTGTGTCGCACTTGCCCCGTTTATTTTATTTATACGGACTTCTATTTATTTTAATTTTACTGTTAGTCATGTCAACACGAGAACGGGAATCAATAAAAATAATTTTATTAAAATATTCCTTGACGTTCGATGATGGTTCTTATAAGGAAACTAGCTGTAACCCGCGACTTCGCCCGCGTGAAATCGGTAATTTTGTTATTTTTTAAGGGTTTTATTTATTATGCGGAACCCAAATTAAGCTGACTATGTTATTTCTTGTGAAAACAGCTATCTACCAGTGCATGTCCCATCTAAATTCGGTTCAGCCGTTTCGCAGATTACTCGTAACAAACAGACAGACAAATTCCACCTCCATTAAATTCCATTATTTTAAAGTGTGCAAGTTAAATTAAATAATATTAAATGAAACGGTTGCCTGTGTGACGAGCTTGCGTGTGTTGCGTCTACACACTATTTTGCATGTTGAGGAGAATACTTTGGAGAGGCGTGCATTTATAGACTGAACGCACTATGCTTTTAAATATAAAAATGATTATTTTCTCAGAAATTATGACGTATGAATGTACTCCTTCCTCTGCAACGCGATGGACCCGGCACCCGCACGGTGAATCCATGGAATGCTAAGAAATTCGTCCCGTCTCTAATATACTACGAGCAGATAACTCAGACATTTAATGATGTATCATAAAAATATATAATAAACTATTGGACCCTGTAAACACTGTCAAGGTCGATTTCCAGTCAGATAAAAGTTCCATTACTAACAACTATTCCGAAGATGAGAATAACCCCGCATTTTCTTCAGATCACCTTGTGGCCAAAATTTGGCTTCAAATCTTTAGGTTTGTGTACTATATGCTAATTTAACACTATATACAAACTTTTAATTCTTTATATGACAACATTATGATGTCACATAAGTAATATACATTTGGTCATGACTATATGTGTGTAAATCTTTTGGCATTAGCACATGTGTAGTTTTAATAATATCATTATAAAGCATATTTTATAAAAATATTAGCATCTGCACACCCTCCTCTATGTAAACTGTATTTGTGCATCCATACTCACAATTTTTTTAAATTGTATAGTACCGAAATTTTTTTGTTTCAGATATTAATATAAAAATAGTTAACCTCCACATTGCTAGCAGCTTTATTATACAAAGTGCTCCACCAGTGCTCTGTAAAATCTGCTGCAGCATTGTACCCAACCCCAGTAGTGCTGTTTTGTCTCATTTGGATTTATGGTTATATTAAAAAAATAGCCTGCCTAAATCCGCGGTCATATTTTTATAAATTACACTGCCTTACTCTCATGGCTATATTAAAAAAAAATTCTATAGCAGATCCGACAGACGTAGACCTGCCCGAACGTATCCTTGTCTGCTATAAGCTTATTTTGGGCACTGGTAATTCAATAGAATAAAATCTGTATTATATTAAGGTCATTCTACAATCATTAAGTTACTAACAGATTTCATAATTGAACTTTCTTTAAATCAAGTAATATAAATTAAACGCTATATTTATATATATAGCGAAAGGTCATCTAACACGGAATCTCGACAACCGCGGGAAGTACAAGGATGAAATTCAACAGGGCGGTAGTTTAATGGCAGAAGAATTAGAGTCAAAAAAAATTATGTACAAAAACTATCACCTAATATTTCGCGGACAAAGTCGTGAATAACAGCTAATTGTTCTGTAAAAAATTTTCTATATAGGTAATTTCAAACACTTTTAACGGACGCTTAAATATAAAATTTAACTATTACCGTTATGGCGGCTCCACATTATTGCCGTGATTTCACGGCACAGGTCATGCCCTCCACGTTCATGGGACGCTGACAGTCGTTAGTGGAACTCGCCGCGAAATAGACGAGTATAATAAATTGAGTAAGAATTTCTGCTCGCACAACCGATCGCCTGTAAAATTACTTCTACCAAATAAATTAAATCGTCACGTAACACCATCTCTTGGGCTCGCGCTGAAGTAACAGCGAATAAAGCTTTAGGCACAACGAGCGCAAATCTTAAGTCTATATACGTAAAGGCGAAAGGTGCATATGACGAAATCTTGAAAACTGCGTCACATACAACGAATTTAGCAAGCAATTAGTTTACAGTTAGTAAAGATCCGCTAACGCCGGAGCATTTTTGTTTGTTTGTACATTTTTGTCCTTGAAGTGTACAAAGTTCTACAAAACTTTGTGTAGCCGGCCATACTACGTGATCATTCAAATGAAGCTCTGGCAAAAGAAAGGTTCTTTCGATAGGGCCAGATTAAAGAGATTTTTCGCGGACGGTAACGGCAAGTATTAATAATTAATCGTTGTCCAAAAATAATAATAGCTTAAACGATCAAACGAAAAAAAATTGTACCGCAAAGATGACAAAAAAAGCGAAGTTGTAACCCAAACTATTTGAATACACTTTTCGGCTTAAGTGTATCGACTTTATTGAATTAAAAAGGCACTTCGATTTCAAATTTTGACCTGTCTTGTATTCAATTTAATCGTTAACCGACCGACGGTTAAAAAAGGCAGCAATGGAACAGAACTTTTACAATTATGCAATAAGTTTAAAAAGTTACTTTATGTTTAATTAATTTAACCGATACATGTGACTTTGTTGGATTGTTTTTTTTAAAGATTGATTTTGATTGTTATTGATTCGGACATAATATATATTTTTAATCTAAATGTTGAAAACGTTATGGACGTTGATACTGGAGGAAACAAACTTTTACAGTCGGTCTGGAATTCAATTACGGCTAGACTATATTTGTTGATAGTTTTGTTTAATATGACACAGACAGATGATCCTTAAACCTTTGTTTTTTTTTGAGAATCTAAGCCGCAATATGTTCAAAACATACATTATATTTCATAGTAATATTATTGCACCGAGCGCAAAATGAGTCATTATGATATGTTCTATTACACTAAAGTCACACGAGTGCATTAAATACTTACTTGAGCAAAGTGGATAATCTACTTTTTTCAACTACATCGCTGTTTATTTCCATTTTTTACACTTTTCTTGTTTATGTATGAAGTATCAAAGTTTTAGATTGTTATAGAATGCGCGCCACTGTTCAATCGATTTTTATTTTCAGCCTAGTATCTTTTTGACCCAATGCATTTTTATATGAAACTTGATGGGAGAAATAATCCTCTGCGGTAAATTTATACGAAAATATACATAAATTAAGATGAAAGTCGTATTTTAACACCTTTGGTACTTCGGGAGGATATTTATTATAAAAATAAACTGATAAGAAGAAACAGTAATACAAAAAAATTATTAAAAAATATTTCCTTTGACGTCCGGATGTCTGTATGTGTGGATCTAGTACTATCACGTTCGCAACTGTCAACACATCACATAATTTTCTTTATAATCTTCCGTTTTATAATATTTCTTAACGGTTTGCTGCCCTTTGAAATTTTCTGATTAAAAAAAAACAAATTGGAAACCGACCGAAAAAAATTGAACAAAAAATATTGAATTAAACCCGGAGAAAGTCGCTAATCACAGCTCTCAATAAAAATATAACATATCGGCGATAAATCATCACCCGAACAAAAGTGAGAAGTGTGCAAATAACAAACATGACCTTATTTTTGTTGGTTCACAATAAATCACTTATCTTTATACCTTCTGACAAAAATATTTATTTACATTCGAGATTCATTCAGAGCTGTGTGACCTATTTCCTATAATCTTCAGCAAAAATTTCCACGTTTTTCCTTTTTTCTGTTGTTAAGAGTTCTTCCCTGTTGAGGATTAAACTTTTGTAAAGAAATGAATCATTTTAAACCTTAAAAGCAAGCATAACATCTTTATGTTATAATAGTCTAACGCAATTATTGAAGAATTTTGCCCCCCCCCCCTCCCTCCCCCCGCTCCTCTATGTGACGCGGCATAACACGCGCCGTAACAAGTACCTTAAGGTCGCTTTAACACCTTTGTTATTGTTTTAGTTGTATTTACAGTAATTAAAACAACAACAAGAGATTTCTTACAGACAACACGTATGTACGTTTTAGGAAAAATAAGATCACAGTCTGTATGTTGTCGTATTATGAGTTGCTTTGTATGCAAGATCCCCCCTTCACCCACAAGTAGACGTTTGTTCCAGTACAAGTCTTCGCTTTTCTTCCATTCTAAGCACTATCTATTTCTTCATCCCTTGATGTAACCCTTAATGACTATTAAAATTAAGATCAGAGATTCAAAACTGTTAATTACTAGATGTAGAATCCAGTTAGAACAACGTATAACAGCCAACAAATCAGGATACAACTATCAGTCACTTTCGTATACTTATCCTTAGGCAACAATTTCAAAAGAAACTGCACTAACGTTTAAAAATAAATTAAGAAACAGTGGTCGAAGCAACGAGTCAAGTAACCCTTTGTTCTAGAACAAGTCTTCGTTTTTCTTCCATTTTATTCCCATTCTAAGCACTATCTATTTCGTTGTCCGTTGATGTAAATTCAAATTCAAATTTATAACACTTATCATAATAAAATGGCAAAAAGCGTGTCAAGACACGCTTATATAGAAGGGTTCCGTATCTGATACGCTATAAACGTATTTATTAGATAGCTTCATTTCATTCAAAAGTTGTTGTCCGATTTCGTTCAGAATCATTTTCCTTGTGAGTTTTTAGCATTTTTTCAACATGGAAAATTTCAAGTCTCTACGTCTAATAGTTCGGAAATTCTAGAGGGGACTACCTTGCGGGCAGACAGACAGACGAACAGAGTGAAATTATATTCCTTGTAGTACTAGGGGACCCTAAAAAACGGCTTTCACTACAAAATATATAAAAGCCCTTGCTTATAATACCTATTAATTCCGCTCACGAAAGTCTAAATTACAAAAGAATTGCTTTACTTGACTTATGGTATGCTTGATCAAGTATCTGCCAAGGAATACCAGTTGTATCTAGGCTAAAGTAGCTGCTTTACCGCGTGGAGGGGCATATGATTGCTTGCTTACTGATTTCGACGGTAAACCTTCAAGCATATCACAAAAATCAGGCAAAAGACAATTTTAACCAGTACCGCTACCTTTTTGTATCTTTTTTCTATGACTTTTCAAGGTTTATCCATAACCGTAACGAAAAAATTAAATTTCAAAGAGAATTCAACCATTTCTTATAGCCATTGACGGCTACGCTGGGAAATAGCAGTTACTGTAGGACGGACCGATATCTATATGATGCTCGATTCAAATATCACCCCGCCTTATATATTTTTTAATTTTATATAAAACCTTTTAAATTGAATACTAGCGATCCACCCAGTCTCCCTATGGCTACTAATGACAAAGTATGCGAAAACTTTCGGATAAAATTGACAGGACACCAACATCAAACTAATATATATAATTCGTATGAAAAATATGTCAAAATTATAACCAGCGATTCAAGAGCTGTTATTCAAATTTCGAGTTTATTTTAGATACACGGTTTTCTTCAGCAAGTTAAACTTTTTTTCCAATTAACTACAAATTTATTGCCTCTGACAGCCTTAATATACGAACGGTCTAAGAACGGACTAAATTCTGTCAGGTAATCGGTTCAATTCTGACATCCATTGTCGCTTTCACATCTGAAAAAAGGTCTACACTTATGAAGTTAAAGGTAAGTAAAGAAAACTATAAACACACACGACACACAAAATGGCAATCCATAGATCTCTGGTCCATATCCGGCTTGAAGGACCAATTTGTTGGATTTATTTCTAAAGGCATATATTTGACTCTTTTATTATATTTTAACGAATAATGCTAGCTACCTCCTCGTACATACGGTTAGGGAAGAGAGATTTTTTATTGTTTCTGTACCTGATGGACGTAATCCAATAGATCCCCACAACACGTTAGCTACTACAAATTTAGCATCACAGCCTCTCTATAACTGTTAAGTAACTATACTAAAGTTTATAATGAATTAAATATACGGTATAGTATTATATGGTGATTTAATAATCTGAGATCATATTATTTCTAAGATTTGAGCTAATGGTTAGATTACCCTGTCAGGATTCTCACAAAATTCCACTCCATTTATTTTCAAGCTAATCACGTAGGCTGGATGGTTTGGCGATTTTTGATTACGAACAGTAAATTTAAGGTTATCGACATCCTTCAGTACCAAAAAGGTGAAAATATTATTAATTGTATCTTTGTCACCAGTGAATCTAGCGTTATTTCCCTGAAAAAGAAATATATTGATTAAAATCTGTTGGCTTTTTTGGACTGGATTATATTTTATGTTTGACCCACTTTATAGAATTGCAATCTAATAGTCATATCAATTTTTCAAACTTGTATAAAAAATTTGCAAATACTTAAAATGGATCATAATATTAAATTTTTGGTTGTTTTAATATCTGTTGTTGTTTTAGTGCTTGAAATCCTGAAATGAAACGTTTTGGCGGCCGTTTTGATGTTTGTGACATAGTTTACGTTAGTGTTTTCTTGCAATTTTTAAATTTTCAGTGAAGTAATTTTAAGTGAAATAATTATGATGACACACATTCTAATGAGTGCAAACAACACCGCGCAAAAGGTAACTCAGTTGCGGATAGGTTAGAAGCGGACGGGCGATCGCGCAGCGAGCGCACTGGCCGCTTCGCGGTTATTTTTTTGTTTTTATACAGGCGATCGTGAAGCGATCGCCTAGGTAAAAACTTTACTTAGGTAACTTTACTAGGTAAAACGGTTACTTTTCGGTCGCTTTTTTAGTGTGGTGTAGTCCCCATCGAGTCACAGCATTCAGGAGACTATGTAAGACTTTAACCAAAAAAAAATGCGTCTCCGGCGGGGAAAAGTGGTAGGGGTGCGTTCAACTGACCAACCCCTATCCCCCCTAAACCCTCTCTAAATTCAGGCGACACGATTTAAGACCTTAAGCCTAACTTATCCTAATATATTATATGATGTTGCTACGAATGTATCCAAAAACACAATCTTATTGTATCTAATATTTTAAGAGGAAGACACTTTATTCTTGTGCACATAAACTAAACTAGATAATGTTTCACTGATTGTCACAATAAGTCAGAAACTTTTACATTAAATGAAATCTCTATTCTTGAAGCGGAAATGAATAGCGGGAATGAAATTTCGCTGTTATAATGGTAGCCTATAAACTGTAACTTTAAGTTTGCAATAACTGCACCCTTAAGTATTAAAATATTCAGCATTATTTTGCTTTATAATAAAGGGAATAGATAGAGAAACGTCATTTCTATCTATTCCTGTTCATTGTGTTATCTTCTAAGTAATATTTATTATATTTTCTCGCAGTTGAAGTGAAAAGTGAAGTGTGCCACACGAGAGAAAAATTATTTTACATTTGAGTCCCACAACACGCTCAGGATTCTACACTTGAATCACGAGCGTAGCGAGTGATCTAAGAATCTAAGGATCCCTCGCTTGCTCGGTACTGGAAATCTGTTGTCCCACGTAGTGGGAAAAATCGCCCTTTGCCCACTGTTTTTACGCAGCAAAACTTACATGTTTGAGCTGCTAAAGTGAAAAATATCTTTCTAAGAGACACTCCTTAATTATTTGAAAAGTCTCACAAAAAGCAATGTACAATATTTATCTGTAATGATTTGTGAGCTTTCAGACCAATGCGACTTAGGAGCCCACAAAAAAATAGCATACTCATCTCTCAATGAGGTGTGATATTTGGACATGGGTCTCAGCAGTCGCTCAGGTGAACCGCATGCACGTCTGCCCCTTGTTATATACAAAAAAGCGGATAAGCGTCATGCAAGTCTCGTTATATCACCGTACCCCTCTTACACATTGTGTTATTTGCCGAAACCCCTGCCCCTATATAAAGGCTCTCGCGGATATTTGACGATGTCTAAAGAATGGAACGATGATGAAAAATGTATTAGAAGGACTTGCTCACCACAGGGGACACTGTACATTCACCATCGAACTTTAAGGTAATATCTGTTGTGGCAGTTAGATTTTTTTTTAATACTATATCATATCCTTCACTGTTTATACGATAGTCAAAATGTGCATAAATATCTTCAACTCCTTCACAAAATTCAACTCCATACGATGGTGCTTGATGCACTTGCGTGCTTTGAACTGTCGCACTTACAAGGAGAAGTGTAAGCGTGTGTTCTATCACTTTTATTTTAAACATTTTAAAACACTTATCACTTTTAGACACTGTCGGTTCCCTAGTTTAATAAATGGACCCCGAATTAGTACTAGAGTGTTTTGATTTTAGATAACAATTTATCAGTGCTACATTCTATACAAATGTAATATTTGTTTGTAATTATAATTATGAAAAAGGTAAATTTTACTAAATGCAAATCTATACTAATATATAAAGCTGAAGAGTTTATTTGTTTGTTTGAACACGCTAATTACAGGAACTACTGGTCCAATTTGGAAAATTCTTTCAGTGTTAGATAGCCCATTTATCGAGGAACGCTATATCGTCATGCAAAAATTGAACATTTTTTTAACCAATTTTACGCGGACGAAGTCGCGAGCACAGGTAGTATTTCTATATATTAATACGCGAAGCGAAAACTTTCGGCACCATTTTACGAAAATTGTGCGAACGGAGGACTTCGAAATTTGGCACAATTATAGTTTTATACAGAGGATAATATGCAAATGCTAATATTTTTATGAAATATGCATTACACAAATATTATTTTTTTGAAATAAAACCTCGTCGCTATTTGCATTATTTTTCTTTATTTTCTCAATACTATTCTATTTAAAACTCACAACATTATCATGTACTAGCAGTGCCTGCAACTTCGTCCGTGCAAAATTACGTAAAAATACATTCAATTTTATCGTGATGATATATAGCCTATAAGCCTTCATCGATAAATGGGCTATCTAACACTGAATCAGTTTTTCAAATCAAGCAAACAAACTAACAACTAAAGTCTTTAGCTTTATATGTCAGTATATATAAGAATAAGTAAATATGTTGCAAAGTTGGAAAATTTGGAAAGTCCAAGTTCACCAAAGTAATAATAACTTTTTCTCGTGTCAGTATAAATGATGTAATAGCAAATACGACATAACTTCACAAAGATTCGCAAAATAAAAATACGAAGATGGTTCATTCAATATTAACTATAATTAGTTAATATTGAATGAACCACAATACGATCACACCATTTTCACACACTTTTTCACCGCTTATTATTTAATACTAAGTCACCAATTGTTAAATTATTCTTTATATCTCAACATAACATTGCAGAATAAATTATAAGTTAAAAACCAGTACGTTGGAATTATAATTATTTTTCCTTCTATGACGTCGAAGCGGATGACACTAAGACCTTGGTTGATAACCTGTTTATCAAATCATCATATATTTTAAGTTAAACGCTTGGAATTATTAAAGGTAACAGGTATTTATTTGTAGCAAGTTAGATCTGAAGTAAAACAGTTGAATTGATTGACTGTATATCATACGCCTGTCGCAGTGAGGAAAGTTTGTTAGGATCAATTCTTTTACACGCATTAGAAATGAAATATTTTATTAATTTTACTTATATAATATGAGAACGAAAAACTATACATTTTGGATAAATATGTTTTTAATGAAAAAAGGTCTGTAATAAAATTAATGAATCAGTAGAAGACAAATAAAACATAGCCATTAAAGCTATGTTTTCGAGAATTCCTCGCGCCCTGCACTGAAAAGATCCTAAATTTTATCACCATATTATTAAATAATGATTATTATACATACATATGACGTTCATAAGTACTTACGTGTAAAAGTCTATGTGAATAAAGAAGAACAGAAAAAAGTATTTTCGTTTATGATAATAGCCTAGTCAACAAGTATTATTTAGGTGAAACTTTTTCGCCTTCACTTAAAAGTATAGTTTAGACGTCACTCGATTTGGAATAGCATCTAGATAGTTTTTGAAAAATTGCAATAGTATAAATAATGGACTGAAACAAAACTGGGGTTCTGTTTTTGCTTATATCTCAAATTAAACTATTTGAGATATTTCAAATCTGAAAAAAGATTCAATAAGTTTCCTATTTTTTCTTTTTTTTGTGTGGTTTCTTCTATTGGCCCTATTGGCCTCAACAGCGTCACTTCTATATAGTTTAACGAGATGGTACTGTTTTTGAAATTATTTAATTGTACCTAATAAAGGCTTTCTGTAACATAATTATTTTAAGTGAATCCTTTTATTATACGTAATAATGCATACACCGATAAAATTAGCGGAACACAAAAAAAAGGAGAATATTAAATAATTAGTTTTATTTTGAAAAAAAGTAATTAAACATGAAACAAAAATTATATTGACATGGTTTGACATTAATTTGCAACACCGTACTTAGAGTTTAATGAAAAGTAAAAAAGCAAAATGCATTTTTTTTTAAATCGTAATGATAGAGAAACAGTTGAAAATTTTATTTTGTGACCGTTCGTTTTTTTAGATAAAATTAAATATTCATTTAATTAATTGTAAACCGTCACAAAATCTAAAATCAAAAAAGGGCTCAATGTTTAGGTAGGGTTATTAGTATTCTAAATTCAAAATTGCCGAATTCAGTCGACGCGTTAACCGCCATATTCAATTTATGCGTTTTAAAGCAAAATGCTTCTTTTTTTCAATTTTTTACGAAAATGCCAAGGAGTAAGGGCCAAAATGGTTACATTTTTTTAAATACATATCAAAGTTGTAGAGACAACTTTGGTATCAATTTTTATCGTATGATTATTAAGAAATTTTAGAAAACAGTCGCGGACCGCACGTTTGGAAATGTTATCAAAATATTAAAGTTTCTTGTTTCCTTCATTGCCGTTATTTCTTTGTTTTGTGTAACTTCTTTGACATTCGGCTAATATTTTTATAGATCATATATGTTCTAAGACATTTTAAAGCTTCAAAGTTATGTATTTTTAAATAAACCACAAATATTTCGCTAACAATTTTCACGGCTGGACAAAACAAATCAAATAATGTTATATAGTTAGTGCAGTGGTCTTAAAATGTAAGGACAAAGATTAAATCACATTTAAACTTGCTTAATTATGCCTACAAATTCATGTATGTTAGTTGTGTTAGTAAATAAATTACAAAATATAAAATAAAATTTTTCGTATATCTAAATAATTTTAAGCACAAAGTCAAATATGTTGAAATAATTTATAATCCTTTACAAACATCCCTTCTATTTTAGTCATTAAAATAGGTAATAATTGATTTTATAATAAGTTTTATCTATTAAATATATCTTAAGTGACGTGGATATGGACAATTGTCCAATATACAGTTGTAAATACGTATAGATGACTTATGTGTATTATCAAAACTTGTTAAAGACGGGTTTTTAAAAATTAATTTATAGTGAAAAATGCAACTTAAAATTTAGAATGACAATGACAAATTAAAAAAATAAAACTGTTATAGTGACTGGAGCGAGCTCTGGTATAGGAGCTGCTATAGCGGCAGCGTTCAGTGCTGAAGGTGCAAAAGTGGTTATGATAGGACGCAATGAAACGAAACTAGCAGCGGTCGCTCGTCGGTGCTCCAATCCGCTAGTGATCCGAGCTGATATAACCGATGATGAAGACACGCGACGTATCATTGAAAGAACGGTTGAAGTATTCGGACAAATAGACATTCTGATCAACAACGCTGGTATGTCGAATCGAGGAAATCTACTGGTTGGCGATACAATGCAAGCGTATGATATCGTTATGAATATTAACCTACGCGCTGTAATCCATCTCACCAAGCTAGCTGGCCGGTACCTAATAAAGACTAAAGGAAATATTATCAATATTTCATCAGTTGTAACTGAAATGCCATCATCTATAACACCGTATTGCATATCCAAGGCAGCTTTAAACCGTTTCAGTACTTGTGCCGCTGTAGAGCTAGCACCCCATGGAGTGAGGGTGAACACAATCAGTCCGGGGCCTGTGAGGACCGATTTCTTAGTAAATTGTAATATCGATGCCACTTGGGACTCCTTTAACTCAACCACAGCGCTTGGCAGAGTGTCTGACCCTGAAGAAATAGCAAACCTGGCTCTGTTCCTCGCGAGCGATAAGGCCAAAAACCACGTACCATGCATATTGATGAGCTTGCGTGTTTGCGTCTACGCGCTATTTTGCATGTATAGGTGAATACTTTAGAGGGGCGAGTATTTTTATACAGTACGCTCTCTACCTCCTCTACCTACACACAAGAGTCTCGTAAATTCTTGCTCATCTGGATCTGAATTTATAAGCTTGCGGATATTCAAAAATAATTTTTGACGAAATGTGCATTACAAAAGTTCACCCACATACTTTCTTTGATGATAGGGCCGCTTTAATATTAAACGTGGAACGTATGTGCATACTCATCCCAGTCGCAGTCAATCCTGCGCGACACTTATATTATGTATTATGAATATAAATAATCCATAGACAATTAGTACCTATCCTACAATACCCAAAATTGCAGTCGCCTTGTTTTGGAATTTGTTTTGTTCATTCATTTTTTATCCAACCATTAGAAAGAACCCTCATTCAGCAGTGGATTCATAGTGGCTCATATGTGATGTTTGACCATTCTACTTAACATAGTATAAAATGAAGTCACTTATAGGTCTTTTAAACTACGCAACGGATTTTAATACGATTTTCATCAATAAACAGAGTTAGTGGTTAGTAGTAAATAAAACCCGAGAATTTCAGGGATTTGTACCTTGCTGTCATAAAAACATATTTTCGCTGCCCACTGCGCCAACGGGCCAGTCTTATATCCGTGAAAGCTGATCAAAGGGCCTTAAGAATATGTATATGTTCGTCCGTCCATTTGACAGACTCGTCCCAAATCGATACCGGCGAAACAATTCCGTGCGACGACGCTCTAATGACCCAAAAAAGAAGTTGTCGCCATTTGAGTGCTGAAACGTTGACAGTTACACCACGCCATTTCTAGGTATATTATTTTTAATGTGGTTCTTAACCTACCTAAAAATAGGAGGGTTTCTATTCGACTCGACGTTTTCGGATCGGAGTTAAGCGAATGTAGGATACAGAGGAAAAATTTAAAAATATTTTTCGGTATATCTAGTTTAGTCATATTTATATACCTTGATGTATAAACGAATAGTACGCTTACACGAAATTTCGGAAAGTGCGGGACGTAGAAAGATAAAGTGGCAAAGAGGTAGTTTACAGTTGGAAGACATCCGAGGCCCTAGCACGAACATTTCGAACCGTTCGAGTCGAAGAGTCGACTTTGAAAATATTCGTGCTGGGCCCACAGCGGACCCTCCTTGGTGTCAATTCGGGTTGAATTAGCATTGATTAAACACAGACAACTTTCTGACTCGAACGGTTCAAAATGTTCGTGCTAGGGCATCCGTTAAGGACAGATTTTTCTATTTTCAGTAGACAAGTAGATTTTAACTTGTAAGTAATATATAAACTACGGAGATGTAGATTAGGAGGACCATCTTCTATGAGGTGCTAGTTGAAAAAGTGGCCATTTATAAACAGCAAATAATCGTTGAAAATTCAAAAAAATGGCGCTGGTGTAGAATGAATTGACCATTAGTCTTCCAGAACGCCGCGTTATGGTATATATGTAGCAATTAATTGACCAATAATAACCTTAGAAATTATTTTTCCTTTTAATGTTGCGCCCCCCTTATTTGCGGATTTCGCCTGACACTAATACATTTAGAAGGTCCTCCTTATATTCTAATCTCCATAATATAAACGAACGACGATTTTCATAGTAAACAAATGAAGTTGAGAGGTCAGGTAATCAACCATAAACAAGTAAAAATAAACCGGGCAAGTGCGAGACAAACTACCGGAATAAGGGTTCCGTACCATAACGTAATACTTTACCAGGATATTTTCTTGCTTGATAGGCTTTCATTCCTTAAAATAAGAACCATGTCTTTTGATTGCGTTGACTTGATTTAAGTTTTTTCTTTTTAATTGCCAAGTAATATTCCATGGACTGAAGGCCCGTGCCATACTTATTTTCTTCTTTATGTTTATTTGAATATCTTCTTCGTTCCATTATTCTTCAACTCGCTCAGAATACTTTTCGTAATGAATTATTAGCAAATATGTTCTAGTGCCATTTTCGGCTGACAGTGCGAAACTATGCGGGTTCATTGTAGTACTACGGAACCCTAAAAAAGTTAAACCATCACGTGAGGAGTTGACAAGATAAATAATGTACTTTTATGAAATGAATAAAAAAATATTCTGTGATTTAAAAGGTTAAACAATATCTAATTTGTGAAGACAAGTCTTAATAAGCTAATGCAAAACATTTATTGTCATCGGGCACAATTGTTACTGAATGCTGATCTTTAAATAAAAAGTAGTTTTCTTAAATTAACCATAGGAGGAGGAGATCGTAGCTTAAATAGTGGCCGGCATTTGAGTCGATCCCCTGGTTAAGTATCTCTTGTCGGGGCTTGGTGATAGATGGGTGACCAATTCTAACACAAATTTTCAAATATCTGATCTCCTCCGTGTTTCGGAATGCACATAAAACAGTGAGCCATCCCCACCAACACCGAGAGACCTTAAAACCCCACGCGAAGTTGGAACTTTTTTATTTATAAATTTTTATATCTTTGACATCAAATAGGTCAACTACCAAATAACGTTGTTGTCCAAAATCGACAGGTTCCTGGTGTCGGAGCCTATACCAAGAATTACTGAATCTATTTTTTCTGTATGTAGCAATAACATTTCAATTTTAACTTCGTATTCCCTCTTAGTATACTAGGTGAAGATTGTCCTTCAATTTC
The DNA here is from genome assembly GCA_024363005.1 of Charaxes varanes. Taxonomy (NCBI): domain Eukaryota; kingdom Metazoa; phylum Arthropoda; class Insecta; order Lepidoptera; family Nymphalidae; genus Charaxes; species Charaxes varanes. Next base: position 199,837 of record JANCMC010013033.1, on the reverse strand, counting down.
CCTCATACGCACCATAACTTGAGAACAACTGAACCGATTCAGGTATTTTTTTTAGTATACTTTGGAATCCGAGGAACAAACAAAGTAGTACGAAGTTAAAGTCAAAAATTCTTAATTCACATCGACCTTTATGTAAGAGTTAAAAAACAAAGAACACCTCAAAGGTTAAATGATAACTTAATGAGGTCTACCAAACCTCTACGTGTTTTATCTGAATATTATAAATATGGCGTGCATATGAATTGATAGTATATTTACCAGCACGTGCAATATATAACGATATAATAGTTTCGTATCGACATGACTCAACTGACTTAAACGTAATACTGACTAATAAGATACCTTTTCTGAAAAAGGATTACCTTTGTTACTGAGAAAAGTACCAACCTAACAATAATAACTGAATCAATATTGAAGCCTCGTTAGCGGCACTAGAATGAGCTAAAATCCGTAAGTATGCATTTCAAACTCTGATCTCACAGGACTAGTGTGGGACGCAAGCTTTTAAAAAGCTTAACTGGAGTTGCTAGGACATAAATAAAATATATAGGGCTATTTCACACGTGCATGTTTGTTACTACTTAATTTAACTGGACTGCCGTCGCGAAACGCCATTACCTATGCTTAAGTTGTCTACTCTACAACATAATTTGCAAACTGTTACTTCTAGATAATATCTTTTAGATATCTCACTCATGCATATTGAAAGATCTGATGTGCTTTTATTAAAATTTAATTTTACACATAAGTGTCACATTTTCAAATATTGCAGGATCGTAATTGTCATTTAGTAACTACTAGCGGGCCAAGACGATGTCTTGCTCGAATTTTCTTTCATCTGAGGTTATATTAGCCCATTAACCAATGTCCTTTATGTCATTTCCATGAAACGTGACACTGGCCCAATATTTTATCAAATATTAATTTTACATAGCGTATCAGTCAAGTTCTTTGACGTGTTCTGGAGTAGCGACCAATTCTGCATTTTTTTTAGTACTTTTAAATAATTTTTCCTATCTTTTAAACTTATCCTGAGATAAGGGGAATAAAAAAACCAAACAGATGGTTGTCAAGTTTTAGCGAGCCTAAAGAATGATTGAATTTTAAATAGGTAAAAGGCATTTTTCGGAAATTTTTACTGTTCTTCTTTTTCTTTGGGTGCTTCTCCGACTAGAGAATGTAGGCTGTCACCATTGTATACTTCTAGTCTTTGTGAAGCACAACATTTCGGCAGCGCTCGCAAACAGTAATAAGGTTATTTTTTTTTATTTTTGGTAAAAGAAAAATTTTTACTAAATTTCTAGTTTTCAGCCATAAAGGCTTTATAATAATATTCGTCCTCATTACTAACAGTCCCTAATTAACAATAGTTATCGTTACTAATATTGTATAAATTATTATACTTACTTCTATTTACATGAATTGAAATTATAATTATTTAACCGACTGTGGCACATAAACGCGATTTAAATATGTTAAAAAGCCTATGTATTCCATGGTCCCTACATGTTTATATTCATATGATAATAGCGATTTTTATACATCAATCTTTTAACACCTCCTTCATAAAGTTTTTAATAGACAACCAATTCACTTATGGAATTAATAATAAGTTCTAGAGACCACCGACTGTTCGAAATGTCGCCAAAAATCTTTTTTATTTTCGTACCATATTCCTATTTGCAACTACACTAAGCTTCATAAATTTTATTATTTGCACACCGACATTTGATAATTTAATCACATTAAGTGCTTTAGTTAAAAAAATTGCATTATTTTGTTATAGTTGTCATGACTACGTTTTGACATGAGCATAATAAAATGTATACCTGTGTATATAAATTGTTTGGCATTGGTGTGCGTGAGGTTGTATTTTAATAATTTAACACTCTACATAAACTATAATATATATAGAGCATAGGTGTAAATTGATGTGTAAATTGAACTATTTATAACGTACACCAATTTTGTACGATTAATTTTTCGCGTACGCGTAATTAACTCGCGTGTTCTATCTAATTAAAGTTCAAAGAAGATGTACAAATTGAAGGAGATACTGTTACAGAGCGGTATATAATTAGCTATGAACGAATCCTTATTAAGTTTTGAACAAAGTTTAAAAAATTTCAACGAGCTAGGCCTATAAATAGTCAATTATGGAACCTTTTAATCATTTCAGCTCGGAGAACGTCACTAAATCTTAAAATTTTGAGGTATCGGTGGAGAGTTCTTCCTAGCGTTTCCTAGCGTTATGGTCTAGTACCAGGGTCCGTTTAGATTGCAGAGGATGTGGCTGTGAGGCGAGCTACGATGACCGACCGCCGTCTGACGTCATCCCCGGAAACCCCACAATCTCACGACTAATAACAATCAGTGACATTAATCGGGACCCACAGCCTTACTTGCTTTATGGTAAAGCAGTATAACATTATTAATAACAAAAATAATTTCGCATGGTAACACTATTTTTCCACAAACAAAATTATAATAAACGTCCTAAAAATATATGTAATCCATTTAATTGCTGCTGGAAATTCCATCTCTTAACAATAATTTATGTAAAATTTTCAATTCTTCTTTTTCTTTCAAATTCATATAACGATAAGCTGATGATAAAAAGCCAAAAACGAGTTCGAAGTATTATTGATATTTTTTTTTGAAAGTGATGTGCAACAAATATGAACTTTTAAATACATTAATTTAAATAAAAAACGAACTTTCAATTACGATCGGAACGATCGTGTAATTATTGAATAAAACTTTCTACGGGAATCAAAGAAAGAGTCACGTCTATTACAAACATAAATTTTGACAATGGCCTTTAATTACCTTCGTGTGCAAGTGTATTATCAAAAGGCCTTTGGTCGAATGGTCCTCGGTTCAATCTACCTAGGTCTTTAGGACTAGAGTTGTATCCCCGTGCTTTCTTTTTCCTAGCACCCTTGTCTCTATCGCGTTTTGAGGTTGAAACATCCGACGAGGACGTTTCTTCGTCTTTTCCTGATCTAATGAACGCTGCCAACGAGTGATAATCGCGGGCTGCAATGATCGCACTTAATCTTGCGTCTCGCAAATTGTCTGCAAGACCAGTATTCAATTGTAAGGCAGTTGGTTTTTCTACTGTTTTAACACCTCTGCCTGTGATGTCCATTTTTACTACAAAATTTTCACTACAAAAAATATAACACCAACTTTTGGGTGAAGTGTGTGTGACCAAGGCCGCGGCTTTAATATCACTGACAGAGGTGTGCACTACACACAGACATCTAAGCACACAGTCAGACGTAAATCAAAAATAAAATAAACTTTTATCTAACACGATAATTTGTTTTATTATTATTTTAGCGTGGATTATGTAATTACAGTCATATACTTTTTGGTATTACTTAACATTGAGACGATTTTTCGCATCGCTGTTAAATTAATTAATGGGCTTAAATAATAAGAAACCTATTAC
>JANCMC010013033.1:104947-196280 GCA_024363005.1 Charaxes varanes | reverse complement strand
TATTACTTAACATTGAGACGATTTTTCGCATCGCTGTTAAATTAATTAATGGGCTTAAATAATAAGAAACCTATTACCATAACAAATTTTATATTTAGGAAAATATTGAAGTTTTGTACTCAATTTCAAAACGATATAAAGATTTTTTTATTGTTATGAGGGCTTTTTAAATTATTTGGTTTGTTTTTATTCTATTTGTACATGTGCACATGCCTTATGTTTGCAATCATAAATTGAAAAAAAAAAAAAAAAAAACAGAATCGAAGGATCATTTGGTGGCCTATATATTTAAAAAGCATAATTATAAAGTAAAACATGCATAGTGAACTTAAAATGATAAGAAAAAGAAGAAAAGACATAATTTTGTAAAGAGACAGAACAAACATAAAAAAAAAGTAGAATTTATTGAATTAAGTCGCGTTTCTATATTAGATAATCGGTTTATATTCGTCGATGAGAGATTTTAGATCACTTTAATTGACTGTTGTGCGAAATTATATGTTTAATAAATTTGACATTACTATAATTTAAGAGTGCAAAAAGTACGAACGGATATAGTGCATTTCTATTTGTCTGCCGCTACATTTTATTAAACATAAGAGAATAATTACTGTAACGTAAGCAACAACCTTTGGGTCACCCATAAGGTTACGTCACACTTATTTTACGATTTTTTAACTACCCCCTGTCCTTGTCCCAGCTTGTTACATTTCGAATCCCCCCTTATGTGACATAATATCTTTTTTAATTTTATTTATGTATTATATGTAGAAAAAAAAATACGAACGGATACAGTGCATTTCTATATGGCTTCTTCGGCTACATTTTTTTTAAATATATAACACTAGTTACAATTTACAACACACGTTTACATTACAACTTACGTTACAATTAACGTAAGCAACAACTTTTGAAAAAGCTAAAAGTAAACCTAACCTACTTTAACATTCAATAATAATTTCAAAGAACGTCATAAAAGTGGATTAAATTTTATAGAACTTTAAATATGCTAGTCAAAATGAAGTGCACTATCTCCGTTCTGTCACGTTAAAAACACGTGAGGGGTCATCCATACGGTTACGTCACACGAATTGAATGATTTCTTAACTCCCCCCTGTTCTTGTCACAGGTTGTTACATTTTCGAATCCCCCCCTGATGTGACATAACATCATATTATTCAATTTTATTCTGGTATTATAAATAATTTAAAGTAAACAAAAGCTTCAATATTTCTTTTTTAATATTCTTAACTTTGACTCGTGGCTACACAAAGCTTCTGCCCCTCCCCCGGCCCATTTTTACACAGTGTCAAATTTTGGTGTTACCCTGATCCCCCTTTTATCGTCTGACGTCATTTATGGATGATCCCAAACTGATGGTTGAAGAGAGACAGCAATTTTTTCAATCAATCAACACAGTTACCGAAGACATGTAACTTAAAATACTATTAGAGTTTGTGTCATTTACCCTTGCGGCTTACATCATTGTCAGCTTTGGCCCTCTCTGACAAGAGATTGATAAAGTCGTCGGCCGTGACCACGTCTTTCTTATACAGATGCTTATTGTGCATCGTGAGACAGAGCACACGGTGGGTTGCGTTAACGGCTGCCTGCAATTATAAAAATAATATAAACAATAAAAATATATATATCACAAATATAAATATGTTAAATAGCTGTGTCCCGGGATTTCATAAACATAGAGACTTTAACTGGCGAGAGATTTTATACCCTTTAGATCCTCAATCCTTTCTTAGCACAAATCTACTAACTATACACTATCATCTTGCCAAATTTTATCATTGTACGTCCTGCTGCTTTCGAGAATTTATGTTAGGTGACCTTCTGCTTTCATATACAGTGTGACTAGTGAGACACGCTACTCTGGGACCTGATATTTGATGTTCATATATGACGAAAAAAATTAACATTAAATGTATACATAGTAATTAAATTAATTAATTACTATGTGAGATTAAGAAAAAGTTGTACGGAGCGCATAGACATACTAGCGTGAACGCACAATGGTGATCCGTTTTCCCTTCATACATTTGTCCTGGCCTGTATTAAACAGGCAAAAGTACTAAGACAGCAGTGATTAAATCTTTTTTATAGCAGACCAGTTTTTTTACGCTGGGAAATGCATTTACAAACTACCTTTTTCGAACAGCAAATTAACCACACAACATAAAACCACTCTTTGTCTAATTTTAAGGAAAGTTTGTCAAAAATTAAGTACCTACTTTTATAACATAATTATAAAGAGAATTGAGTACTGAATACTTTTTTTAAGTATTCTAAGTGTCTAGTTCTGATTTCATCCACTAAATGAAAGCTCGTCATTTCAAAGTAATATGGTTAGGAGTTATGCAAGTTGACTTTCAAAATCTTAATCTATTAAATCTATTATCTTAATCTATGAAAACCTAAGGTGAGTTAGTAGTTGCTAATTTATAAAGAGAGTTTATCACCTTTCAGTTAAGAATCCTATATTACAATATAGATGCTTCTTTAGAAGCAAATTTCTTAGCATTCCATTAATTCACTGTGCCGGTGCCAGGTCCATCATGTTGCAGAGGAAGGAACCTTCAATTTTATTATAGTAAATACAACCTTAGCGTAACTAAATAATGTCGAAAATTGCATAGATGAACTTGTTCCTTATGTACTGTGGAATATTGAAAATGATTCTGAGAGTTTTATTTTGGAATCATTCCAATATGCCATGTGTTGTAACAAAAAAAATGTAAACTAAAAATAAAACTGGCCAAATGCGTGTTAATACAAGATTTCTTAATCTAATACACGTCAAAGCTATTTGCTAAGTAACTTCAAAAGTGAAATAATGAATTGAATATATGTATGCCTGGATAACCTGTGCTGAGATATACCTGGATATCTCAGCACAGATTATTCTATGTAGAGTATTGTGGCTCATAATAATTAATACAAATTATATTCCAAGGTTATGTAAACATATAAATTCCTTTTCATTTAAATTTAAATCGCGTGAATCAACACATACATAGGTAAGCAAAATTAATTCATTTCTGAACATTTTAGGCATTGCGGAAATGACCTTTGTTAACATTTAACAACCTTGGAAAAGAAGGAACGACATTGTTATTGCAATTCCCTCAATGTTAAAAATTACATTCGCCCAAAATATGTACCCACTTAATGCCTAGGCATTAACCTCAGTTAGAGCAATATTATCACTGAAAACTTAGGAACTATGTTATACGAACGTTAAAACGTAAAAGTTATGGTATACACGAACGTTTCGCCACGAACGAAATATAGCACGTAAAATTTATCCGCAAAAATAAAGATTTAAAAAAAAATTATAAGACACATGACGTTCATAAGTACTGTAAAATCTATATGAATAAAACATTTTGACTTGGACTAGACAGAATATATGGGATACCATAAATGGTTTAGGTTCTTTAATAAAAAAATATAAATTCCCATAAATTATATTTGGAGTTACGTAAATATCTTGCACTAGTTGCTACTCCCGTCTTCGTCCACGTAAAATTGGGTGAAAAATTTTAGCGTGATGATATATATATGTATAGCCTATAACCTTCCTATCTTCCTAATGGGCTATCTAACACTATGAGTTTTTCAAATCGGATCAGTAGCTCCTAAGATTTGCGCGTTCAAGTAAACAAACAAACTCTTCGGCTTTATATATTAGTAATAGATTCACGAGGTGTCATGTGTATTGTAAGTATCAACTAAAAACTCCAAAACATCTTTTGAAAATTACATTAATTAATGAAACAGTCAGTAATTTACTCGAAGCCAATTTTGTCCGTTTAACAAAAGTACTGTTTTCCAAATAAATCTGTAATGTATCCTTATTCTACACCCTTTTATATATAAATAAATAATTATATACAGGACTATATGACACACGGACGTCTGTTCCTAAGGTAGACAACTTAATGCCTGTGTTATTCCTACTAAACTTAAATTAAAAGCTTATATTAGGAATGGGTGCGACAATGCGCCCAATGGCGGGGGGGGTTTGAACCAGGTACCTTGCGGATTTCAGTCCATACTTTATACAATTGAGCTATTGAGGCTCTATTTCTGTTCTCGAAATGGGGTTCCCCGCCAAAAAAAAGTAGCACTTAAAACGAAAACTACTTGACTTGTTCATATTGATTTTAAGAACTATCCGCCAAATTCAATCAGAATCAGGTTCGCATTACAATATATTATTAGAATAAATAAACATTAATTTTATACACTGGCACATCAACGGTCATGTTTATTTGTTATTCGAAGTGGTTGTAACAAAAAACTGTTTTTTACGACCGTTCGATATTGTTAATGCGACATGATTGAAGTCGTGAGATTTTTTTTGTTGATCCTTAACTAGTTTTGACGTGCGAAGACGCTTTAAAATATTTTTTTGGTAATAAGATTCAATCATTTAATACGACCTAGGGATATCTAAAGAAAGACCCATACACACTTCTGAAAACTAAAACGTACTTGTGGGCTTACTAGCTGTGCAGTTGTCCACCGGGAGCCAACCCCCCCTCTTTAATTTTATTAATTTCGAGAAGAATTGTAGAAAACGGAGCAGGAACAGGATGAACAGTATACCCTTGACGGGCAATATGTACATATTTTAATTTTTAATCATTTTACCAAATTAAATAAAATTACATTTAAATCCACCTTCTGGTTATAAATATCTCCATGGGTTCTATAATAACTGCAGTACCAGAATTAACCACAATCGTAGATGCTTTGTCGGCCTTTGAGAAACGAGTATAAAAAAAATCTATACTAATATGTAAAGCTGAATAGTTTGTTTGTGTGCTTAAACGCGCTTATCTCAGGAACTACTGGTCAGATTTGAAAAATTCTTTCAGTTTTGGATAGCCCATTTATCGAGGAAACCTATAGGCTATATATCATCACGCTAAAAATGTTCACCTAATTTTACGCCGACGAAGCCGCGGGTAACAACTAGTATATGATAAATTAGCCAATTCAAAGATACTTACGTAGTACAAGAAATAGATGTATCAAATAACAAGAATCTTTGATCAACATTTTTGCAATATTTCTACTTGTATAATGTGTCGACGTCGCTTTTCGAAATTATTTATATGTCATTTCCTACCAGAAATTTTGTACCTAAAAATTAATAATATTCAAACAAGACACAGATGTTGTAACGAATTATGGTTGCAAATAGTGGGTTCCGTATATATTTAACTAGCTGTGCCCGCGAGATCGTCCACGTAGAACTGGGTTTAATTGATCGCTCGTCCGATCATTACAATCTGGTCTATTCCCCCTGTTGTTGTCCTTAAAGTTTATGTAAAGAATGAATGTGACAATAGAGTGTCGAACTAGTTACTTCTCGAATTTTACCTCGCACCTTCACCGATGAACCTTTAAGACTTGAAATATAAATATATTTACATTATATATTGTCTGAATGTCTCGATTATTCTCATATGTATGTGTATCAATCTGTAAATAATCTGGATAGTATTGGATTACTTATTCAAGAGCGCAATAATGCATTGTAAAAATTAAGTAAGCAATTTTGTATAAAATATATTTTTTGGATACAATTCCAAGCAGATTGTACTTTATAAAGAAAAGGGCCCTCCATTGTTCTTACAACTCGCCTCATTTCAAATTATTTAACGAGAGAAAAATTCTCTCATTTTCGCTGACTGATATTCGATATTAAAAGAAAATGTTGACGCTGCATGAATCGCTTGAAATATTACTTTTGTACGTCTGTCGAGAGTAATAGGACATTGCAATATGTATGTATGCAGAGGGACAGATAGCCTGCATCGACGGGTGGGATGAGACTGGGTAGAAGGAGACGCAAATTTGAGCTTATCTTCCCCCCGCCTTGAGATTCTAAAGTAGAATCATCCAGGACACCGGTTCGGAGTGGTATCACCAAAATGTGACCTAGTGTGACAACGGGCAGAGGGGAGGGGGTGACAAAAACTATGTGACGTCACATGTCAAATTTAAAAATGCAAATGGTTATATCTGTCTGTTTGATCAGGGTAATCTCTGAAACGGCTGGACCGATTTTGATGGGACTTTTATTAGAAGATAGCTGATTGTGCCAGGAGTAACATAGGCTATATCAGTTTTAGAAAAGTAGTAGAAGTTCCCCACAAAAACATAAAAACTGGGGGCTATCATTTTTAACAAAGTGTAACAAATTCGCTGAAATCACGCGGACGAATTCGCAGGGTACAGCTAGTTCTTAATAATTTTCTATGCTTTTTACGAAACGCTATGTTTATTTTAGTGAATCATTGACCATTTACGCAGCGCATCCAGCGGAAGTCTTCAAAAGGGAAAAAGAACTCATGATTTTGGGAAATTCCTCATTGATGCTCTGCTTCTATTGGTCTTAGCCCGATAATATATAGCCTAAAGCCTTCCTCGATAAATGGGCTATCTAACACTGATTTTTTTTTTAAATCGGGCTAGTAGTCCCTGAGATTAGCGCGTTCAAGCGAACAAACAAACAACATCTTCAGCTTTTTACATATATTAGTATAGATGTAGATATAAAGCAGCGCCTACATAACCTAAATGACTAATATCACTAAGTAACATTATCCGGGACGCATAGTTTTATATGCCTTCAAAAGCACAGAGGAGGTCGGATATTAGAAAACATCTATCATCCGCTCGCGGTAAGATCAGCTTAACTTAGCGATCGACTCCAATGCTGACCTAGGGTACGATCTCCTCATTTTACTATAAGCTATCAAACCTTTATGGTTTTTGTATTTTCTACAATCCGGGGTACTGATACTCTCCGACCGTTGCAGCAAACTGACTCTAACCGTCAAGTAACCAACTATCTTTGATTCTACAACACTATATCAAAATATATTAATTTAAAAATAAGTTTGTATGATATCATTTAATTAAAAATCCTAACCACAATAAATATCAAATCTTCCACCATGCTGGGCAATTGCAATTAAGATAAATTATTCTTCTAAAACATAAGTAACGTTTAAAGAAAATTTCTCATGTGAACCACCATTAATATTGATTTTGAACAATGCAACTTTTGTTGAAACATATTCGCATTACGTATCATAAAATAAATAAGTTTAAGCTTCTATTTACAACATTTGTATATGTTGTGGAACCCTACAAGTATTTGTAGGAACAAGATATGTTTGTCCGATATATAAATTTACATACCGGATTTCCATAAGGGCGCTTTTATCTCTGTGAGTAAAATAATTATTTGGAAAAAGTCTAGTTATCCATTTATGTCGTAGATATTATAAGCGATATTACAAATGTTAACTACAAAACTTTGGACTCGTGTAATGTAATTATTATGTATCTATAAGAATAAGATTCCGGTTTACAAAACAGTCGCGGGCCACATGCCAACCGCGAGACACGCGTTGCCGACCGCTGGTCTATAAGTTAGTTCAGATCGAATATTGAAAGGTCTTAAAGATATAGTGTCTTTAAAGGTTTTAAATAATTTGCCCTTGTTTGTTTAATTTGTAATAAGTCTTCATTAATTTGACGTTTTTGTAATTATGTGTAATAAAATTAGTTTAATTATTATGTATCTATAAGAATAAGATTCCGGTTTACAAAACAGTCGCGGGCCACATGCCACCCGCGGGACACGTGTTGCCAACCGCTGGACTATAAGTTAGTTGAGATCAAATATGGAAAGGTCTTAAAGATATAGTATCTATATAGACTTTGAATAATGTACCTTTGTTTGTTTAATTTGTAATTATTAATTTGATGTTTTTGTAATTATGTGTAATATAATTCGTTTTTAATGAATACTAAGAGCAATTTATGTTTGTTCAACAATACCTTTGGAGGCATTTCTCCATATTAACAATCTTTAGAGATACTTTATAATATATAACCATTCCGCTCGATTGCTTTTGCAGTGTTTATGATGTTCATAAATCCGCACATCTACGGTTGAATGCATCTGAATATACTGTGTCTATCGCGAGCGCATGCAGACTAAAAATGCACGCCCTTCCAAAGTATTCACCTCTACTTGCAAAATAGCGTGTAGACGCAAACACGCAATCTCTTCAATATCGTTGGCTTTCAGTGTGTGTTTGAGTTTACAATAAAAACGCTGCACACACATAAATAAGCAAGCGTTGTTGTTAGTTAGCGGAGGAGCGTGCATTTTTAAACTGTAACATCTATACTGTTTCGTTTCTTTAATATCATTGGCTTAAAGTGCGTGGTTGAGCTAGAATTTACAATAAAAACGCTGCACGCACATAAGCAAGCGTTGATGTTAATTAGCGGAGGAGCGTGCATTTTTAGACTGAAACATCTATACTGTTTCGTATTAAAAAATATCCTGTTGCATGAGGACCTATTAAGGTAATGTACCTTAAGGTAAATACCTTATAGTTTCTTGGCTAAGTTAGTTTTGATTATCTTTTCTTTCTATATTTATAAAAACCAATCGATGTTCGTTTGTCTCGCTAAAACTCGAAAACCGCTGGACGGATTTAAATTCAGATTTCATTTCATTTCCCTAATTTCAGGGAGCGATCAATTTTGATATTACTTATACTGATTCTTGTACTTTTGCATGCCGTTAAAATGGCAAATTGTAGATATGTGCACCAAACAATATACCTAACACCCTATGTACCTACAATTACGCAAATAAATATATATGATTTCGTCGTTTGTCCGATCATCTCGTTACCATTCCTACTAAGCTTCAATTAAAAGCTTGTGTTGGGAGTGAAAATACACCAGGGGCGTCGGGATTTGAACCGGGTACCTTACGGATATCAGTCTATCTCTTCTACCTTCTGTATTGACATGTTATAACATTAATCATTTTTATTACTTTTATTACATTATAATTTGACGTTATAATAATATAACTTTAGCATCAGTATAATTGCAAGAATATTATTGTAATTTCGATCAATTTTGATATTACTTATACTGATTCTTGTACTTTTGCATGCCGTTAAAATGGCAAATTGTAGATATGTGCAACAAACAATATACCTAACACCCTATGTACCTACAATTACGCAAATAAATATATATAATTTATTTATTGCCGTTGAGCTATTAAGGTTCAACATAAAACCACATTAGGTTCGAGATTCGAGTCTTTTGTATAATTGTTGCTGGTTACATATTTTTTTGTATATAGAATTTTTGCGAAATTTCCCACTAACATAAAATGTTTGAGCATATCGACCTTCGCTCCCACCTTTCATTCCTCGCCAAAAAAGCCTCTCACCTTGGTGTGCCTTTCCCACTGCGCTAATCTCAGGAATTTCTGGTCAGATTTGAAAAATTCTTTCGGTGTAAGACAGCCCATTTATCGAGGAGGGCCTATATATCGTCACACTAAAATTGATTCAATTTTTCCACCTAATTTTACGCGGCCAAAGCCGCGGGTAACAGCTAGTCCTATATAAAATCGAGCAAAAATCAATTAGACAGACTTGCAATAAATAATTCTATACCACAAAACACAATTTTCCTATAAATTGTTGAAAAGTGGCGTGGGATATGTGATTTATTTACCAACTTTAAAAGAAACTCGTGATTCATGCAGCGAGCAATCACGAGCTTGGTTCACACGACGGGCTTGACAAATGTATGTGCTTGAGAATAGTGATTTATCTCTCAAATCGTTTTCGAGTGGCGTTACACGCTTGTACCGACATGAGGCGACATGCAACCGTGTTTTGGTAACACTTAAAAGATTGCTTCTAAGTACCATCACTCTTTTGATGTTGCTTGATACTTTTTAGTATTCTTTTATTGGTTTTGCGCATCTAAAGAATGAAGGCACTTAAAATATTGCTTCTAAGTAGCATCATTCTTTTGATGTTGTTTGATTCTTTTTAATACTCTTTTATTGGTTTTGCGCATCTAAGGAATGAGGGCACTTAAAATATTGTTTCTAAATAGCCTTATTATTTTGATGTTGCCTGCTTTTTTTAATTTTTGGTGTTATGACTGATCCGGACAGCGCTTATTTTTGAAAAATCTTAAATTTTCCTATATTAATAGTTTTACTTTTTATTTTTTTGCGCTCCAATTCTCTCTCTCAGTCTCTCTTTCAACTGTTTTAAATATAATACGACGAACTAGTAGTCAAGAACTTCATTGAGTGATTGCTGATACCAACTCGCATATGCGTTGTCCGCCTTTGTAAAAAGAGTATGCTTTTTTTTTAATGGATGGAATGTTGTATTGCTTGGAATTCGATTCGATTGGAATCGAATTGGAGAGTGACTGCCAAAGACGACTCGTAGATGTACGCCTTCGGGAAAAATGTATCCTTTTTCCTTGATTGCTTCAATGAATTATTGCTCGGAAAAATGTTTCTTCCAAATCGTAAGATGGATATTCGAACATCGTCATAATTATCACCATTTTCAGCCCGTCATAGCCCAATGCTGGGTATAGGACTCTGTTAGCTTCTGCGACTCTCCCTTATTCCCTGCCAATCTCATTCAACCACCACCTACTACTCTCTTTATATCATCCGCCCATCTATTCGGTGCACGACCAGGGTTTCTCCAACCTAATTCAGACCACCATTCAGATTTTGACCCTGATTTGAACGGCAATTTGCGGCCGCCCTGGGCAACTCCATCTAGCCCAGGCTGAAGATATTCCTTTGCGGTGGTTGAGCATCTACCTAATCTCCCACCTTTCATTCCTCGCTGAACATTTTCCACCTTGGTGTACCTTTCCACACTGGTAACCATTCAGATTCGAAGACTAATTGCCATCACCACCAGTCTTTGTCCTGCCCAATTACATTTTAATTGGATCACAATTCAAGTTCAATTTGTTCATTCGTACATCGAGGTAGCTTAAATGGAGTTTCATATTTTGACGTTATTTTCCGTGGAGAATTTAAGGTATTCAGCCAATGTGCTCAGAAACTACTCATTTCGGTATTCTTTTAATTACATTAAATTTTATCTGATGCATAAACCTGTTGAAACTCGTAATCATAAAAGTGAGCTGTAAATCCAGGCATCCTGACACATCCTCGCATATTGGTCATCAGGTACGTACTCATCAGCTAAAATAGGTGGGTTGAATTTCTTTGGATACTTTTCGCTTCATTTTTAGATGGATGGTAGTTGGCAGTGACTCTGTATTCCACTGCGGTATTATGAGTTTGATTGTATTCAATAGTTATGCTATAAAATTTTAATATTTTAATTGTACAGTTTGAAAATATAATTTTTTTGTAACGCAGGAAGAAATTCATTTGGTCAAATGAATCCCTTGAACATCTTTTCAGAATAGCTATTTTAATGACAACACTTTTTAGTACGTTATGTGGTGTACGGTTAGTGGTCTTAGCGAATATCTAGGGGAAACTATAAGTATTTATATAAATGTATGAATTACTTTGAATTATGGTTAAGATCAAAATTACCTTTTCCCGTGTCAATTACATATTAATTGTACTCATATCAATTTAAAAAATGTATCGAATTAAAGCATTTTACTAAAGGGGTTATAGCCCCCTTGATTTTAGGCTGAGTCCGTCCCTGGCTGCCATTAAGGCGGACAGTACCGATGCCAATTAAGCAGATTGCACGCCAGCGGCACTAAGCCGCGGTTAAATAGTGAATCGGACACTTTATGGGTTTGCCTTTGTGATAGTCGTTTATTTGCGAGTATTCAAAATTATATTACCTCCATAGTGCTTCATGTTGAAGTATCTATTCGTAGTTAAGATAATCAGAAAATTTGGCAAGTAATATCAGATCTAAGATCCTTAAGTCGTAAGGGCTTGGAAACACCGGAGTTGGCTACGGTAAAAAATTATACATCTTACCTTAAAGCTAAAAACAATTCTGATGGCTCATGCCTCATGCCAAGTTACTAAACGCTTATATTCGAATGGAAAATCTTTAAAGGTATATTCGAATGGAAAATCTTAAGAGGTATATTCGAGTGGAAAAATGTTTAGAACGTTTAAATCCATGTGGTTCCTGTTGTTTTAAAGCTTTATTCCAATTGCCAACATCACATTTGGCGATATGCACATCGCCACTCATATGTTATGTTACAAATAGTCTCGTAACAAAAAAGCATAATAGTCATCCACATTTTATTTAATGAATATCTAACATGACTCGAAGAACAGCTAAATATTACTGGGGCACGAATTGAATTCTTATAAATACGGAGTAATCCACCATGGGTCACCGTCCGATCTTTTTTTCAATTTTTATTTTACGTGGGGAATCTCGATACTTTATCCATCCGCCACAAGGGCTGACCGTGAGTTATGTCAGGCTCCAACCGACTAAACCCCAACGTTAGTTCTTCTCTGCCACAACACGGCGGAAACATGGACACGGTCTTTCAAACTACCACATCCCCATCAGTGATGTCCTGTACGCATTCACTTCCTAGGATTTCAATCTGATCATCGATCATCGGTCATCAGATCTAGTCAAGTGGCTTGCCAAATCGCCATTCGCCATTCCCCAATCGCCATGTGCCGTATTCATCATCAATTAAAACTTGTCATAAATTGGAATTCTGTGGTGTTTTCCACATCTTAGTCAAATAATGGATTTCTGCATTTGTGCAATAATCTTTCCATGAAACTCCCAATAAATTTCTAACGCACCGCATACGGAGAACGTTGAGGCAGTGCTCATGTGTCGAGTAAGAAGTCCAGATTCTGAGATTTAGAACCCTCAATTAAGTTCTTCCGCTAAATTCGTATGGTTTGGTTGTGACCGATCACCTGTAAAGGATGCACGACCCAATGATCAAATAAAATACTACGTAGCTTGTTATACGTACAACCGCCATCACTTTCCTTGTGAGGGATTTCCGTAAACATTACGCCGTAATCCGATATTATTGGGGCACAAATTGAATTGTCATATATACGGAGCCGCAGATTTTTAATGGTGTCCGCACACGATACACGACTAACAAGTTGTGGGGGAAGATGTGGGGATACGCGGTAAAATTCTTATTGTATGGATAATACGGTTTCGTCTGTAGTTCTGCCAGTTTTATGTTAAGATACTGAAAAAACATGTGAAAGTATCGCTACATTCTTTTCATTCATCTTTATTTTTACAAGCTTTTATATGCTTTCACCGATGTCGGTAATATAAGCTGGCAAAATATATTTACCACTTCCCGATATGCTATTGAGCTAAAATTTGGCACACGTATGTATATACCTTGACAATGCAATGCTATGATGACATAGAGTTGATCTAATGATGGAGCTGGAAGCTGACTATAGGAACTCTGGTATAAAACGACATAACCGCATCAAGATTGGGCTCGTTTGATTCCTCTTGATGAGTACTTTGTATTTAGACGGATTTCAAGGTCTGATGATGGAGCTGGAAAATGGATATAGGGACTTAATTAAAAAAAGGCACAATCGCATCGAGTTTGGGCTTTGGGAGAGATAAAAAAGATGTAACACGCTTTTATAAATAAATTGGGTTAAAATTATGTGCTTTCAGCCCATGCCTTATACCGTTGACCTATTGAGGCTCTCTAAAATCTATATGGGCCCTTGCTACTTTATTCACATACACATTAAAAACAAAATTGTTGTAACCCAAAATTTCCAACTTCACAGTAGAGCCATACAAACATGTAAATCGAAATAAAATTCTCATCATATAACATATTCGTGTATACAATTACATATTCAATAATGACGATTACATTATTGTATACAATAATATATTAAAATGTGACTGTTATATTACTATTTAGTTGTTTGTAATCCTCTATAGTGAAGCTGGGAATTTGGGGTTACAACAACTTACGTGGGAGGCATCGAAATAATAAAAGAATTTGTCATTGTGACATCTTGGAATTATTTATATGTAGATAGGTAAAAATTATTATTCTTACTAGTTGATTGTTTGTCACATAAAAATACTAAAAGAATTATAAAAAAATTTCCTTAGAAATGTATGCGATTGCTACAATATTTTTTTGGAATTTTGGGTAGAGATAGGTAGATTTTTCGGTTCCATTATTCCTCTATGGTTCCATTTATTATTCTGTAGTCCTAGTGATTTTCCAGTGCAGTACCGCATTTTATTATTATTTCAGATGCCGCCTGAACAAATCAATCCTGTGCCTAAAACCGACGTAGAAAATTTTTAATGCCGGAAATGATCATTCAAATAGGTTCATTTGAATGATCATTTCAATGATTATGTAGTGTGACACTACTACACAAAGTTTTGTTGTACTTTGTAGTCATCAAGGACAAAATGTACAAAGACTTTCAGCTAGTTAACCTTGATCGACTCAAATGCCGACCACTGTTTCGGCTTGTTGTCGGCCACTATTTCCTTCCTCACTATACTTTTATGTAAATAAGAGCCCTCTTTTAAATTACTCAAAAGTATATCTTAATTGCATTCATCGTTTTGTTTTTATATGTTTATCGTAACGAAAAGTGCCCAAAGGTTTATTACGAATGCTGAAAATGTTGCTATCTTAACTCTCGAAACAACCAAAACTCCGTAAAGTTATAATTTTATTGTTATCGGCGGTCCAAATGAGTTCGTAAGTTCACATTGTTCCTTTAAATTCTGGTATGTTGAATAGAAATTCTTGCTTTATATTCCTTATGCGTTTATCCCGTATTATAAAAATACTTAAAACGAACAACTTCATCTTTCCTTTCAGGGGTGGATCTTCTTTTATATCTGTCTGATAACTGGTCAAATCCACCACGGGTACGCGACCCCGGACTACTCTAGTCATTCCCCCAATATCGTCCGTGACCCTAATTTTACTCGGATGAAGACGCGGGATCATCGTTTCCATTTGTTGTGTACTACCTATGTTGTTTCACAGTTTCTAAAATAAAATAAATAAATAAAAAAAATAAATAAATAATTTTATCAGGGCTATATATAGAGATTGTATCAGATATAGGAATCATATCTTGGAACTAACGGATGAAGAAGACACAGTTTTAGGGATTTTTTGGGCAGTCCTGTTTTCCCATATGCAAGTGATGATATTGGGTTTGAATAAAAAAAAGTGATAATCTGATTTTGAACGCAAGATATAATAGTCTCAAGATCTTTGTGGAAGTCTATGAAATATGAAACTTTATGGACTGAAATGACCTTAGTTGGTTTTTATTAACATACAACTTTAACTTAGGTATTCGTATTAAAATAAATACATATTGAAGAAACAAACTAAAGGCCGCATGGGGCCATCGCGGTTCGCCTGATACAAGTATTTGCACTTAACCGTTAATGGATAGCATGTTTGGGTGCAGTTATTACAAAAAATAAATCCGAATGTTAGTAACTTATCTCTTAATATTATATTATAATATTTCTTATAGAAGGTATTAAAATTGAACAATGTGGAAAGAAGCGTGTGTCATATAGTCCTATATATTTTTTAAAATTAAAAAGACATCAATACGAAGCAAATGAATGAAACCTAAAGAATTGGAGCGGTCATTAGGTCCCTTTACACCCTTTTCAACTCTATGCCTCGTATTCTCATAGAGCTCTAGTGACTCTCCTTATAAGCAGGAACAAAATACTACAATAATGGTGCAGTTTATTTAGCTATAGTTTTATATGGTAGATACAACACCCATGTTTGGCAGCTCTACATTACAGATTGAAATGCCACTATGCTCTATCCCTACCGATTTCATGTAGAGAAAGCCGCGCTAGGTTAATATTAAATATTTTATTACGTAAAGCAAAACTTTCGGTATCATTTTAAGAAAAAAAAATACTTCGATGGAGGAGTATGAAATTTGGCACAATTATAGTTTATATAGAGGAGTGTGTGCGATTGTTAGTATTTTTATAAAATATGCATTATAAATATATTAGTATTAAAATAAAACCTCACGCACTCCAATGCCAAACAACTTACACACACATGTATACATTCAATTATTTGATGACGTCAAAGCTTAATCTTGTCAACCGCATGTTCTATGAATTGTCAAATAGAACAATATATGTCGTTATACTGTAGCCAGACATAGCTCAAAGTGTTTGTATATTTTTGTCCTTGAAGTCTACAAAGTTCTACAAAACTTTGTGCAGTTACACAAATTCCCCGTCCACACTATATGATCATTCAAATGAAGTTTGTAGTAAGAAAGTTTATTTTATTCGGCACAGTTGTGAAGCAACTGTAAATTCGTCACACAATAAACCACCGGTAACAGTATTAGCTCAATTGGTCACGCATTCAACACAATAACACTAAATACAACAACCTACATTATTTTTTGCGAAGATCTCCGAATGACATTTCTGTTTCTGTTGAGAAAATTCGTAACATTCCTTATATAAAAGTCTAGCTGTGCCCGCGACTTGGTACGCGTAAAATTAGGTGAAAAAATAGATTCAATTTTATCGCGATGATAAATAGCCTTCTTGGATAAGGGGGCCGATCTTAGACGGTAAGAATTTTTCAAATTGGACCAGTAGTTCCTGAGATTAGCGCATTCAAGCAAGCAAATAAACAAACTATTTGGCTTTATATATTAGTAAAAAAATAGATGAGTAAAATTTTGAGCAATTATTCACTCAGATTTAGAGCTAACTTGTAAATTATTATGACATCAATATTATATCGACAACATTACGAAGAACTTTCCTTCTATTATGAAATTAAGTTTTCCATGGATATCACGAATCGGTTCTAGTCTAAATCTCGTTTATCAAGAATTATTCAAGAGTCTATGATATTTGCCTCCGTTGCGAAATTAAACGAGAAGAGTACGTACAGTCTAAAAATGGTTTTTTAATAAATAAATATATAGGACTATATGACACACGGACGTCTGTTCTTAAGGTAGACAACTTAATGCCTGTGTCATAGGTAACAGCCGCCTGTTATACCCAAATATTTTTTTTTTGTAAATATATAAATACATACATATGGATAATACACCCAGACTCGAGGCGGGAATCGAACCCGCGACCCCGGAGCAGAAGGCAGGGTCACTGCCCACTGCGCCAACGGGCCAGTCAAATAGTAATGTAGTAAATAGTTAGTAACCTAACCTTCGAGAAGGACAGCGACTGCTGGATCTGCTAGTATACTGTAACCGTACCAAATTTCATACTCCTCCGTCTGCACAATTTTCGTAAAATCGTACCCAAAGTTTTGCCTTCACGTATTAGTATATAGTACGTACTAACTTTGTTATTATGGCCAAGTTACAACTTTGTTTTTAGTACTGTCCCAAGACGATACAAGTAAAAACAAGTGATAACAACTTCAGTACTAAACTAGTACTAACTCACGTTATCTCGTCGTTTAGTAATTTTGAATCTCAGTAGTGCAACGGTATGAAATGACCGAATGATAAAAGGGGTCATGGATCAACTTTTATTTTTATTTCATTATTTTTTTTTATTTTATTTAATAATTTTTTAGGATTATTTCCATATATTTATTGTAAAAAAATGGTCCGTATTTTTACGCCACATGGCTAAAAGATTTTTTTGATATTCTCGAATATAACCGTGTGTCCCTTAAAATGAGTTGTACAAGACGGACGGACATATGAACAGATGTAAGCGTAATTTTTTGGACTCTTGCT
The DNA here is from genome assembly GCA_024363005.1 of Charaxes varanes. NCBI lineage: Eukaryota > Metazoa > Arthropoda > Insecta > Lepidoptera > Nymphalidae > Charaxes > Charaxes varanes. The sequence goes on along the minus strand of JANCMC010013033.1, from coordinate 178,627 downwards.
AATCAAACAAAAGAATTTAAAAAACTGAGGGTTTACAATTAGAAAGATCGCTACGAGACCTATTTCATTATTAAATCCAAATACTAAATTTTTCATTTCTTAGTTGTTGATAAAAACTAAATTCATTTGCATTTTACATCTTCAAAAATTTTTAAGAACAATTTGCAATGATTCCATATTTATTTAGAATAATAGTGGTGTGTAACTACACTACACTAACCTAGCCTTTGTTTTAAAAGAGCTAGCCATTGGTACCATATACGATAGGGTTGAAGAAAAAAAATAAATAAATTTCATAAGTTTCTGTTCATAATTGTAGAAGTTAGACTGGTCAGACAGACGGACGGACGGACGAACAGACCGAAAGGGTTCCTTGTTGGTCAACATAAGTCCATCTATGTAATATTTTAGCAGTAGCAATGTAGTAATTGAGCATTTGGCTGGCCCGTTGGCGCAGTGGGCAGTGACCCTGCCTTCTGCTCCGGGGGTCGTGGGTTCGATTCCCACCTCGAACTTTGTACAGTTACACAAAGTCCCCGGCCACACTACATGATCATTCAAATGAAGCTATATCTGGCTCCGGCATTAAGGGTACCCCCTATACTATGATCTTTACTGCCAATGTTCCTGTTCTTCTGTTCAGATTTAGTATGATTTTACTAATAGAGCTATAAATATTCTTCTTAAAGAACTTTAAGATTTTATCGACAAGTCGAAGCCATTTAGCATGTTGTAGAGCGACAGTCATGGTACCTATACATTACACATTACATTGATATGTAAGGGTCGGAATGTGAAGAATATTGCGAATTTTGACGGAATTACATAACGAAAACAAAAAATTACGTAACTCCCTGTTTAGGTGTAATATTTACTTTCTTTGTTAACTCTTCAAGTATTTTCCAGTAATTAAAAATAATTACTGGAGGAATTAGAAAGGAAAAAAACTGAGACATACATATTTTTATTTCTTTTTTTCCCACTTAGCTGTATCGTGTTTACCTCTAGGTAAGCTTAACGTTTTGGCTTAATATTTTGTGTGTATAATTGCGTCTGTTTTAAATGTATTAAGCTGTTGGTAAGCACAATAAATAAATAAATAAATACAGGACTATATGACACACGAACGTCTGTTCCTAAGGTAGACAACTTAATGCCTGTGTTATAGGTATCGCGAATGAGTTCCTATATATTTTCATCGCGCGTAGAGGGCGTCTGAGATGCGTTTCTTTCATTTACAATTTACGTTCATACTCTGTGTTTCTTAAAATATAGTTACTCCTTGTAATTGTATTGTAGTCTTGATATTCCAATGTAATTTACAAATTTAGTGTCCAAGTTACATATACGAAATTCTTTGTAAATATTAAATTAAAATTACATAAAAATGCTCATTAAATAGATTAATATTTTAATTTTTATATCTATTTGTTGCTATTTTCTTTTATCTTTTTGTTTATTAATGTCATTGTATAGTTATCATTTTTAAATTATATATAGTATGTAGTAGTAAATTATTAATAGAGATATCCTTTGACAATGTTGTGTACATCTATAACTGGCGCATATATCAGAATTGCATCTTATTTAAGTGTATTTTTGTAAATGTTTAACATTTGTGCTGTATGTACCTTAATAAACAAAATAAATAAGAGAAGATATTTGATTGTTTGCTTACAGGTATCGACTGAAAATCAGTGTTGGAATGGGAACATCTACTCACTTCCTTAAATCCGCTGTGAAGATATACCTTAATGAGGCAACGCTCTATATACCTATCGCATTAGGTTTAGCCAAGTTAGTTTTTTTTTCAGTTTATTAAGTTGGTGTAAAGCACTTGCTATGCAAATGTTGAGATCCAAATAAAAATAAATGCATTTTATAATGGGTTGCATTATTATTCAATTTAAGGTTTACCTTAATTATTAAGTGGAATAATTTCTATATCAATTGTATAGAATTATAGTTTATTGGTTTAGAGTGAGACATATTTCTCTTGCTTAAACAACTATTTGAAGTCCTGAACCAGGAGCTACTCAGGTAAATGTGCAGAGCAACAGTTTCTCCGCGGATCATAAATTCTTAAATTTGTTTTAAGAAGAGAGAGAAGATAGAAAAATTAAGGCAAAACTAAAACAAATACCAATAATCGTAAAGAAGTTTTTCACTTAATCTTAATATGTGTGACATAACCGCTTTTTTGCAAAGGACGCCAAAACGCGTCTTTCGGTTGTCGGTTGCTGCAATCCAAATATTTCAAGACGCCACTGTCGCGTTCTCGGCCATATGTTAATAAGACGCGCGAGTGGCGGCAACAGCCACCAATTAACGTTTTTACTGTTTTCTTCCATTTCTGGCGTATTTATGCTTGAATAAGTTCAGACAGCATCTAAAATCTGACGTAGGCGGTTTGATAATTCATTTACAGTGCATTGTTTGTCATTATCTACATTAAATTATTTAAATGAAGGGTAAGGAGGTTAATGTGTTCTTATGAGCGATTAAATAGTCGAAGATTATTTTTAAATAGGGGTATAATAAATTTTATGCCTTCAATAAGATTGTGGCTGTCTCAGTAAAGTTTCTTGAAATGCGACATTACAACAGCATCTTCTTTGCTAACTCTTTTACTGTTACTGCGTCTCGTATGTGGAACTCCATCTCTGACACACTTGTGAGAGATAATCCCTCTCATTTTACTTTCAGGTCTATATTAAAACAATTCTATCTATCCTCTATTTAGTATGATATCCTTTTTTGTGTTTATTTAGTTTATACGACTATTTTCATCATCATCATGATTATTAGTATTTATTTATTATTTTTTTCCCCACTCTGTTTCACTTCTCTAGTACCTGCATCTTTCTCTTTTTACTATTTCTCCTACACTCGCGGATAACTGGAAGAGCTATCTTATAGGGATAAGTTTATCCATTGTACACTTTTTTTGTATTTGTGTTTTTGTATATTTTATTGGTATAAATATAGTAAAATAAATTAAAAAAAAGATGGACTGAAGTCTAATCCAGGAACTCGTCGGACTTTCTATCGCAAAGACGTAAGAAAAGCTTAATTAATTATATTTCTCTTATTAACATACTACTTAAATTAATGAAACTACTGTTTTCTTGAGTATGTGACGTCATACCAAAGTCAAAACATCGTAAAACCCTCAGGCGCGAAAACGTAATGGACAGAGATACTTTCATATTCCTCTTTTCCTTTTCGTTTTAATGCCAAACTTCATATGTTGGCATTAAGGGCCTATGTTTTCGAAGCCCAAAAAGTAGCAACATTAATTGCCCTATCTGAGGCGGCGATCAAGTCGCCCGCATGCAGGACACGTTTTGGGTTCATTTTTTGAACTTCACGGCAGAGGCATTGCAGATCGGTACCGCCGGTAAGTCCCCATGTGAACATATTTTCCTTGCTTCAGAGAACTTTCACATTTATAAGTGATATTAGTTTGGATGGTGAGCAAGGAGTACGTGACGTCTTATAACGTCTGTAGAAACTGATACCACCCTTGTGGAAAAAAAATCTCAATCCGAAATATTCCGAATAATGTGACTTCTTCAGTGAGATACAGAGTTTTTTAGACTGTGTAAGACTTTTTTAGATTTTACAATTAAAAATAAAATTTAATGCTTAATCTGAAAAAGTCTTCCAAATTCTGAAAAACTCTTTATCTGACTAAAGAAGTAAGATTAATTGGAATGGGTTGGATTTGGAATGGATTTCGGACTGATAATTTTTTTCCACAAGGCTATTTCTATCAGTCTTATAGACGTATACGAATGTGAATCTTAAGCAAATGATGATCAGAATTTCGTTATCTCACTTACCCGACAAGAATTATTGGTTCCATATCGAATAACCGTTTTTATAATGGTTATGTTGACAAATAATATAATGCATAGTGAGTTTGACATTTAAGTCAAAGATAAAAACAAAATAAGACGAAAGATTCTAGAAAAAGAACAAATGACAAGTTAATAAACCGGGGCAAGTGCGAGTCCATATTACGCACTGAGGGTTCCGTTCCATCGCATAATACTTTAGCAGGTAATTTTAGGCTTTATATAATTTTTTCGAAGTAATTATAATATTACCGTTTCGGAATTTTTCCTTTATTTGTACTTCAAGATATAGCTTCTCGCCAAATTGATTATGACGCCAAAATATTATCATGATGACTATGATTTTAGGTTAAGTACCTTAAAGGTTTTGATTCACTTTTCGAATATACTAATATGGGAAATGCGACATAAAGGGCCATATTTTTGATACTCTTGCGTACACTGAGAGGGTCGATTTTCCACAGCTCTAAGGGGCCTCCGCTTTATGGGCCACAGTGGAACCACGATGTCCATAGATTTACTGCGGATCCACAATGGAACTACCGTGGATCAAGTGACGTTTTAAAGCCATTTTGCCATTATGGATCCACCGTGGTTCAGTATTGGTTTCTTAATGGATCTATTGCTGCTCCATAATGGTTGGTTTGTGGTTTTAATATGGGATTTAGTGTAGTTTTATTATCGTTCAAGTGTGGATTAGTCATGGATCAATCGTCAATATTTGGTTTCGGTTATGGGGATTAAGGGGGGTTATGGGGATTTGATATAGTTGCATCTTATTGATAGATCTTCTATAATTTCATTGCGGATCCACTGTGGGCCATAAACTGCGAGGGGCTCACAGACATCATCAGGTAGGTATTCATTGCACCTTTATAGCTCTACGCGCTTCAGAAAAAAGAGGCTTGACAGACAAATGAACAACGAAGTGATCCTATAAAGTTTTTTTTTTTCTTTGGTGCTTTGGTATCCTGAAAACGAGAATAACGGATAGGTTGGAAAACGAACCAAACCTCATGGAACTCAAATTGCTCTATTATCTATGGAGACTATTATTTATTGCACTACACCATCCTTAAACGAAGGATTTTATTTAATATACTATTCTAGTACATTTTTAACTCCAAGTGATTAAAAACTTCTACAAAGAATATTATGGAGGTACTTGTCCCAATACACGCAATCTTTAGCACACAATGGCCGTCATAAATAAATGCTAAAGAAGAAACATCAAATATACTTTTGACATTTCTGTCATCAGTTGATATTTTTGGGGTAAGCATATTTAAATGACACGGTATACCCTTGTCATCCAAATGGGAATCTGTATTTGTCATTTTCTGACAACACTATGAAATAACATTTCCTGTTAAAACAACCTTGGATAGATTTAATAAGTAATCATATTGTGTAAGACAATGTAAAGGTTTTGTAACTATTTAATTACATTTAAGAAAGCAGTGACGAAACCGGATACAATGTATGTATTTAACTGCCCTAGATAAGATTTTTAATTCCGTTCGAGGTTTTTTCAGTAGCTTCGCTTGCATAATTTTTTTTGTAAGACTGCCTTGTGTTACTTCGCTTGCGTATGTTCCGTGATTTTGTTAAATGGTGAGGGTATTAGTTTTTTGTGTGGAATCCTAATTATTTAGCTAAAACCCAAGTAGCCAATATTACTCTTTGTAATATAGGCTACCTACCAGTGAAAGTCTCATCGAAATCTGTTCAGCTGTTCCGGAGACTATCCGGAACAAACAGACAGACAATTTTTTTATTTGTGTTTTTGTTTTAAAGGTATCGTATCTCAGGAACTACTGGTCCAATTTCAAAAATTATTTCCGTGTTAGTTAGCCCATTTAACGAGAAAAGCTACAGGCTATATAAAATCACGCTAAAATCGAGTCTATTTCTTTCCGCCTTATTTTACGGGGACGAAATCGCGGGCATGGCTAGTTTATTTATAAGTATGGATGTAGATTGACCTCATTATGAACATCATCGTCATTTCAGCTTAGGTCCGTCCACCTCTGAACGTAGGCCTCCTCCATCAATTTCCACGAATGGCGGCGTTGCGCCGCTTATATCTTAAAATTATCTTCGACTTACTAAAAATTATTTTAAAAGAATGCCATGAAAGTATTAAGGCATGAGTATATTCATATTACTTCTATGATTATGTTTCTTTCTAATAAAATATATAGGTTCATTCTAGGCAAGCGCGTTCCACCGTAGACCGCATCTACACTTTCTCAAGTGTGACTGCAGTCAAGCGCTTGCCTATCTCCAATAAAAAAAATATTGTTTGTTAGAAGAGGGCGTAATGTAATCAGTGGTCGGCATTTGCGAAGACTGTTTTTTTCTTTATATAACAAACGAGAAGGCGGCATTCACATAATTTATGTTAATCAGATCAAATCTTTGCGCGGCCGGGTGAGAGATAGGTGACCCATTCTTACACTTGTATTCAAATAAGGGACCTCCGTGTTTCAGAAGGCACTTAAATCAACGGGTCTCCATTAATCTCGCTGAGTAATATTAGTCGTGAGATTGTAGAAACTGTGGGGGTTCCGGGGATGACGTCAGACGTCTGTCGGTCACCTTAACTCACCCCGCTATCACATTCTCTGCAGTCTAAACAAACCCTGGTACTAAACCGGGATAACGTTAGGTAGAAGAGGATTGTTCTTCCTTTAAATTAAAATCGAGCCCCTTATAACTTTCAGCAAGAAGCAAACAAACTCACATTCGTATTAATTTTTAATAAGGATTAAGATTGCGAAACTACATTTGTGCTTACGGTATCATAAAAATATTGGAGTTCCGTATATAACACAATACAATATGTCGGCCTAACCTGTTTAATTTATAGCAATTCTATTATCCTAATATTATCTTATTCTAACATTATATATATATCTATATACAACAAAATTATAAGGGTTCCTTGTAGAACTACGGAACCCCCTATAAAGGGCATTAGCCCTTTCAATGGGCAGGCGATTCTCGTATATAAGTGCCTTCCGTCACCCGTGGACTTCACTACATGGAAACTCGTTCAATAAATTTTTCTTTAATAACGTCTCGTTATATTGTTTTTTTTTTATTAATGAATTATATTAGAAGAAATGGGAATTGCATATATGAGGAAATATATTAAATAACTTCTAGATTTTCCAAAGTATTTTATTATGATGATTTTTATACATTTCATTGTAGAGACAAAAATGCACACGTATAAATTGTATTTAATGTATAAAATGCTATACAGCTTAAATCCGTTTTATGTTAAAAAATTATCGTCGACATAGTTTTAATGTGCGTGCAGATGACACTCGTGTTTAATGGTGTATCCATTTCAATTTCAAAATGTAATTGTAGTTTTTTGTGACACTAACACTACTGCTTTTATTTTGTTGTGTACGTATAATATTAAACCCAATTACATAACTATGGAAAATAATTCAATGTACTTAAAATCTTAAGTCTTGTACTTGTACTAAGTTCGTAGAGGTACGTATTTATTTTTCAACCCAAATATATATTTTTTTTGAAATGGTATAGGTGCAATGATTTTCTCATTTGGATGAGATCATACAAGAGTTTCCGCTGCAAATGTGAACACGTCACATTTACATTCCGTGAAGTTTAATTGATAATACGATATCTATTACAGTAAAATGCTAAAATAACAACTACACATTCAACTCCTTACTCTCAGATCATCAAGTTACATGTATATACAAAAAAACGACTTAAATAATAATACATTATAGATGTTTCAGTCTACAACAGCACGCCCCTCCACTATTTAATTGCAACGCTTGCTTGCAACGTACAGCGTATATATTATAAATTCAAATTCAACCACGCCCTGTAAGCCAATGATATTGACGAGATTGCGCTTTTGCGTCTACACGCTATTTTGCATGTAGAGATGAATAGGGGCGTGCAGTTTTAGTGTGAATTATCTATACAACAACATACATCCCCAAACTTTGTGATGGACAGACGATATCTTAGAAGATTCACCTCGCTGAATCTCTTTGCTATTCTGATTTATAATATAAATCAACTTTACACTTTCATGACTTTAGTGCTTAACCAGTCATTCAGGAATTTAGGGTACTTACCACTTGTCAATAAATAATAAAATAAATAAATAAATAAATAAAATTCATTTATTTCGATAGCATACATAGATCTAAGCTTATAGATATAACAACTGGAGAACTCCTTTTAAGTAATTGTCGCAGGAAGCCGTTGGATACAAGCGGCGCAACACCGCCATTCGTGGAAATTGATGGAGGAGGCCTACGTTCAGCATGGACACCCAGGCTAAAATGATGATGATTATGATGACAGGCTTTGGTCATTTTTTTAATTTGACTAAAATTGTCATGTAATTTATAGTGTAGATGTTTTTATTTCATTCGTTTTTTATAGTTATTCGTATTAAATTCAAATATGTTGACAGGTTGTGGATGTACCCCAGTATTCGTCTCCAATTCTACGGACGTGTGGCTCACCATGGCTCTCCAGATCGCTGGTGTCCTATATTTTGCCTTCATGTTTGGTTATATTGCTTCAACTAGATCGGCGTCTTCGCACGCATTGCTGAGTCACAACGTAAGTGGGTTTAAGTATTTTGTTTGCTTTTTGGTAGAGTTTTAAAAGTGCAACGATAAAGGTGTTTAACTGAAATTTCAAAAGTCAATACTCCCACGCTTTGATGTTTATTCATCCAGTGCTAGTAAAATTTTTACGCTTTCGCAAGCGGCCTCTTTAACATTCTACAATTTAATAATGTAAAGTATGCTAACTGTAAACAGTAAGAGGAGGTCGTGGCCTAATCAGTGGTCGGCATTTGAGTCGATCGCTAAGTTAAGTTGCTCTGGCTGCGACCGGGTACTGGAAGCGAGAATGACAATAGTGGCTATACCGCATTGAAGGAAAGGCATGAGAACTTTATGATTTTTAAAAATCATGCATTTATTATTTTTTACACGTTATATGGCATATAGCTCCTGAATGACGTAATTCAGTGCTTTGAAATTAAAGAAATCCATTTCATTCCATCATTAACAAAATGGCCAATTTACTGAATAAAATATTAGATTATCAAAATACTGCATAGCAATCGACATTATTGTTGCAATAAGGATTTAAACAAAAAAACAAGTGTTTTTGTCGCCATTATTTAAAAATCCAGCGAATTTAAGGTTGAAGGTAATGAGAAAGCGCGAAGGATGTCCTGGCTATGTCACGTTTGAGAATGGATCAGTATAAAGACTGTTCATTAGTTCTTCCGGCTAGCCAGAGATAAAGAGACATTTAAAAAGCTAACAGCCAACCTAGAGTCATGGTGCCATTTGAAGAAATGCCATTTGAAGAAGTCCCATTTGAAGAGGAATAAGAAATGGATTTAAAAGAAGAAGAGAGCCAATATGTAGAAAAAGAAGAAGAGAGCCTAATAATCTCCTTGAACGAAGCAAACTGACAAATTGGTTTAATCATATGCCGCAACGAATCGGTCCAAGTTTGTTCTGCGTATTGTCATAGTCAGCCTCTAAATCATCGGTTCCCAAAGTGGTTCAGGTAGACCCACAAGGGTCTACGGAAGACTCAACCGGAGTCTAAGTTTATGTGACAAACCAATGGGGATTAAAAATTCGTAAGCGGACGTCCACGAAAATTGATCTGTTTTTGGTAGCGAAGAACTAAAATGTTATCTTGACTTCTCCTATAATTGCAGGCAAATAATATTTTGAGAAGCTCAGGTACTGTTACTTGTAAAAACTTGCATATTTATTTTACAACGTATCGAGACAAGAACGCAAAAATATATTTTATTGTTATTATTCTGAATTGAGAGTTATCTAAATAAAATAAATGAAATTTGATTAGTTTCTTTTGAATGAGTAGATGTCAAAAAATAATGTGGATAGACTCAGATTTTTGATAGGTAACTTTGTTTTTGACATCCACTCGTAGTACAATTTATTATTTAATCACTTTCGAAAACTTTATCGTGGTTGGAACTCTGTCGCAACGCAAGTTTCTATAGTTATATATAATCCGTAGTTTTGTCGAGGTTTTGGTATTATGTGGTAAAAATATTACTGCAAGAGTACCAACGAACCAGCTAAATATTGAAAGTGGTCTATGAGAAAAGCAATTTGGGAACCTATGCTTTATTAAAATTATTTATAAATTAAAAAAGCACCGAGACATTAAATGCAGCCTCATCACAAAGTTGGCAGTACGATGTCTTTTACACATTGTACACATATAATATATAGAAGGCAAAGAAATAACTATTATGAACATTTCTAGTATTCTTTTTATAAAAAAAAATCAATGTAACTTTATCAAAATCTGTGCAATGATCGTATTAGAATCTTCTCTTGAAGGCGATATGATTACATTGCTTTTTTAATGATTGTCCTAAACTTTATAGATAAGTGTACCAATTCATCCCTAAAACTTATTTAATTTAATTTCTCTTAATACAAAAAAAGAAATATTTTACATGTAACAATCGTGTCATTAAACCATGGAAACGGTTTGTCTTGGCACTTAGTGCCACTCTTCGCTTTTTTTTTAAAATAAGACAGACATACGCCTCTCTAGGCGTTCGTCTAGACCGATCCTCTGATCGGTCAAGTCAGTCAGTAGGGGACGGTACACATCACTGCTTTTAACAATTTATAAAAACACAAAGTAGGGTAGTTGACTGAGTCCATATAAGTAGGGTACTTGGCTGAATCCATATAATACCATTCATTTGACATTTTTAGGGCTCTGTAGTACTACAAGGAACCCTTATAATTTCGCTCCGTCCGTCCGTCCTACTGTCTGCCCGTCAGGTGACACCCCCCTAGCATTTTGACATGCATGAGAAACTAAACTACTTTGCTTTAATCCGCGAATGAATACGAGGGAAAATCGGTGTAATGCTGCAAAGCAAAGCAAAGTAGTTTAGTTTCTCATGCATAAGAATTTAAAATCACATTCAGAGTATTTTTTTTTAATTTAGTGGGAAAAGGAACATTTCTATAACGAGTAAAATCACATTATGAGTTTAGTTCAATATAGTCCTGAGGACTCAAATAAGCCTTATTGCTCCGTGTTCATATAGCAGGTAAATATATACCGAACTCAATATACTTATTCGCGACGTCTAAAACGCTTATGTGATTCGAAATGACAGCGTGGAAATTCTCATATTCTAATATCGTGTACACGAGCGTGCCTTTAGAGTACACGTATATATACGCAATACATATATGACTTGTCTGTTTGTATGTTGACACAAGATACAAGATTTTATTGATATGTTTAGGCGTACAGATCGAACTTATTATTCAATGACACAATCTTATGTTCCTCTTATATATGTCTATAAACTGTATTCACAATTAGTATTTATTCACTATTATTACATTCGGCTAGCCCGTTGGCGCAGTGGACAGTGATCCTGCCTTCTGCTCCGGGGGTCGTGGGTTCGATTCCCACCTCGAGTCTGGGTGTATTATCCATATGTATGCATTAAGTTGTCTACCTTAGGAACAGACGTCCGTGTGTCATATAGTCCTGTATATATTTATTATTATTTATTTATTATTAACTGTTGAAGACTGGGAGTAAAAGTAATTAAGTATTACTTAATAACATTCTTCGCTTTATATGACTTCATTACCCATCAGCACGTACGGAAATATCGTTACTGAGTCACACATTGTTGTTTGTTTTCCCCATTGCTGCGTCTTCCTTAATTTTATCCTCATTTATGGTCGTGTATTCCCCACCACCTCATTTACCTACGATAAGTAAGTTTCTGCAGTCGTAACTCCATTTGCGCTGATGTTCTTTGCTGTAGTGGTCGCGTGATACAATTTCTATGTAAGTATGTAATACTAGCTGTTTCCCGCGACTTTGTGTACATAAAATTGAACTTGTGTGAACCTTTAAAGTTCCCGCGAACGTGTCGCCTTCAATTAGGACTTTTCTTAAACTTTAATATGTAGCGTCGCACGGAAGAGGTCGTGGCCTAATCAGTGCTCGGCACTTGAGTCGAGCGCTAGGTTAAGTGTTAGATGGGTGACCCATTCTAGCACTGGTTTATATTAGATATTCGACCTCCTCCGTGTTTCGGAAGGCACGTAAAACAGTGGGACCCGATTAATGTCACTTTGTGATATTAGTCCAAGAGTATTTCTCATCTCATAGTCGGGATTATTAACATATCAAGAGGTTTTGCGGTAACTTATTTTAAATTTGTCACATATAAATATAAGCGGTTTAAATGAAAAACTAAATTACCTTGCTTAAATTCGTGAATAAGTACGAGATAAAATCGTTGCAATGACGCACAGCACTGCACTGATTTTCCGTTGTGCCTCAACACTTGTCTATCACCTCTTTAAATCCTGTGCTAATCTAGTCATAGGTTGGCCTCGTGAATGAAGTTATGTCATTGACCTATATTACTGCTGGATAAACAATCACCAATTAAATGAAATTAATCATCATTATCATAATTTTCAATCCTTGGAAACCCACTGCTGGGCATAGGCCTACCTTTGCTTCTGCCACTCTCCCCTATCCCTTGCCAATCTCCTTCAGCCACCTACTGCAACTCACCTCACATTATCCGCTCATCGAGTCATGGGATGACCAGGGTTTCTCCAACCGAATCTACGCCACCACTCAGTTAATAGACCACCTGCCATCACCATATCTAGCCATGTGTCCTGCCCAAGTCCATTTTAGTTCGACCAGCCATATAAATTCTTCTTCCTAGCGTTATCCCGGTTAAGTACCAGGGTCCGCTTAGATTGCAGAGGATGTGGCTGTGGGGCGAGTTGACTGTACAAAGTTTTGTAGTACTTTGTGGACTTCAAGGTCAAAAATGTACAAAGACTTTCAGCTATGTCTGGCTCCGGTAAATCAGAAATCTTAAATATTTATATATTTACTTAGTTATAACAAATATTTGTGTATAACAGGCATCAGTTACCTATAACACAGGCATTAAGTTGTCTACCTTAGGAACAGACGTACGCGTGTCATATAGTCCTGTATATATCTATTTATTTATAACAAGAATACACGTTCGTATTTGTGAAATGGTGAAAGAATTAATTTGTTAAAAAATAATATTTACTAGGGATAGCCCCCTAACCGAAATTTGATAACAAATTTTTAGATTTGCTTACTATATGCTTATAATTTCAATTATTTGCACAACGACATTAATGCATTTTACAATAATTACATAACTATAAATAATATAGGTACGGTCGTCATGACCTGAACACAATATTATAGTAAAATGTATAAATGTGTGTATAAATCGTTCGGCATTGGCTTGCGTGAGGTTTAATTTTAGTAATTTAATGTATTAATAACGCATATTTTACAGAAATAATAGCATTCACATACGATCCTCTATATAAAGTATAATTGTGCCAATTTTCATACTCTTCCGTCCGTGCAATTTACGTAATCTGGTACCGAAAAATTTTCTCCCGGACGCGCCGGCCCAATTCGGCTACAAGCGTGGTGCTACCTCTAATTAGAAAGACAGGAGAAGGGAAAAGGGATGGAGAAAAATTATACATACACATACAAAAACTTCTGTATAGAAATCACAAAAATAACCATGAAGCGGCCAGAGCGATCGCTGGGCGATCGCTTGTCCACTTCTAAAAAGTAATCAAATTGCATAATTACCTTAATCTTTCTAGACCGTTCTCTTTTTTCAGTGATAAGTATTTAATTACAGAATTATCGCAATTACAGGCAAGTCTGCACTAATGTAATGGCTTTTAAAAATTATCTTGCATCAGTCTATCATAGTTAAAACTTTTAACAGTAAGGTTCCGCTTTAACAAAAAGTAATCTATAATCTAGATACTTTCACTGGATAACTAATAATATAGCACAATACAAAAAAAACTTCATCTTACCTAAAAAGTTATTGTATTTCTTTCACTTTCGATTTGTATACTTTTTTTAAAATTAAATATTAACAATCTAAACTCATCTAAAAGTAAACCCACAATTTCGCTTGTCAACTTCGACTATGACCAAACAGAAGAACTTTTGAAATGTATGCAACAGGAGGCACATTTTTTCCATATGCGTACACACACACATACATACATACACTCACTCACTCACTCACAGTCACATGTGCCCACACTCTCGCACACTAATTACGTTTATGACCTAAGTGGCCCTCAATCTACAGGGAATCTTAGTTTGGGGGCCAATAATTTCTTTCAAAAATTAATATTGCTTTGATTTATTGTAATGTGTACTGTGTTTAAGGAACATTATTTATTCATATTTCATTTGCATGGAACCATGGTATAGTCATACTATAGACAAAATGATAACTATTCAATTCGGTCGGATAATAGTAATAGTAAATAGAGGTCCTTCCTTCTATTAACCGACGAAGTCGAGCGTTGAAGAGTCTCCTTTAAAAATGTCCTTTATTTGGACTCTGAATCACTGACAAAATAACATATTTCTCTTGTCTTCTTCTTTTTAGCGTTATCCTGGTTTAATCATTGGGTTCGTCTTTAAATTGCAGAGGATATGACTGTGGGGCTAGAAGATGACCGACTGCGTTCTGGAGTCGTCTCTGGAATCCCCACAATCTTACTCAGAAACATTAACCGGGGCGAAGTGTTCTACGTGCCTTCCGACACAGAAGAGGTTGGATATTTGAATAACAGTGTAAGAATTAATTACTTACTTACTTACTGGAGCGGCTCAGCAACCCAAAATGAGTTTTGGCCTCCGACAGGATTTCGCGCCACTTGTTTCTGTCCTGCGCTGTCTCTTGCCTATCCCCTAATAAGTATTAATTAATTAACATATTTCTTCTATATTATATTGTATTATATGGCAAAGTTGAAAAGTACTAAAAACTCAGTGAAACGAATGAATGGCTTTAAATTTAATTTAGCACGTTTCGTGAATCGGACCAAGAACCAGGCGGTTTTTAGTCCACACTTACCATTGAGTTGTACAAGCTCTAGGAATTGCAACAACTGTCAAATCAAGTCCAATAATTTGCAGTGTATAAACAAACTGGTCCGTAATAAGAGTAAATAAGGCAAATCATATCATATCACTGCGAAATTTCTAGCCATCAAGTCATTTTCCCTTGCGACATCTGTTATCTCGATCAAATTAAAGTACCAGCATCACGATACTGCAAATTGTATCAGCGAAGCAGAAGTTAAGAAAGGAATTGTGTAATATTTTTACGCAGTAATTAATCACTACATAACCGATCACAACGGATGCCTTTTTCTGCTTAGAACCAAAACAGTGCAGTAAAGTTGTATGAAATTTTATTATTGCACTATTTTTACTACTGCACTGTTTCTTATTTTCATATGAATTTACCACAGAGGTTTTAAAGCATCCCATTAATTTTTATACAAAATGTTTGAATTAGATCAAAAAGGTACTGGCTGAAAATAAAAAATCGACTGAATAAAACAGACTTGGTAAATAAAAACACATGGCGCGCATTCTATACCATTGTAAAATTTTGATACTTCATATTTAGCAAATAATTGGAAATAGACGGCGATGTAGCAGAAAGTAAAGTAAACACTAAAATAACTTGTGTGAAGTGAATTCGCGATAGCTTGGGCATCAATATGGGCCCTCGTGCATTAACGAGTCACTTTGCGCTCGGTGCAATAATCTACTATTATAGAACTAAGGCGCCAAATGAGTTTGCAAATAATATGCAGCTATTGTAGCTTGTATATCTAGAAATTCTTACCAGTGATCCTCGGACTTTTTACGGTCCGTAATAGCTATAATATGGTATACTAGCGGACCCGGCAGACCAAGTCCTGCCCGAACATTGGGCTACTTACTCATTACTACAATCTATCATCGTATAATTTTGTCCTCGTTCCTATTTCTGTCCCTTTCCTGTTACCGTTCCATAATAGTTCACTATTTTGACGTTAATGACTTAAACATGAAAGATAGATAATTGCCGTCACGGTTTTTTTTGCAACTATTTAAGATAAATATTTCCTTTATACACTATATAAGTACGTGTAACTCTAACAGTTTTTCCAGCGCACGTCAGAATAGCTCGCAGGTGGCAGAATGTATTCCTATTTACTCGACATTTATCCTTATATTTTGGACAATTCACACAATATCTCTATAATTTATAGCCCATGTGTTCTTCTGATGTTTGAACTATATTATTGTAAAGTTGTACTAAAATCCTTTCAGTAGTTTTTCCCTGAAAATACGTCAAACATACATCCAAGTGTACAAACACACAGTTCTTTTTTTCAAATACCCGCAAGATGGAATGATTGTTGTTAAGTTATTTTAATCTGTTTATAAGTATTTTTAGTATTCTAAGTGTTGTGATGTTAAAATTAAGAAAGCAGTGGTCTGCCGATAAACTATTTTAATAGTTTGGCGAAATTTTTAATTAAAAAAAAACTGTATTTTTTTGTTAAGTAAACAAATTAAAAAAAAAAGAAATAACTTTCGCGTTTATAATATTAAGTAGGAAGTACATAATGTAACGGATGAAATAAATACTGGCACGATAAAATTTGACAGATACTTATGAATTTCATCCTCCTCTATTCTCTGGCGATGCACTGGGGCTGCACTTCTTCACCAGGTTGAAGAACTTCGATTTAATAAGTATAATCCAAGAAGAACGTAATGATGATCATGATAACTTTTGCTATGTTCTGATTATGGTGTATGTCTATTAAAGTTGTTGTACTTCTATTAGGTGTATCTTTTTACATATCTTTTACTAACATATAAAGCTGAAGAGTTTTCTTGAACGCCCTAATCTCAGGAACTACGGGTACGATTTGAAAAATTCTTTCAGCGTAAGATAGCCCATTTATCGAAGAAGGCTATGGGCTATATATCATCACACTAAACTTTTATATCCAATATTACACGGAGAAAGTCGCGAGCAACAGCTAGTTATCAATAATTTCGAATTTCGTTATTCTGTAAAAATAGCGAATTTGAAAACGGATTTCAAACGGTTCCGTGAACTACAAGTTGACTTCACGGATACATTGTTACACGGAACCGATGAATACTGTCGCACGTATAGAATAAAGTTATCCATAACTTTGCCAATTTCATACTCGTCTATCGCAGACGTCAAATAACGGCGGGGTTTTGTTCGATAGTTTAATGAATCGCGCAAAATGCTACGTGATAGTGAAGCAAAGTGCTTTTGCGAAATTCTAACGAAATAAATCTCACCGTTTCAATAGAAAACTTCTATTATAGTTTCATTTTATTGTGGACAGTATATTTCATATTACGGGTCCAACTGTCTCGATATAGATTTCCTATAGTTATGAAATGATAATTTTAATAGGTTTGCATGAGTTATTAGGAATGGATTATGTTTTGCTATTTGCTATGACTTTCTTATTCTTTTGAAAGCTTCGCTTCCCCTCTATTTGCCTTTCACACACGTTTCGATACACCGTTGCGATAAACTGGAATTTAGCAGACACTTGACAGCTATAGCGAGTTTACAGTACGTGCAATATTTCCGAAAAGACACGACTGACAGCCGCTACACACGTATCGATAAATCGTTGCGAAAAAATTGGGCAGTTAAATTATTGCGACAAAACTGCGCAATTTTATCGATACTTGAGTTTTTTTTTTTTATGTTACAAGGGGGCAGACCAGCAGTCAGCAGGCACCGAAGTGCCTACCGGCGCCCATGGACATCTGCATGACCAGAAGGCCAGCAGATGCGCTGCCGGTCCTTTTTTTTTGTTATAATTGTACTTCTTCTCGAGAATATTACTAGCGATCCACACCAGCTACGCACGGGTAGCTCTTATAACAGAATTACTTGGTTATAAAAACACGTATACTCATCAATATAATTAGAAACCTAAATATGTTATTGTAATAGATCAGTTAAAGTTATGATAAATAAATATATACAGGACTATAGGACACACGGACGTCTGTTTTTAAGGTAGACAACTTAATGCCTGTGTTATAGGTAACAGCCGAGTGATATACACAAATCCTTTTTTTAGAAATATATAAATACATACATATGGATAATACACCCAGAGTCGAGGTGGGAATCGAATCCACGACTCCGAGGCAGAAGGCAAGGTCAATGCCCACTGCGCCAACGGGCAAGCCAAAATGATGGGTTTGGCATGTCATGTCATGGACAAAAAACCCTAAATTAAAGCAGATTAAAAAAAAACAACACGTAGAACAATTGTCAAAAAAACGTAAGTATGTGGATCACTCCTGATCGCTACCAAATATTACAGGTTCACACGTTAGGCTAATATAAAGATTGCCCGAATTTTTTATCACGACCGCTACGCCCTTTTCTTTTTACGTCGGTGTAAAGACTTTCACAATTTCCGGAATAATTTCTACTCAAAGCTCAGAGATTTTGGGGGGGGGCTTATACCTTCTACCTTCTACCATTAAGCAATCATCATTATTATATATAGCTATTATATTAGCTGTAAAGGTTTGAAATTCAAATAGAGTTAGAGCCTATTTTTAACATTTCAATTGTTTTAAATTTTATTGTCGAGAATATATGCTGTGAAAAATAAAGCCCTAAACAATTAGTGTGGCACAGGCCTATATCGGGTTGTGTCGATTTGAATTGTCGTAATTTTTAACGAGTGTCTCTACTTCCCAACCACCGCCCCCGCCCCGTCTTACGCCCCTGGCTCGGAACCATTAAGTGCAGGAAACATTATATCCGCTCGTTAATTCGAGCAGTGCTTGTTACGTTTTCGGGGTGCTGACTTGTCTAAGTGACTTAATTCTTATATACGCGCCATTTGAAACTGATCGATTTTTTTTTTGCGTCCTACGAGGATAAAGGTGAGATCTTATGCAGCTTAATAAAGCTGAAGTCGTCCCTGCCGTAACATAAAATTTAAAGTTTAGAGTTTTGGCATAAGGAACTTTATAAGGGATGTAGAAGAGGTATTGACTTAATCAGTGGTTGGCGTTTGAGTCGATAATCATAATCATAATCATATCTTTATTTGCAAGAATGTGGTACAAATGATGTTATATAGTAATTAAATCCAATACGATACATTATCTACAATTTGTTATGTCATACTAAAACCAGCGTTATCGCTACACCTAATTCTATCGCTGTTTAATGTTTAACGTTTTATTTATTATTTCTCCGTCCTTTAAAGTTTTATTCAAAGTTTTCAATTATCAGAGGGCAGCCCAATAAGAGGGCAAAAAAAGTATTCCAAACACTAGCTGTCTATATTTATATTTATTTTTGTATAAGAAAATGTATACACACAAGCAAACATACATATATAAATACTACATATAAAAACACACTCTCCTTCACATACAATTTAATATATATATGTAAAGACATACAAACTCCTTGAAGCTATCACAAGAACTAACTCGTTTTATTTCTAAAATTACCTGATCAAAATTGAACCTTATCTCCTACAACTGAAAATGAGCAATTAAAATGTTACATTACTTTGTATAAACCTGAGCAGCAAAATAAGTTTTGCGCAACATCGTTATTAAATCACATTAATTGAAACAAACTTTAAGCTCTTCGTCGAAAAATACGACATTTAAAAGATTTTCTGAAATAATCGATTATTTATTTATTGTTCCACAGTATGAATATAGAGTTTAACTGCAACTAAATAGTTTTTAGGAAATGCTCCATTGGCGGTGGGATATATCGGCCCGAAATAACTTCGGTTCTTTTGAAGTTATTGAACAAATACGTTTATAGCGTATCAGATACGAAATCCTTCTATATAAGCGTGTCTTGACCATTTTTGTATTATCACATCGATAAAGCTGTCACTTCAAGTGATGGTATTGTTGTCGCGTTTCGTTCGGTTTGTGAGACCTCCCGGTGGCTCAGTCCCGTTAGTAAAAGTCGGAAATTCACCTACTAGCCTCCTAGTGGTGCAGAAGTTCATGGGCGTCGGTAGTCACTTATTTGAACCGCCTGCTCCTTTGCCCCTTGTAACATAACAAAAAAACAAATTAACTCCGCTGTAATATAAAAACTGCACAAAGGTTTTGTTGATAATATTCATTTATTTTATTTAACTTGTAATTTCTTTTTAATTATTTTTTTTAATATGTGTGGGCCCCGGAATCTTGCCTTTAAATAAAGATTTTATTATTATTTATATAAAACGTGCCCCAAGCTCTGGTCTTCATCTTATGCTATTACCGGATGACCGCGTTTGTTCGAATGATATCAATCTGGAGATTTGATATCTTATTGCATTGGCGCACGCCCAGATAATATGCTGCTAAGGAATTAGCTTTCCAATTTATGCAGGCGTTACTTTGTGGAAATCCAGGGCAAGCAGGAAAAGTAAATTAATTTGGATAAAAATGCCACACGAAAAAACAAACAATAAAACTAAAATAATAAATCGTTCTAAATTTAATTCAGAACTTATATATCTTTTTCTATACATCCAGAACCATTTAGACAATGATTTATTACTCAAATATCCACAAAGCAAAGTCCATTTTTATGAACTGTATATGTTTTTTTTTGTGAAAAATCCCGCAAGAATTACTTTATTTACCTGAATAAATATATTCCTTTGCACGTTTCATCACAGTTGTTTAAAACAAAGACACTGTGAAATTCCTTGGGAATTCTTTGATTTCCTGTAATAAATTATACACAGGGCTGACATGACATGACATCCAGAGTCAAAGTTATACAACGCAAACAAATTCTTTATATAATTTGGCAGATTTATAAACATTAGATTTACGTCATTGCAATGTACAATATATTTATATTAAAAAATTATATCAGTTGATAAATGGTGTTATAATTTGACGTAAAGATTGAGCACTGAAAAGTCCCTGTTCAAAATTCCTTGGAAATATCCTATTTAAGTTATCTGGAAGGATTTACAAAATTTTTATCACTAGCAAATGAATATACTGGCAATTAGACACACAATGTTTGCGCCATTAGCCAGAATTCGCTTAGGACTCGCTTCTAAAATTCTAGAATACTTTAGAACTAAATTCAGTGTGACTATTTCTTCCACAAATGGCCTAAAGACTATATATCTAAATTTAACTTCAGTGTGTGATGAACCATCTCCAGAAAAAATATGATCCAACTAAGACGCCCCCCTTATAAGTAAGGGGGGCATCTAAGGATAAGTCCTGTTTATATTTTTAATGTCAAACATATTTAAAATAATGGCTTATTAAGAGTTGCTATAATAAAGGCTTATTAAGAGTTGTTATAATAATTATAAATGGTACGAACAAAGGAATTAAAAAACAAACTAAATTAGGGTAAAAAGCAAAAATAAAATTAACACTAAAAGCATTAGCACAAAAAAAAGAATTAATTAAGTCACAAAAATTATGTAATGTTTAAAGATGTGCAACACTACAAAATCGCAGCTGCACCTTTGAATAACAGAATTACGTTTCATTTCAAGATGAGGGCACATGGTAAAAATGTTCCAAGATAAATGGAACGTATCTAAACCTTGTGATGTCATATTATGCCAAACTATATTTTTTTAAACAAATAACTCTGACTTAGATGTTAAATTACAGTTAATTTTGGTTTAATTTTGAATTTGATAATTTAAAAAGAACTTTCATCAGTATTAACATCTAGTTCATTCTGTAAATTACGTGGTACAAATAGACTATACTATAGCTAAAGCGGCGTAGAAATAGAGATTATTTGATAAAAATCTACGTATCTACGAGAATTTGGAGTTTTTGTGAATCGTGGATTTTGATTTTAATGTTAATTTTATCCTGCTATCTGTATTACTTATATAGAATTGTGATGTCTGTCTGTGGTTTAAACATTTATTTTACTTATATATATAAAAAAAACAACAATAAACTATATATAAGTTTTGCATATCAGACAAACATGGTCTCTCTAATATGCAATTTAATGATGTTTATTTTATTGTTTTCTTTAAAAAAAATGAAAATACAATAGGCCTCAAAATTGGATAGCTAACGTTCTATTTCAAATTTTTGTTTTTCATATATACTGAAGGGATTTTGATAGAGTTTTTGTTTATTAAAAGGTTCTTTGAGTGAGACGGCGGTGTTATTCAAAACCGAACTAATGTAAGGACAATAATCTTTCGTTTAAAATAAACCGCCTTCAAATTGTCAGAACTGGAACAAATTGAAATGAGACCACACTGGAATTACCAGTTTTCAAATACAAAAAGGATCATCAAAATCAATTCCACGAATTAATGACTGGTATTATCAAATATCTAGATTTTCTGATCGCTTGCGTAGTGCGGGTGAAAGAGTCAGTCATAGACATGAGAGAGATGGAATGTGTGACATGAATACGGTTGATTGTTTTTTTGATTAAATTGTCACTATAAATAATGAATACAGAGTTTTCAGAGGTAGGACTTTGTTTTAGTAAATTTCTTCCTCTTTTTGTTACTTTTTATAGATTTAAAATATCTCAAAGTGCTTTATTTTTCTTCAGTTACTTGTTTATAACCTTTGTAATTTTTGTGAGTGAATCTACAATTTTTCAATAACTAAGACGATTCCTGGTCGTATGATAACTCAACCATATTTTTAAGAGGAGGTGAATAAGTATTGATCTATAAGGCACCTGTTACCTAAACTATAATGTATTAAAGAGAGATAGAAGTAGGGACTTAAGACATATTTTTCCTGCGTAATGTGAAACTGTACGGCTAAAGATATCTTATCAATACTATCCACGTATTTTTGTTCTTCCTAGCGATATCCCAGTTAAATACCAGGGTCAGCTCGGATTGTAGAGGATGTGGCTGTGGGGCGAGTTAAGATGACCAATTGCCATCTGACATCATCCTCGGAACCCCCACGATCTCTGCAATTTTACGACTAATATCACAAACTCACATTAATCTGGTCCCACTGTTTAATGTGCCTTCCGAAACATGGAGGAGGTCGCATATCAAATATAAACCAGTGCTAGAATGGGTCACCCATCTATCACCCGGTCGCAGCCAGAGCAACGACATTTTTAAGTGTGCACAATTTTGCAATATATATATACAACTAGCTATCCACTCTAGATTTCCTCTGTAGATATGCATGTATTATACATCTTTCTCTTTGAATTGGTCTGTTTATTGACATATTGATCCATTGCATAGTTGAAAAGATAGTATAAGTCTATGCATACAAGGACGGGAAGCGACTTAATTTTACTATCTAAAGATATATTTGACATAATGTGAATTTATAAAATCATTACTATACACTTTTACTATATGCTTTATAATATTGACACAAACAGAAAAAATTATCTATAACTACCTGTGCCCGTGATATCATCCACATAAAATTCGATTAAAAAAATAGATTAACTGTTTGCATGATGATATATACACTATGGTCTTCTTCGACAAACGAGCTTTCTAACACTGAAAGAGTTTTTCAAATTGGACTAATACTTTCTAAGATCAGCCTGTTCATGCAAACAACCAAACTCTTTATCTACTACTAATACTAGTCAGTTTTACTGTGTGCTTAAAATTTCACTGTCATCATCAAAAACGTTTCAGTAAACTTCAATTTAAGAATTACTTCAGGTGGGTTGGACATAACCAACACAAAACCCTCTTCCCCTTAGTGGCCCAAACCTCTCCTCAAGGCCAGCAAGGGTCCTGGAAACAATTCGCACAATATCTTTACAATTTATACCTCATGTGTTATTCTGATGGATAAACTATATTATTGTAGAGTTTTATTAAAATCCATTCAGTGGTTTTTCCATGAAAGACATTTATTTGAAGTATTTTGAAGTAAGGAACAAATTTGCATTTTCCGTATTTTTATTTAATATTTTGACTTTTCCTCCCTTCTCATCTCTTAAACCTTCCCGGAAATAAGGGGAATACTACAAAACAAACAGCATTCATAAGTTTAACGGATTTTGAGTTTTGGCAAGATTAACGAAGATCGATTAATATTTAGGTATATACACATATAGAATAGTATCAATGTAGTCGAATATATCACGAGAGTAACGCTTGCAAACGTGACGATAATCCGGTTTTTACATATATTCATTATAAATACTGGATTTATTGCACATTTTATTGTCACGCTAATTCATTTGAATGATGCATGATTACTTGCACTCACCTTGCAGTGCTAAAAGATAACAAGTATTTCTTGTTCAAATGACAAACATTTCTCAGGCTCTAAACTAGTATATTTTTCAATAAATTAAGGTTAGATCCATATATATATATATAGCCGAATTGGTCCGGCGCGTCCGGGTACCAGTACCTCTTTCTCACATGAGATCGGCGTGAAGTGGCGGCAATGCCAAAATAAATAAAAAACAATCTTAAAACTAAACATACAGTAAAGTATACAGGAGAGTGTCCCAATGTTTACTCCACTATGGAAAGGGATTGGCAACTCGGTGTAAGCACATGAGATGACTCTTATAGAATTATGTTACAGGATCTGAAAGAAAGTAAAGCATACCTTTTGATGGACGGTCATAGTCTCTTCTACTGGATTGGCAAGGACGCTTCAATCAGTTACAGAAAGTCTGGTGGGCGTTTGAGTGATGTAAGTCATTTTCCAATTGATGATTTTTTTAATGTTATAAAAAAATATGATCAATTACCAAGTGCATAAAAACTATTATATAATATGTTATATTGCTTTGCCTGGTCGTATTTCTGCATTATTGTAATCGTACTGTATACGATGCACTACAACGCGAGTAAGGGACTTCTAGTTTCTTTATTATTATATCTATATTTTTTTTAATTATAAGGGGAAAACGAGCGCGCCGTTCATCACCTAAGTGACTACCGATGCCCGTGGCATCTGCACTACCAGAAGGCTCGCTGATGCCTTGCCGGCTTTTAAAGATGCATTTAAGCCATCGGGCACTCACAGAAACCGAACGAAACGCTACAACAATGCTATCACCCGACGTGATAGAATTGCCGCCACTTCATGCCGATCTTTCATTCAGACCTGCAAGCATGCTACCTCTAAATTATACTACACTAGTTATTTCACGCGACTTTATCCGTGTAAAATAAGGTGAAAAATTTTAGCGTATATATTCCATATTATAGCCTTCTTCGATAAATAGACTATCTAACACTGAACGATTTTTTCAAATCCGACCAGTTGTTCGTGAGATTAGCGCATTCAAACGCACAAACTCTTCAGCTTTATATATTACTAAAGAATATAGAGTTTAACAGAATACTAAAGAATATAGAACTTAGTGGATCTTCCTCGGCGCTTGAAAATTATATAATTTTTTTGTTTCAGGAACTACCTGATTTGGAACAACATAGAGGCAAACCCTTTAACATAGTCAAGCAAGGGTTTGAACCTGAGGGACTTACAAATATTTTTGAGAAATGGGATCCCGATATGTGGCTGGTGAGACAATAACGTCCAGCACATTGGAAGTCTAATATACGTTTTTAAGTATTAATGCAAATAGCTCACACAACACATAAAATGTATAATAAATACAGATAGAGACACAAAAGAATAAAAAAAAGTAGCAAACTCTGCAAAACAACTGGATTATTAACCTCGGACATTCTATCGCCTCCTTTGTTTGTAGTATCATTTTGTAAAATACTAGCTGTTCCCGCGGCTACATCGGCGTAAAATTAGGTGACAACATTTAGCGTGGTGATGTATAGCCTTCCTCGATAAATGGGCTATCTAACACTGAAAGAAGTTTCCATATCGGACCAGTAATTGCTGAGATTAGCGCGTTCAAGTAAACTAAAAAACTCTTCAACTTAATATATAGTTATAGATATGCGTAGAATATGTGTATTAATTTTTAGGATTTTGTCGATTTATTAAAAACCACTTGACTGATTCCGATAAACTTTCTATGGGATCGCCTCTGAAGTATGTTCTACCAAACAAAAACAATCATTAAAATCGGTTCGTAATTTGCGCAGAAATCGCATTGTATGTGTGTTATATACAAAAAAACATACATTTTTGAAAGCGGTGTATAATTATAATGGTTGTCTCAACGTGAACGTTATTGGGTGCAACAGTGATAATTTTTTATACACTGCAGCCGCTGGCCATTGACGAGTGCTTTTATTTGCAAGTGAACAGCAAATGTTTGAATAACTTTACAATTACCATACTTACATAAAACCCGAAACATATTTTTCGTGTCTTTTTATTTATTATGAAATTTATTTTAATTCTGATTTTTTTTTACAGAAACAATATATATACCAAAAGGAACGGGAAGAAATGTTCAGTAACAACGAGATTGACGTCGATTAAAGTTTAAATGTTCAACTTTGAGTTTCTTGCTTAAATACTCATTATGTAATAAAATATATTTCGTTTTATAATAGTTTTTATTTTACGAAAAATATGGTAACGCTAAAATATAAATTACTATCTATATACACTCGGAAACCCATGATGGATTGGCTTGAGTTACATTTACAAGAAAAAAAATTCAGTTATCTAAGTCGTTGACAACTATGTACCTCTGATAACGCGCAACTTTTTGATTTTTTAAATTTCAATCGCTTTAATACTTTTGCGCAGAGCATTAAATTTTTTGCTAAAAATATAAAGTCCCCTCTGTTATGTGTTTGTATTAAAGCGAAGGGTCACCTGATACGAAATCTCCAAAACCTCAGAAAGTACAAAGATGAAATTATAATTGTTTATGTTAGGAAACGTCCGCAAAGAAAAATTTTGCGATAGGGCCAGAATGAGGAGGCCTAAGGACTTTCGCAATTTTACGCGAACGAAGTCGCGGAAAGCAGCTAGTTACGTATAAAATTTTCTATCTACTAGCGTCAAATTCGGTGAGAGTTTTTGGAAAGTAACCGTAACAAGCGGATAATTTTAGTTTTTAAAGTATTTTTCCTCATAGATACGTATTGCATATATCATAGTATACAATAGTAAAAAAAAAAATCACTCCAAACAGACATTCATTCAATTATGTTATTGCATATGGATAGGTGTAAGACTTTGATTAATTATTATTGTTCAATAATAATCTTGACTCGCTTTAATAACAATAATTACTGAACGTAACTTATTGCCATCACTCTTTGGTAGCTCCGAGCTGTCTATAGTCTGTTGTATACTTCAAGACAACAACAATGTCAGCGTCACAGAGTATAGTATTAGTTATGTGTACAATAAAAAGCCTTAAGAAAATAATAAATCATTGATAATCCAATCAATAATAAAATCCAACGTGTTGTTCAGCTTCTAATAAAAACACTTGTTATTATGAAGTGTTGTGTGCCTGTTTGTAGTAACAATTCAAATGAGAAGTTACAGGGAATTACTTTTCATATGTAAAGATTTTACTGTATATTTAAAATTATTAGTAACCGATTATCCAAACTTTTATTTAATTTAACTTGCGCCTTTACATAGTACTATGAATTTATTATACTACATAAACGCTTAATGAATAAAGCCTTTTCCCGTTAGTTTTAATAAAATTATTAAGTCCACTATTATTTCCTAATAGCACATTTTCCCTTAAATCATTACATTAAATTTAACCACTTTCATATCACCTGTCGATATTTTTATTCAACTATGTGATGCAATGCATTCAGTAAACCTTAAATGTTTTCTTATTCATCAAAGCTTTCCACCCGAACCACATCTTCGTGAGGCTTGGCTTAAAGCACTTGGCTTAGAAGGAAATGATCTTTCTGACGGTGATGTTGTCTGCTCACAGCATTTTTTAATATCGGATTTTGTAGAAGTATATAATGGACTAAACGAAATCAGAGATGGTGCAATCCCCTCTCCTTTACAGGTAATTGTTTTTAGGGACTACCATTTACTGAAAAACAATTATTGACTAGTATTATTACAATTTTCTATCCAAATTTTTTTTGGGTATACATATTAAATTTAAAAAAGGTTTTAATTTTCTCACTGATAGAATTCTATGAGATTAACACAGCCTTAAAATATTTCTCATTTTTACACTTTGAGGCATTTCTGCATCTGCATCTGCTGCATATTAACTAGTTAACTAGGTATATTGATATGAAATAAAAGAAATATTATTGCAGGTGTGTTTAATATGCCTCAATACAGACATTAAACTATTATCATTAAGGAAAATGAAATTGCAATCAGCATATGAAAACTTAACTGGAATCTCTGTAAGTCATGTTGCAGATTTATTTAATATATACTATGTTTAATGAATCCAGCATATTGTTTAAGTGTAAAGTTAGGGGAGACTGAGGATACAAAGCAACTTGAAAAAATAGAAATAATATTCTACAAGAAAAACAAGTGATATTGCATGTGTTACGATTTGACTATCCCCTTGGAGCAGTGGCAGTGACTATGTGTTCTGCTCCGGGAGTTGTGGGTTTAAATCTTTGTTGAGTCAGGTTGTATTATCTATATGTATATGTTTAATACATTACTACAAAAAAAAAGTGTATAACAGACGTTTGTTACCTGTAACAGGCATTAAGTTGTCTACTTTAGAAACAGATATCCATGTGTCATATAGTCCTTATATATAAATTTATTTATTTAAAAGCGAAAGGTCATCTATCACTAAATCTCGAAAGGTGTTTGATATACAACGATGAAATTTTACACCTCCGTCCGCGCAATTTACTTAAAATAGTACCGAAAGCTTCACGTATAATATCTGTAAATATAAAAATGAATCCTAATTTTACCTCGGTCACGACATTACGCGTGAACGGCAGGACCGAATTCGCTAATTCATTTTTTTAGCTTCTTGTTAAAGGAAACATAAAGAAAATTGTGCGGAAAATTAGAAAATTTAAGAAAACTTAACCATCGTATTAAATTAATCTTAGCGCTTGTGAAAATTTAAACTTTTTTAATATAACCTTATTGGCGTTTGACACAACATTGACAGAATGCGTGCCGCAAATATCGTCAAAGAGAATGTAAAAAAAATAATATCGCTTAATACAGATGCTACGGTCGAAGTTATCTATCTAAATAAATAAGAACGAATTCCGAACTACAGCACCAAAATTGATAATTTTTTATGTGTTCGTCATAGTTAGGACAAGGTTTGTAAACTTAAAAATGTCTGTGGGTTTATTATGGGTAATTTTTGAAATTATTAGGAAATGGACCGGGAATAATATTAAAGGATAATAGAATGTAGTAAATAGTAAGTAACTCCACGTTCGGGCAGGCAAGCGTCTACTGGGTCTATTAATATAGATATGTAATACAAGTTAATCGAAATCGGTTACGTTATACAGTGCAATCTTCAAATCAAATATTTTAATTAAATTATAATCCTTTTAATTAGTTCAATTTAATATATTTTGATTTCATTCATGATATGTAACAAAGTGTGCGGTTACGGAATAGCGATATTCTAGGCACTTTATATAATAACTATTTTAATATACATGTACAGCATAAACTTGGGTCCCACACAAATCCACCTCCACGCTAAATGGCAGCCATTTTTTAATGAAATTTTGTACAAAAAACATCATATCAGTAAAATTTTGGGTTTCACTGCTATAAAAAGAGGCTTATTCGACGGGTAATTTAAATTTAATTTAAGAAAACTGTGTTTACTATTGACATACTTTAGAAAAAAATATGACAAAAAAAGAATAACGTATAGTAACAAATCATTGCAAATTACTACAAAATCGTGTTGTTTACGTTCTGTATTAGTGATTAATTAATTAATCCTGTGATATGAATATGGCAAATCAAAATGACTGCCATTTAGCGTGGAGGTGGGGTGGGCCCAAGTTTATGCTGTATTTGTATATTAAAATAGTTGTTTTATGACTATAGGAAATAAAATACACAAATGTATTTTTGTACAAATATAATTACATTGTCTGCTATATTCTAGAAATGGAATTACATGACAATTAAAATTTCATACTGAAAATACATTTTTATAATACTTTTTAATTTTTTTACGAGATCTACGACTTACGCCCGGATATTTGATTTCTTTCGCATAATAACTTCACTTATTTACGAAGGTCCTATCGACTTGTCAAATTACGTACAATTTATTCATATTCCTAGTCCAATTTCAAAAGCATTAGACTTGATTTTCATGTTAATATTAAGTTAAAATAAGCATTTGTTAGGCTGTGATAGTAAAGTGGACTTACGGCTAAAGCGTTCGGCCCCTGACACGGAT
Source organism: Charaxes varanes (assembly GCA_024363005.1). NCBI lineage: Eukaryota > Metazoa > Arthropoda > Insecta > Lepidoptera > Nymphalidae > Charaxes > Charaxes varanes. Next base: position 148,474 of record JANCMC010013033.1, on the reverse strand, counting down.
AAAACCGGAATATATAAATATAAAAAAGAATCCCTATTTTATGGCATAACGGCAACACGCTTCAAAGTCTGGACCGATTTTGCTAATTCCGTTTTTTTTTGTGTTTGTTATTGTCAGGAGGAGGTTCTTATTAGAGAAATAAGAATATTGCAGGCAAAATTAGAAAATTTAAGAATACTTAACCTGCATATTAAATTATTTCTATTATATCCTTAGCTTTTGTAATACTTTTGACAATTTAAACTTTTTTAATGTAACTTCATTATTTGTTAGGACAAACTTTGTATATTCAAAAATGTCTGTCTGTTTTTTACGGGTAATTTTCGAAAAGATTGGGAAAGGGAACAGGCTTGGGAATAATATTATAGGATAATAGAAGGTACAAAATAATAAGTAACCCAACGTTCACAGAGATAAGTTGACCGTTTCGAACGCCATCCTGCCAAATCCACACATACAGACATCGGGACGTCCCAGGAAATATTTTTTATTCAGTTTTTTTTTACACTAAGTAAAATTACTATACTTCTAAAATATCAAAAGTATTAAAGCACGACTTTCGTCTTAAGCGATGTGTATTCACATTTATCAATTAGTGCCATACCAAAGAAATAGAGTGATTTTTAGTTCACGAAATGGCTCGATTTTGATTTAATGAGAGTAGAGCAGACCCCGTGGGACGTGCAATTATCTAATTGAAAGTTTAATTAAACAATGGGCCTGCTCAAACTCACAACTTACTATTAATTTCAGTTCAACCGTTAATATAGCACTATTATAACATTAATGCGTCGCTAATTGCGTGATATGGTGTTTATACGTAAATACTATCTAAGGTTATATTATCAAATAAAATCAAAAATAATTTATTTGGCACAAGAAAAAAAAAACAAAAGATTAAAAGAACAAGAAACAGACCCTAATTCTAAAACTACTTAAAAATAAAAGATAAATACGTAATGAGATAGGGTCGTTTGGCCAAAAGGGACTACGCTTCAGCTTGTATGCAGCATTCTATTGTGTACCACAGCGCTGATTTTCAGGTGTAACCTTTAGTGTGACGCCACAATCAATAAAAATAAAAACATAAGTTCACCGTAGCTCAGACAAAAGTAATAACAACCTACTGAATGATTTCTAGAAATTAATCGACTTTTTCCATTTTATTTTTTTACATTTTTTTCTTTTCTTAAGAAATCTATAAGTATACACATAAAAGCGAAAGGTCAACTATCACGAAATTTCAAAAACCTAAGAACGTAGAATGATGAAGTTTGGCAAAGAGGTAACTTATGGTTAGTAAACATCCTAATAAAACCCAGCGGGGCTCTTATCATCCATGAGGTTAGTTAGACATCCGCTAAGAACTAATATTTTGATAGGGCCAAATTGTGAAGGTCTTAAGGGCTATCGTAAGTGTAATGTAATACGGAGGAAGTCGCGGGAAAGAGCTCGTTATGACACATATCCAATTCTATTCTGTATAAAGCTTATTTTCAAAGTTACATTGGCGGCACTAAATAATCCCTGACTAAGTAAACGTCGGGCAGATATTTAAAATCCAACTTCATTATGGATTTTCTTTTATTTCTATTTATCTGAAACATAACATTAATTTTTAATAACTTCCGCCTATCCGTGTTAAAATTTTAAGCACCTGCAACATTTTGCAGGTAAGGTGACAAACCATAGATATTTTCACTTAAAGTTGCTCTATTACGTCCGAGAAATTTTTCCAGCAATAAATCTTCGTCAAGATTATAATTATACATGCAAAAAATTGACAAGTCTGACAGGTCATAAATTATGGAAGCTACTGTTGTCCTCTCATAGATATGTTAAATGTCTAAGTGACAATTCAAGCCCATCTGTAAATTCCATTACAGGACTCGGCACCGATATGGGTTTGAACACTAATTTTCGAGACCTATGTTTGGAAAAACCAGATGTTCTCTAAATCTCCTTGATTTTTGGGCAACAGCAGTTAATTTTATAACTAAGATAATTTTTTGTAATTTTTTTAACATCTCTTCGTCACTTGACTTGGAATTTCATAGCAACTGTTCTGGAAATAATATGGGTAACCTAAAAAGTAACTTTCATTCTCTCATTTATGGAAAATAAGACGATTGGTGGGTGAAATACTAATGACCAATTCAGTCAGCGATTGCTGCGAAATTACACTTGTTTTTGTGAAGAAATTTGTAAGTTTTTGTGATTTCAACTGGAATAAACCATCGAGCAGTAAGTAATGGACACAGATTAAAACAACGAATTCCAAGAATATACGTGCTAAATAATATTTGAGAGGGGTTTTTCATGAGTGCGAAAAACTAAGAACTATATAAACGTTAAAATATGCTCGAAAGTAAACAAAATGATCGCGGTCCTTTCCATGGGCGCCGGTAGGCACTTCGGTGCCTGCTGCCTGCTCGTTTGCCCCCTTGTAACATAAAAAAAAAAAAAAAAAAAAAAAGTTAGTTAATGATACAGGCAACTACGTTTCAACGTCCTGTATCAGCCAATTAAAGAATTATTTCAATATCTCCAACCAATACTGAGATACAGCTAATTTCGTCTTTTTAACAAAAAAAAAAAAAATATTTTGGTTAAAAAGACAAAATAATAAAATATCACGAAAATAACATTTCAATATCATTAATCACTTCATTAACTATTATTAAACTACATAATTTATTACCATAATGCCCTTTTTATTGAATTAAAATCGGAATAGTTTGTCAATGACAAAAGGTTTTTTTTGCAAAAAGCAACTTTTTTGAGTTATGTCAGTTTATAGATAAGTGTGCATATCGCACACTTATCTATAAACTGACATTAACAAAAATTAGCAAAGAAACTACGTTTACTTATCACAAAATTATTAGTATATTTTGGCGTGTCTTTTTCTGGCGCAGTAAATTACTTTGGTGGTCAAAGTCATATCAAGTCATTAACTGAATCACGAAACCAAGCACAGGGACACAAAAAACTTTAACACACTAACAACTTTTAGATTTAAAGGTAAATAATTTGACCACGGGACATTCGTGTCTACCTTTACGCATCTCCTTGCTTCCTGGTCGTGGAGATGTCCATAAGCGTCAGGAGGCACTTAGCTGCGTGCTCCCTGCTTGTTTGCTCCTTGTAACATAATAAAATAAATATTGGAGCCTTCTGAGAATGCAGTTCCACGTCCTTTTATTTAAATAAAACGCACTTTAAACAAGTAACCCGCTTTCCTTTTGTAACTTAAAAAAATATAAATAACTGTCGCAGGGAACTCTAAAATTCAAAATAAATGATCAGTTACCTTGCGCATTACCGCAAGGCCTCGCTTTTGTTTTCCCACCGATAACCAGCTTGCGTACTTACTTAAGACGTTTCAAACAATATGATTGTTTAACAAACAATTATTTAAGTGCCGGCGTACGTACGTTGTTGGATTTGTTGAATACATCGTGCGAGGCTGCCCTAAATACGGACACGGATTTAGGATTTTGCTATAGCGAACGTCTACACATTTTTACATATGAAAGTCGACTGTAATAGCCTGCTCCTCCTAAACCGCTGGACCGAAATGGATAAAATTTGGTGTGTGTATTCCAAGGGGCTTGCAGAGAAATTGGACTCAGTATGTCGCGCTGCTTTCGGTATGTAACAAAAATTAGGTATGTTTATTGCTATAATTCAACAACTGCTGGCCCGCTTTACTCGTTTCAACGCACGCCAAAACACAAAATAAAAAAAAAACTGAATCTCTAGATCAATGCCATTATTAAAAAAATACTTATTCTAAAACGCATAGCTGTACTAATATGTAAACCAGAAGAGTTTGTTTGTTTGAACGCGCCAACCTCAGGAACTACTGGTCCGATTTCAAAATTCTTTCAATGTTAGATAACCCATTTATCGAGGAAGGCTATAAGCTATTCATATATCAACATACAAAAATTTTATCTATTTTTTCGCGTCGCGGGCACTGCTAGTTTATACTAAAACTGAAGAGTTTGTTTGTATGTTTGCTTGAACGCGCTAATCTAAGCAACTACTGGTCCGATTTGAAAAATTCATTCACTATTAGTTAACCAATGGGTTATCGAGGAAGCCTATAGGCTTTTATTATCGCACTAAAGTTTAATCTATTTTTTTTAACTACTTATACGCGGATCAAGCCTCGGGTCTAGTACGCTTATAAAACGATTAGTTTGATTTTCAAAAAGTGTGTTTAAGCGTCTGAACAACACGGTTATGATTTCATTTGACTTATATGGTCCAGTCGTTTGGCAGTTTTACCTGAAAAGTTTTCCGGGAGTTTTGAAAATTGGCAATTTTATAGATTTTCATTTCAGACACATGACCAAAATACGCGTTACAGTTACAAATTAGTTATTAAGTCTCGAATTTTTGTTAACAAAGGATTTTTATTCGTCATAGTTCTTTGTTGAAACAAAAATGTAAAATGGTCTGATGGAAGGAACATCAGTTTGACTTTATCATATAAAATAATGCCATTGTATGCCACTAAGGCACTCCGTAAACGGTCAATTTTATTGCGCAATGTTATTGACAGTGTAGGATTAATATTGAAGATTTTTCAATGATTGAACGAAAGCTTGAGTGAATTTAATTTTTATTGCATCATATTTTTTCCATTGTATGGTGTAGGTTCATTTTTACGCAGTATTTTTCAGTCTGCGACATTGCGTTTACATCTTGACGAGGAGTACACGCGTACAAAAATGGCCATAAAAAAGAATCTAAAAGTTAGTTAATTATATTATAAACATTGGTCTGTCCGTATTATTGTGCAATTTAATTGATCGTTTGAATTCAAAGCGCCGTACAATTTTACTGTAGAATATTATTGCAGATCTTTAAAGCTCCATATTCGGCTTCTACAATGCTACATTTGGCCGGTTTTATTTATTTATTTACAATTAATGTATCAAAATAACAAAATAAAAGCTAACTTATAAATGATAGAACGAGTTAAAGTAAATAAAGTACAATTTATAATAATATATAGCAATTTGTGTATAACAGGCGTCTGTTACCTATAACACAGGCATTAAGTTGTCTACCTTAGGAACAGACGTCCGTGTGTCAGATAGTCCTGTATATATTTATTATTATATTTATTCATTATTTGTCAATTGTTGACTTTTTATGATAAAAGTATTGAATTATGATCATAGTGTCACATCGCTTTTTCTCTTAATTGTCTACAATTTAAAAAGCATACTCAAAGATGTATTCGCGTCAAAGTTCTGACTCAAAACTTTTGTACACTCGTAGAGATAATGCTAAGCTGCTTAAGTTTTATTCGTCACGTTTTTTAGGGCTTTAAAACAGCAGACGGAACAAAGAAGATTACCCGAGAGTTAAAGCCGACGTTCCCATTCTCACAGAATAATTTACTCCGTTTCTTAGTTCGTACTTTAAGTTTATTGTGTTCACTTCAGTTCAACATAAACCTCTTAAATTTATAAGTTTCCTGCATAGTTCTAAATACTCTAATGTAACAAATGCCATTTGAGTTAAAGCGCACGTTGCAATTAGTTTATTATATGTGTATCTTTTGTATACATATTAAACACGACACGGGTACCCAGTACTCAAGTATTGCTTATGGAATTTAGAAAATAGGAGCATCTTTTGTAATAATTTTGCTCGTGTTTCATAAGCTCAGATGCCGCTCGTGGTAAATAAATAAACTTGCACATTATGTATTGTTGGAATATGCATGAGTAAAGTAGATAAAACACTTCTTGTCTTGTTATCTGCTTGTTTGAAAAAAATATTGTGTTTCACGATATTCTTGTTTAATAAAATGGGAATAAATAACGGAATAAACCGGGAAAGTGCGAATTACAGTCATTAAGGGTTTCGTGCCATCGCGTGATATTTTAACAGGTTACTTTTAGATTTAAGTAGGATTTCTTTTAATTTCACATAGTTACTCCAATTTATTTTTGTGATGTAACTATAAATTTACGATTAATTAAGATTTTATCCTACTCACTTGTACTTCAAGAGCTTCTTACCAATTTCCTGAATTTACGTTAACAAGAAGTGCCCTATAAGTTTTAGTTGCCATTGCAAATGTATGAGAAATATGACATAAACGGCCATATCTTCCGATTGCGTACACTTTGATGATTCATTTTTTCACAACTTTAAGGGACTGCAGACCTCTGTATTTGGTATAAATTTAATCTTTATACATTAACGCATTCCAGAGAAAAAGGGTCTTGACAGACAGACAGACAGAATTTTTTTTTTTTTCTAAGGTACTTAACCCTAAAACTAGAACTCGTGCCTGTTTCAATTGTATCATAAACAGTAAATCGCTCAGCATTTCCTCGATGTTCAAGAAAAAAATATATTTTTAGTATTCTATAGATTACAGTACGAAATACAGGTCCATTATGAAAGGTACTTGAAGCAGTGTGTAAGATTTACGACCCAGGTGTAGGTTTGAACGGCCGCTTCATGATGCGCATTAACGATCACCTTATTTACTCGTTTTCCCAGCTTCCCGTCTATTAAAGCTAGAGATATCTATTGTGTTGTCAGGCTGAGTTCTTGGAGTAAAGCCGTGAATTTGCAACCAGGTGTACGTTTTAACAACCTCTGTGCGAATATCCGCTACTCGTAAAAAAACATCTTATCATTCGCGCTCTGTAAGACTATTATTTGCATTCCCTATATTTACAGCATTTTAAAATCATATAAGTTTCAGCAGCGGTCACCCTCAATTGCGAAATTCGCCTCCTCTGGCTGTGGCCGGTCATGCCGATCTAGGATTGGTTTACACAGCCATCAACGGACGTGTACACTGGATATAAACAATCATCAGTAAAATATGTAAGGGCCAGCAAAATTTAAAAAAAAAATTAGCCTTAATTAAATTAAATAACCTTAAAATATTAGCCACTATCAACGGCTCTTTACAGCATATTAACTACCTACTACTTCCAGACAAGTTAATCTTAGTACTAGCCTACTGAGACCTTTGAAATTTGGTAAGATTCTAATAGTACGGCTTTGGATATTAAAAAAAAAATTAATATAGGCATACTGGTTAATAACCCTTGCCTCTCTCTCGTGCGCGCTTTAAATGATATTACCACCTTAAATTTATTACGCTTACTGTAGCTGGTAGATTCTCAATTTTTTTATTTTTTTTAATAAGGGGCAAACGAGTAGCCGGCTTTCACCCAAGTGACTACCGACGCCCATGGACAACTGCAACACCAGAGGGACCGCAGATACGTTGTCGGCATTTGAGAAATGTGTATGCTCTTTTCTTGAAGGTCCCTAAGTCGTATCCGTTCGGAAATACCGAAGAAATACCTAATTATAACAAAACACAGAATCATAATAAATTTTGATAATAAATGTTACTTTCATCATATAATTTTAATAATGTATAAGTATTACCTTTAATCACTATAAAAGACGTAAAAAGATTTTAACATTGCAAAGTTTTCAAATAAGCGCCTTTGGAAAGTATAAAACTAACTTAGACTATTCATATTTAATAATTTTCTAATGAAAGTCTACAATATTTGACTGGAAACAAATTAAATTAATTATAAGTAAATTAACTCATTCTGCATAACAAAAAGCGAAGAAATATATATTTTTATCTAGTGTAAAAAGTGCTTTCGGCATAAAAACACTTATCCTGTTATTGTATTAAGCCAAAATTTTTCTATAGGTCATTACCTAATTTTTAAGAACATATATTTTAATTTACAATAAAATTTACAGAGTCTTTCTTTGTTTTATATTACCAAGCCAATGGATAACTGTTACCAGAAGAAATGGACAGGCTTTAGGAGTGTACCTTTGAAGTCCCTTAACATTCCTTGTTAATTATAGATTTCTGCAAAACAAGGACTAAGGTAATCGAAGTATAATTCAACCATCTTCATAACAGCAAATTCATAGATGAAAGAAATAATAATGGAGAGCAATATTCTTTAAAAACTGTGATCATTCACTTTATAGGTACCTAAGTGACGTTTAGTTGTTATGAATTGTACCTATGAGACTAAAACTCCCTGTCAATGATATTATTCATATAGATACATCACTTTTGTTTTAAATAATAAAAATAGTGGAATATATAAGGTACAATGTAACAGAAATCTCGAGATGCTTGGGAATAAATTGCTCTAGCTAAATCTGAAATTTTGTCAAATGGTGACAATAAAAAAATACCCGACTGAGTTTGTTGCGGGCTCTTCTTTCGAAATTCTTGTTGACTTAGCTCTAAGTCGATTTTTTTATCACAAAAATATTACAATAAAAAATATATACATAATTATGCTGAAAAATAACTTTCACAAGTGTTTGCAAAAACCTGAGTGAATAATCGAATTTTGAATTTGAATTAATATTAAATATGGAACAAAATGAAAACTAAACGTACTCTCAAAATTGCTTCACTCTACCTCGAGGGCCACTGATTGGCAAAGTCACTGCTACCTTACTGCTACTATTAGATCTCCCCCACTCAAGTAACTAATTTACTTACCACTTGGAATCAGACAGCGTAGCCTCGCTGGTCGCTAGACTTCAGTAAATATACAGCCATATATATTTATTGATAAATACCACTACCTACTGCATAGAATTACGATCTAGGTTAATAGCTGATAAGTAATTTAATATTAACCAATGTTAATATGTTATTTGATGACTACGAATGTGTCCAATAACTCAATCTTATTGTCAATAATAACTTAAGGGGAAGACACTTTGTTCTTGTGCAAATAAACTAACTACATTATGTTTTACTGCTTGTCACACTAGGTCAGAAGTTTTTGCCCGTTTCAGACTACTCACTATGGCTGTAGTGTCAAGGAGTTGAATGGCTTCAACATTCACGTGGTGAAGGGCTTGTATTCATGAGCTTTAGTGTATTTTTGTACTACTTTGTAGCGAAATCCATCTTAAGGTTCCTGTGCATGGTCATCGTTTGCTATAGGTGTCTTGACAATACCCCTGGAAACTTTATTCTGGAATCTTCGTTTTACCCGAGGGCCTAGCATGAACTTTTTGAACCGAAGTAAGTGCTAGGTCCACAGCGGACCCTTCTGTTGCATTAGCATTGATTAAAAACATGATACGATTAAGACTTGACTCCTGTGAGCCTAGCACGAACATTTTCATGGTAAGTTAAGTCGACTCGTCGACATACTTCGGTTCGAAACGTTCGTGCTGTGGCCTCTGAATATTACCTACTCAGTTTGTTACATCCACACAATTGCAGATCATAGGTCCATACCATACTCGCTGGGGTTAATAAAAAATGGCAGCCGTGATGAAAAGCAGTGCTGCAATTAAATTTCGTACAACATTACATCAGTTTTGGTTTTAAGCAGTAAAGACGCCGATATATATATAAAATCAAAAAACTTAAATATATGGGTAATCATATTGTAACCCAATAGGTCAATGCTGTTCAGGGTAAGGTAACAATTTGCAATGCCTTGGTTTAAACCCATATATTTCGACAGTGACAAATTCAGAAGTCTGTTATCGTACATAACTTTTAAAGAATTAGCTACAAAAAATGATAACTCATTCATCGCATTTTGTTATTGTTGTTATTTAACAAAGGTTATTATTTTTCTTCGTTACGCGGAATAAAAGACTTCCGTGCCCCATTCAGTGCAGCCAATCATATTACCAGTTCAATGGATAACGTGTAGCTATCGTGTATACGATCGCCGCACAATCGCTAAGCACGCGATGATTTACGGCCGCCATTATGAAAATGGGCGGATACGTGTTAAAACCACAAGAGGCCTAGTCAAGTTTCATATTCTCACGATAAATCAGCAGGCTTACACCATCAAGGTCGTTACGTTGTGAATGAATTTCCGGCCACCTCCCGCTTGGATCCTTAGTGTATGCGTCTTACATATGTATGTATATTACTACCTGTTTCTTGCGACTTCGACCGCATAAAACCCCTTTTCCCCTCCTACTAAGCTTAAATTAAAAGCTTGTAATAGGAGTGGGTGCGGCAATGCGGTGGGGCTTGCACCGGGTACCTTGTGAATTTCTGTCCATACCTTATACCGTTGAGCTATTGAGGCTCTTTGCGATTGCGAAATAAGTTCCATAACAAATATATGATATGATAAGTTTATTACCATCATGTTTAAAGACAAAGTAAACATCGGAAAGGAATATAACCCCATCAATTTATGTTAAGTTAATCCTACTTAAATATCATTTTATATTAAAAGAGTTTATTATTCATTTTGTAAAATTAATTCTCTGAATTTTCTGTAATGGCTGTAATTCACGCGGTGCCTGGCACTAAGGTCGTATGCAAATGACCTACTTTATTTAACCGGCGTAATTTAATTAGTACTACAATTCACTTTACTCTTAAGGCACATAAAGGGGTTCCAGAGTTCACAATAGTCTTGTGTTTAAATTGAAATTAAAATCAAACCAATCCAGAGTGAATAGGTTCATTCTAGGCAAGCGCGTTCCACCGTAGACCGTATCTACACTTTATTAAATGTGACTGCGGTCAAGCGCTTGCCTATCTCGAATAAAAAAAAATCCAATTAAGACACAAGTACGACGTAATGATATGTACTAGAAATTGTAATTCCAAAGTCATGTCGCCTGCATTCACCATTTTATCATCTCTCGATCATATCTCAGCGATTTTGTTTTCTATCAAAGAATTTCAATTAGAGAAATTTCTTGAACTTTCATCCGTATTCTATTTCCATAACCTTATGCGTATTCCGTATCTATAGACAATAAAAATAAAAATGGCCAAGAGCGTGTTACGCGCTTATATAGAGGGATTCCATATCTGGTATACAATGAACCTATCTTTTAAATAACTTCAAAAGCTGTTGTCCGATTTCATCCACAACTTTCCAACACAATTTTCATAACGACCTATTAAAATGTTCTATCTATATGAAAAATTTCAAATCTCTACGTCGTATTATTTGGAAATCCCAGAGGAGAACCACCTTACGTACGATCAGATGGACAGACGAACAGGGTGAAACTATAAGGGTTTCTTAACTAGGGAAGCGTAAAAAGGAATATAAAATGACGCATAGTAACACAAGCCCACAACACGTAAGGCCTAAAGGTTGAACTACTTTAAAAATGGGATTTCAACAATAAAAAAAAAAATTACATCATTTGTATACAAAACCTGCGAGATTTCAATGGATTGTATGTTACACGGCGAGTAAATGCAAACACGGTCTCTGTACAGGAAGGCATTCGTCGCGCACCAACATTCTGTCCATTCCACTGATACATGACTATGCTAAAAAATTACTGTCAAAGTGTTTGCAAAAAATCTAACCAAATAAATGGTTTTTAAATTTCACTGTATTTTTTCCTATTTTCTATTATTTCTTTTGCCTATTTGAATACACAATTCTCTTGTTATTTTGCGTGTTTAATAGTATTTTAGTTTATACTGTGTCCTGCGATTTCGCCCGCGTGAATTTGAAGATTTTGTTAAATTTTTAGGGTTTTTCTTTTTTAGGCGGAAACCTAATTAATTATTTTTCTAACATTGAAAAGTCAGTCAAACTCCACTTCCAAATCAGTCCAGTCGTTTTGGAGATTACCCAGAATAAACACGCATATAGACAAATGCGTTTTTGCTATAGGTTTCGTTTATATAGTAGTCGTAATCGTTTATATGCAATCAGTTAAAAAAAAATATTTATTTAACAGACCCTTCAATTTTATTTATATATGTATATAATAGATGTAATAAGAACCGACAACCGGACAAGCGATTCGCCTTGTTTTAGGTGAATGCCTTATTTGACAATTACTTAAAAACGTGACCGACCTTGGAAGGTTCTTTTGTCGGCGCAGGGAACCCTAAACGGTACAAACCCGATTTGCTTTACAAATATTATTGAATATTTTGTCAAGGAAACACAGTTCGCCATAATTTCCACCACCGTAGTTTCCGCCACCATAATCGCCGCCACCGTAGCCACCATGATGACGGCCGTGATGACCTGAAAATGATGTTATTCTATTTGTAGTATCTACACATAAATAAAATCGTGAACAAAATACATTAGGTACCATTTGACGAAAATTACGCGGACGGAGGAGTATGAAATTTCGTACAAATATAGTTTACTAGCTGTGCCCGCGACTTCACCCGCTTAAAATTAGAGAAAATAAATAGATTCAATTTTAGCGCGAAGATATAGAGCCTTCCTCTATAAATGGGCTATCTAACACTGAAAGAATTTTTCATATCAGACCAGTATTTTCCGAGATTAGCGCGTTCAAGCAAACAAACAAAAACTTCAGCTTTATAATATCAGTATAGATATAGAGGAAGGTGTGTGAATGCTAATATTTTTATAAAAAATGCAATATCAAATTATCTAAATAAAACCATTCGCACACTAATGCCAAAAGATTTACACCATTTACAGACATATGTAAGTTTTCTTTATTTTTTTAAATTTATTTATTTATAAGAAATTACAAGTTTGTTTTTTCTTAATTTAACATTAAAAAAAACCAATGCGGTTTGTCCTTAATGTTAAGGTTGACATTTGCATTATTGCATTACTCATTATATATCGTATTTATATATTTCTAAAAAAAATATTTGTGTTTAACAGGCGGCTGTTACCTATGACAGAGGCATTAAGTTGTCTACCTTAGGAACAGACGTCCGTGTGTCATATAGCCCTTTATATATTTATTTATTTATTTATATTTTGCTAAGTACATTTTACAGCGAATGTCTGCAATATTCGAACTAGGTGTGATCAATCTAAGTATTAACAGTCCTTTTATAGATGTTATGAAAAGGTGCCCTGGTGGCCTAAAACGAACATTCTCGATAGTTTTACTTACTTTTGCGTTCGAAACAAACGTCAATTGAAACATTAACGCTACCGTTTTTCACAACTTAGTTGCTATATATTGCTAGTACGAATGAAATCGAAACTCGCACGTATCGAATCCTCGACGTTACAGACATTTAAGTTGTATACAATGGAAGCACAAACCTTAATTTGACGTTACGTTTTGAACGTTAAAGTAAGTAGAACTATCAAGAATGTTTGCGCTAGGCCCTCTGTTATTTAGCAAGGTGTTTGTAATGTCATTAAAAATATATAATACCAGGAGCTACCTCATATTAATTATTGTTTTTTTACAGTAATATATTGTTTAAAACGTTCATCTGTTGGCGAACTTTACCAGCCCTGAATGCAATTATAAGAGAACAAGACGCCAAAAGGACTGTAAACGTGACGCTGCCTTTAATCAAATTATGTCTCTAGCTTCAAAAATGACGGACTCTCATACAAACTCTCAAAGCCCTTTTAAATTTCATTTTCGCGACTCAAAGTAGCCTATATTCACCCCCAAGGTTCAATCTATCTATATTCCCATTTTAGGCGTGAAAACGCAACAATCAGAGTTACGTTTACATTAATAATATTAATAAGGAGTATTAAGCATTATTTATTAATCAAAAAGTCTTTATGTTGATTCTGCTTTAGCAATATAGGTAGATTATATTTTCGTTGATGACTTTCATAAATATGTAAAACCAGTATATCATTGTTTTGTATAAATAATACGAAATATACCGTATTTGACTTATCAAAATGGCGCAGGCAGATAAATTATCGCGCCGCGGTACATTCGAACATTTTCGCGCTCTGCATCTGACATTTGACGTGCGGCGGCCATTTTGGTAGAATTTATTGCTACCATAAAAATGTATGGTGCCGATTTATGCGTTGTGCGTTTAACGCGACATCCATATGAATAAATATTGTTTACCGATTGTAAACAATAAAAAATACAAATATGTATAATACTTTAAGCTTTAATACCTTTACGGTAGACGCGACAGTAAACCGCAAGGTACGTAGGTTCTAACCCCGGGAAAGGAGTGGATTGGTTTAGCTCTAGATAGAGGAGAGTGCTCTAAGAGTGGGGAGGCCTTTGCCCAGCAGTGGACATTATGGGCTAAAAAAAACTAATTAAAAAAGATACAAAAACCCTCACAATTTAACACAATCACTGGTATCACGCGGACGAAGTCGCGGAGTATAGCTAGTTTATAACGTAAAAAGCGCTGCTTACAGCAAAAAATCTTTTTTCTTCTAATTTTTGGTTATTTTTCTGCCTGCCTGTTTCTTACGGGTAATCTTCATGACGCCTGGATCCATATTAATGGGATTTAAAATAGTACATAGCTTATGGTTTAGGAAATAACTTAGGGTAAGCGTACTTCAATTCCAACACAAATCATTTGAACCAATACTAGGTGGACGTGGTCGTTGACAAATGCAGCAAGTAAATAATCAATAAGTTCTTTGATTATATGGTACTAAAATATTTATGAGAATAAAATTTAACTTTATGTCTGTTACTCCAATAATAAGTGCGATTTGGCAAAAAAAATAATTAAATAATTTGAGAATGCTGGATAAGATAATTTGTCAACTTTTTAGAAAGTATAGTGTAGCGGCTGCTACATAGCAAGATGGCAATGATGTCAAGTGGAAAAAGGTTACACCAAAGCAAACTAGATGGCGCATCAGAGTTAAAAAGCTCGTATATTTTTTTGATAATCATAGTGATTCATCGTTGCATTTGGTAATCATCATGAAGTTACGTGAATTACTATTAAAAAAACTTTAAGTCCATCGATATATTGTATGTTTATACTGATTGCCGGACGATACTTTCGCATTATTATGCTGAACACATAGGCAGTTTTTGCCTATTGCTTGTTCTGTACTTTGCTGGCACTCTGCTTGGACAAAACTTGACCAGTCATGCTTTTTCGTGGATGCAGCCAGCATCAAAAAAGTATTAATGTCACATTTTAAATATGTTTATACTATGTTTTATACATATAGTATCAGTATGATTTATTTCTCAATGTTATATACATAGAGCATTAAGATATATAAGAATCTTAGACTGCAAGACTATATTTATATTCACTTATGCAAATTTGTAAATACATTTTATAGCACCCATTATTCTCTTCAAAATATCATAATGAAAAATGTTGAACAATCCCATCTTTATATGTAGAACAAAAAAGTTTTTTATATACACTTAGGACTATATTAAGCTTAACTATATTTAATATGATTGTCAATTGTTTATAAAAGAAATATATCACTGTGAAAAATAAACTGAATATATATAAAGATTTCTTCAGATTCAGTTTATTTATAGTCAAAGTTTTATATATACAATTTTTATATATTTTTTATAGGCGAAATTTCTATTCCACCTACAATCCCACAGGGGAGTACAGGGTATCTGCCATCTCTGGGAAAATCAAAGCTCTGCACATAATTTTATTTCTTAAATCAATGAAATAAAAGGGAATTTTAAATTTTGTATCATTTTTAGTATAAAATGACATCCACACACACTATTAGCTAGTCTCTCAAATTTCCGTAAAAGCACGTCTATAATTAAATCACCCAAAACCTGAAAATTTTACAGGTCACAGCGCCTATTTGCATTATATATAATGTAATTCATAAATACTTGTTAAACGCCCAACTAAATTCAGAAATTTTAATAATCAAAACCAACGTAGGAAAACCTGGATGGCTTCACACATTACGGGCTGAAGATCTAGGTCGCCGGAAAACGCTTGATGGCATTGGCTCAAAATAGATTCAACAAAATTGAAATTAATGGAGAATATCTCTGTCCAGCTGTAGATGTCAACTGTCTGAAAGAAGAAGACGAAGAGTGATTTAGATAGAATAATAGAACAAAAAAACACCAAACATATTTAAATGGAAAGTACGGCTTGCTAAAGATGAGAGAAATGTGGCACAATTTCTGGAGGAGTAGGCATCAAGCCCGCTTATAATACACAAAGACCCGTGTTTCGGAAGGCACGTAAAACAGTGGGACTCGATTAATGTCACTTTGCGATATTATTCGTAAGGTTGTAGAGATGGTGGGGGATCCGAGGGTGACGTCAGTTGGCAATCGGTTATCTTAACTCGCCCCACAGCCACATCCTCTACAATCTAAGCAGACCCTGGTACTTAACCGGGATAACGCTAGGAAGAAGAAGAAGAAGGAATAGAACCTCATCCTTATTAACAAGACTGTGCCTAACTTCCAACAGTATCCTGAAGATGTTTGCGAAAAAGATGGGCTCAGCCGTACTAATCCATTTTAACAGACTGGTGAGCAATAAATAATAAAAATGAATTAATTTAATTAAATAATATTTAATTTTACTAACATAGTTCTAAGACGTCTTAGTTCATTTTATCTACTAACACACGGACTTATATTATCTGATAAATAAAGAAATTTGAATTTCAGTGGTCTCCAGATTAACCCATGCAAATTTTGAATTCCGTATTCGTTTCATAAAGAACTTTGTTCCAAAAAATAATGCCTTCTAACTTATTTGAAAGAAAGAAAGAAACATATTTCAAGTTTCCTTCTCTCTTTAACTCTATTTATAGCCTTCTTCATTAATAAAGAAGTGAGATATTTCTGGTTAAGTTAGTCCATCGTCGTAGTCGCTGTACAGTTGCTATATAAGAGACTGTTTTGTCTTTGCTCGCCCCCTCATCTTGTAATGTGAAGTTTACTTTGTTACACTAATCCGGAATATATCAATAAATCTGTAAAGCTTCCATTGTCTTTTAATAAATAACCTGCTAACAGATATGATGGTTAATTGTTGGCCCAGACTTGACAGCTATAGTTATAGGTATAGGTGATCTATGCTGAGCGGCGGGTTGATGAAACTGACGATTATGATTGTCTAAAGATTTTGCTTGCATCTAAAAATAACATAGCATATTTGTCGTATGTAATAAAAAAGGTCCAGCCGTCTGTTACGAAAGAAATCGATTGCCATCGAAATATAGCGCGCAGTAAAAAAGAAATAACGCAAGATGGCTAAAGAGAAAATGACAAACGTAAATAGTGTCATATAAAAAGACGTACGAGCGTACAACTCAGACGTGTGAAGACCGAATCGTCTAATAATATTGTGGTACAACGATACACTCACAGCCATGTAATTACACATACATATACAAAAGTGATAGCGTATGAAAAGGAATATATATACATATTTTGAGTTGATGAGAAAATATTTTTTAGGGTTCCGTAGTACTACAAGGAACCCGTATAATTTCGCTCTGTCCGTCCGTCCGCCCGTCCGTCTACCCGTGCCAAAATAGTTTTATTACAATAAATTTATCAATTTTAAATTTCATTTAATAATATTCTTTTATTAAAATTATTTGTAACGAGTTGTTACCTGCGACTTTGCCCGCGTAAAAGTAAGAGAAAAATAGATCCAATTTTAGCGTGATGATATATAGCCTTCTTCGATAAATGGGCGATCTAACACTGAAAGAATCTTTCAAATCGGACCAGTAGTTCCTGAGATTAGCGCGTTCAAGCAAACAAACAAACAAACTCTTCGGCTCTATATATTAGTATAGATACAAAACTAAGATTGTACCAACCACAATTGTCTTAATTCATACTTTTTCCACACAATCCATAAAACCAAGTTAATTTTTCATGTATGTCACTAATTTCCGCAAGTTAACGCCTGATGCTCTCAATTAGATTAAGTTTTGTTTTTATCTAAAAGAAGTTTTTCTTTCTTTTAAATTTCAATTATTTAAATAGTTATATGGTTCCTAATATAAGCGTTTTTAAAATGATTTGATTGGTCTAATTCTATAACAGATTGAGGTAGAAAAACATTAATACCTATAGTTATATTGGACGGCCTAGCACAAACATTATCGATAGTTTTACTTACTTTTACGTTCGAAACGTAACGTCAAATGAAGGTTCATGCTTCCATTTTACACGTAACACAGGCATTAGGTTGTCTACCTTAGGAACAGGCGTCCGTGTGTCATATAGTCCTGTATATATTTATTTATTTTAAAAGCTATCACTCATTCGGAAAAGCAAGCCACAAGAAGAGTCAGCAAGAAATTCGTTAGACACTCTTTTAATAATGTGTTTAATTTAATATACATTTCCTTGTTAATTATAAATTACAAGCAGTATTGTTTTTAATATTGTCTCTGTGACTGCATAATATGTCTTATGAATAAGAGTGTTTTTAACATGTTGTTTAAATTTACCGATAGACAGATATATCTGTATCATAATTTATTACTATAATGCTGTTTTTATCGAATCATAAGCGGAATTAATGGTAAATGATAAAACGTTTTTTGCGTTTTCCCCAAAAATCTGCTTTTTTCAGTTAGGTCAGTTTATTACTACACATTTACTTTATAAAATGAAGATTTTTATTATTTATTATGTATGTTTATAAAAAAAAGAGGAGGTCGTGGCCTAATCAGTGGTTGGCATTTGAGTCGATCGGTAAGTTAAGTTGCTCTGGCTGCGATCGGGTGATAGATGGGTGACCATGAACTCTTTTATATTTGATATCCGACCTCCTCCGTGTTTCGGAAGGCACGTAAAACAGTGGGACCCGATTAATGTCACTGAGTGATCATAAATACGTCCGAATTAAGACAGCTGTCTTGTTAGATAGATAGATAAATATGTTTATTTCGCACGAGCAAAAAAAATTTCATTTTATTAAAACTACCCTCGCAATTAAATCGATTCAAAGCGCAGATTGGCATAGATTGATGAAAATAGCTTTGTTTCGACACATTTATTTGAATATTGCTGTATTATGAGAATAATAATCAGGCTTTCAAATAAAAAAAGTTTTATAAATATAGGAAAAGCCGTTATCCGAAAAAACAACCTTCTATGCAAATGCACGACTTCAGTCGATTTATTTGCATGCGAGTGTATTAGGTATGTGTATTAGGTAAGTGTTACTATATTATTTTATTTAAAGCTAAAAAGTTAAATTATAGACATCGAATAAATGTTTAATAAAAATAGCCAAGAGCGTCTCAAGGCACGCTTCTATAGGTGGGTTCCGTACCTGGTACGCGATATACGTATTTGTTAAATAACTTTTGACCAGTTTCGTTGAAAATAATGTTCCTAGTGAGTTTTTAACTTGTTCTATCAATATGGACAATTTCAAGTTGCGTCTAATAGTTTGGAAATGGTAGAGGGGACCACCTTACGGGTCGACAGCCGGACACAGTGAAACTATAAGCGTTCCTTGTACTACGGAACCCCAAAAATTTTTTTTTAATACGCAATTTCTTAAGATCGCCGCGTGTCCGATAAGGAGATACGGAGATTGATAGAGAGAAACGTGATGACAGCCCTGTTAACGACAATTACTTGACGAAATCGTTTAATGTAATCTGACAATTGATTGAGAAACGGTTTGCGACAATTATATCTATTAATAAATGAATATTATGAGCGAAAATTATTTAAATGGGTAATTTTTCCTGCATTTAAATATATAAATATACAGGACTATATGACGCACGGAGGACTGTTCCTAAGGCAGACAACTTAATGCCTTTATGATAGATAACAGACGCCTGCAATACACAATTATTTTTATTTGAAAATATATAAATACATACATATAAGTAATATACCCAGACTCTAAGCGGGAATCGAACTCACCACCCTCGTAGCGGAAGGCAGGGTCACTGCCCTCTGTGCTAACGGGCCAGTTATTCAACTGACTATACTCAAAAATACATAATTTAATACTGATGTATAAACTGAAAATTCCAATATTATGTTTGTGTTTTTAACCACGTCTCAACGACGCGTTATTCAATAAAATTGACTCAGTGCTATTACGGGCTGAGGTTCCGAAATTGGAAGATGTTTTCCCCCTAATTCGCATACAATATGACTTTCGTACAATTTTACTTTTTACTTGTAACGCACTGATTTATTGTTCGGCTTAATGATCGCGGTGGACGCAGCCACACGCACACATACGTACACAACACTATCCATTTTTAAAAAAAGAAATTATTTGCTACCCGCCCGGCATGAAAATGCAATGTAAACTTTTCCTTGAAACACTTTTTTTCTTATCGAAAACCGCATAAAATCAGTTACGAAGTTCAAAAGATCTAAGCATACAAAAACGAGGAGCGACTTTGTATATATATTGTGTAAAGATTACTGAGATAAAAAGCAATCACAATAACTGTATTATTGATAAAGAACAGAAAGCTTTAATTTGTACATTTGAGAGCCTTGATAATGGTATGAAAATAGAAACAGAATTCTGCAACTTCTCTCTGATAGACTGTGTACTTCACGAGATATTCAAACGAATACTTCTTATTCAAAATCTCTAAATATTTATAAAAGAAGTTTCATAACAATTTCTTTTATAGATTCATTAAAGGTAGAAACTAATTATACTCGGATATAAAAAGTTTTTAAAATATTTGTCACCTTGACACAGGTATATGAATTTATGTCATAACTTGTCAAAGCGAAATATAAGCATTATAATGACAATATAAGTATTATTAAACAAATCCTAATTAAAATATTATTAAAAATCTACAAGTTTTAAAGACGTAATGCATAACAAGCAAAAATGAGCCTTTTAACTAATTGACGTGCAAACGACATTCGACCTTAGCGTGGCAAACGAATTTCTTAATCGACGATACCATAGTAATTATCATATTGTCTCTTGTATATTCAGCACCTTTGAAACTGCGTCAATACCGATAGAAATTAATACTTATTTATTAATCAGCACACTCGAGTAGATTGTCTTTAATCAAATTAATTGGCTGTCTATGTTATTTGGATAATTAATTTTAGATGACTACTGACAGGTCTCTACGTCTTACCGTATTAGAATTGAATAGTCCATTTGTAACGTCGAAATTAAATTCTCTTACTTACGCTATTCGACTATTTTTCAGCAACTATTTAATATTATGCCTTGGAGTCAACTAAACCTAAAATATCAATATTTCGGCGAGAAACAATATTTCACCAGGTTAATTTTGCGTTTTTATAAATCCACATAAATTTTAGCGCCAAAATGCTCTATCATGGCGCCTTGTATGACGTAACGTCTTGCTAGACAAACAGCTTTACTTGAATGTGATTTAACCGTATGTTACGCAGACAGAGCCGGTGGATGTGAATAGTTAAGTTAATCCGCTGTGCTTGCACCGGCCTGCACGCGGACACGAAGCGCGGCGTCAACGAAACTTGAAAATTCTGAATATAATTAAAGAAAAGTTTAAATACCTCATTAAGTGAATGATGATTATTTATACTAATATAATAAAGCTTAAGAGTTTGTTTATTTGCTAGAATGCGCTAATCTCAGTAACTACTGGTCTGATTTGAAAAATTCTTTCAGTGTTATATGGCCTGTTTATCGAGGAAGGCTATAGGTTATATATTATCACGTTAAGACTAATAGGAGCGAAGTACCAATGAAGAATGTCCCAAAATCGGAGGGTTTGTTTCCCTTTGGGAGCTTCCGCTACGTGCGCTGCGTAAACGGTTAAAGTTTCGCTAAAATTTTATATCACAGAATTGTTCCTCTTTAAAATAAAAGACACCTTCTGTACGCTAACCAAAGTTAAATTAATGTATTATTTGTGAAGGTGTTTTTATAAACATGATATTCATCCTAATCCAAATATTATTTTTTAAACTCCTAAGTAATAAGAGTAGCCCACGCGGTTGAAGTCGCAAGGTACAGCTAGTAAAATATAGCTCGAAAAAAAAAATATCTACTTGCAATGGACGTAAGATACCCATTCTATTAATTTAATTTAGGCTCAAACTTAATGTAATGTAGCAATATTTGCGAGTAAAATCAGGTGATAAAACGTTTAAACCAGAAAATTTGTTATTCACAGAGAGGTACGCGAATTTTCTTCCACTGCATTGTCTAGTGCTCAAGTTAGCTAGTAAGTATACTTGGAAATTGTGCAATCCGCTGCGAAAAGTGCATTTTGTTTAGTTTAGTTTTTTTTTTTCATTAAACTTTAAGTAAGTGCAACAGTACGTTACAAATTAATGTCAAAACATGTTTATTTAATTGTTGTTTCGTGTTTAGTTATAATTTGCTTTTTTTTATTTTATCAACCTCAAACAACAGAATGTTACTTAAACAATGCTTAAACGAATACCTTAATAGGCTCAATCAGACTCATCTTTATTTTTTGTCACTTTAGTTTCATGAAGAAAATAAGAAATTTGCTACAAAAGACGACAAGGAGTTTTACATTTAGCTACATGCTTATTAAATAGACGACGTATGTGAATAATGTATTGTTAGTTATCGTATTAAACCCCCATGGGGGTGCCTGAGATATAAATTGTTTCCTGTGTTTTCACTAATCACTTTACGAATAACCTTTGTAGAGTCTATCTTCTGATGATGCTTCGGTGTTGAAGCGAAACGTGCGTTGAGGCACATCGGAAAGTCAGTGTAGTGCTGTGGTTTGATGGCGGATTCGGTGGTGTAGCTTTCGGGTTGCAGCATTACACCGATTTTCCCTCGTATTCATTCGCGGATTACATTGCAAAAATGCTGAGCTGTTGTACCCATCCTTAAAACTGCTACAGGCAGTCAACATGTGATTTTTTTATTTTTACTTTTTTGCTAAACTTTTAATTTATTGTCATATATTTATTTGTTAACTGTTTGTAGTATTTTTAAAGATTAAATTGTTTTCATTTCATAATATAGTTTAGATTTTAATACATATTTCGACATTATTAACTGACACTAATTGTATTTACCTATTGTTAAGTATATTGTTCAGACTTTTTATAATCGCTTGTTAATAAAGCATGGACTATTTCAGCGTCCGCTCTGTTACTTTATACATCTATGGTAAATTGTAAAGTATTTAAAACATGGCGCCAGCTGGAAACAGGTCAAAAGGCTTTTTATTTAAAGCCTTTCGCTGTTAAAACATTCATGCTAAATCCGATAAAACGCTGTTTGCATTCAAATTATTTGAGCCCGCGTTTTTTTGCGCTCAAAAAATGTTGCCACTAGTCCGTGTTCCCGCGAAAATAACATTCGCATCGGCCTTTGACTCTGTTATATTTTACTGAAAAAAAAAAATCGAAAGAATGGAATGTGGACTAGTGATTTTCAGTCAAATTGGAAAAAAGGCTATAGGTTTTTTGGGCCTCTTTCCACCATTTAATTTCTCTGTTGTTGTAGAGTTCGTTTACATGTTTGTATTTGTTGCGTTTTCGAACATTAAATGCCAGTTATGACGCCGAGTCGAAATTTCATTGTTGCTCCCTCGTAGTTTGTGGTAAAATAATCAGCATATATAACAGTATCGAAAACTCCACTTGTAGTCAAGTCTCTTTTTGTGCCGAATAGTCCACTCTAGTTCTTTTTCTACTTAGTGTTATCCTGGTCTAGTATCAGGGCCCGCCTAATTGCAAATAATGTAACTGTGGGGCGAATGAAGATGACCCACTGCCTGATTGCCGTCTGACTTCGTCCCCGGGATCCACACAATCAGTGGAATAGTCCACTCTAGTTCTTCTTCTTCCTAGCGTTATCTCAGTTAGTTAGTTAGGTAGTTAGTTTAGTTTAGTACGAGGGTCTGCTCAGATTGGCTTTGGTTGTGAGGCGAGTTAAGACGACCGATTGCTGTCTGACGCCATCCCCGGAACCCCCACGATCTCTACAACCTAACGACTAATATCACTCAGAGACATTAAATCGTGTTTTACCTGCCTTCCGAAACGCGAAGGATCGGATATCAAATATTATTCAATGTTAGAATGGTTCACTCATCTATCACCCGGCCGCAACAAGAGCTACTTAACCTAGCGATCGACTCCAATGCCGACCACTGATTAGGCCACGGTCTCCTCAAAAATAAAAAGTTCTGTTGGTTGATAAATACATTCAATAACACGTGATAGCAAAAGAGCTCTAAATATTCCACTGCAATAATGCCGGAGCCAGATATAACTTCATTTGAATGATCATTTAAATGAGCATGTAGTGTAGCCGTGGGCTTTGTGTAACTGCACAAAGTTTTGTGGAAGTTGTAGACTTCAAGGACAAATATGTACAAACATTTTGAGCTATGTCTGGCTCCGGCATAAGGATGATCTTTGTCCATTGGTGGATAATCAAAGCTGCTTAATATCTGTGCCTCTTGGATTCATCGGATATTACGCATAAGATAAAAGGACACACGATTACAGTAAAATATATTAACGTATGTCAATGCAACTAATCTAATCGGATAAAGTAGTACATTTAGTAGTGAGTGGCAATTTCTGAGCTCTTGTGTTTTTACCTGCTTTATAAACCGGGAGTCAGTTTTCAAATTCACAACTTGTTAAATTAGCTCTTTCTGGTAGGATAATTCAATGATTAAATGGAACAGATTTGAGAAAAGGCACACCAAGGTGGAATGGTGTTCGGCGTGGGATGAGTAGGCAGGAGCATTGGTCGATATGCTCAGCCACCAGATGAGATCATCAGTCCTGGCTAGTGGGAGTTGCCGGGGGCAGCCGCAGCTATTCGCCGACAAATATTCGTCAGGAGGTGTATATATAGTACTCGCATGTCGAAACTTCACTAGCGTGATTTAGATGTTGTATGGTACGCTACAGCGTTTGTACCACGTCCGTCGACCTGTCTATGCAGCGCCATCTCATATAGTATTGGTATAACCTCTCCACTCGACATCATCGCCATCTTGTTTTGCATCAGCGGTAACAAATTCGAATCTTTACAAAATGTCATAAAATTTGACTCTTTTTTCCAAGCTCTATAATCGGAATCCCATGAAATCGTTACTTTAAAAATTAATAAAATTTAAATTATACTTAACAATAACAATGTTTATTTGACATTTGAAGGCTATAACTTTTTTTCATATTAGTTCCGCAAATATTAACAAAAACAATGAAAATATTTTTCTCAGACTATCTCTATAAGCAAATGATAAAAACAAAAAATTAGATAGAGATCTTAGCTGTATTTTTAGTTACAAAAAAAGACTATATTTTAATTAAATAAACTGATACAAAGTCATAATCTTGAAGCCTCGTGGTAAGGTATGGTAGGTAATCATAAATCACTAAGATTTATGACATCTAATAAATAAATAAAAACATAAATTATTTTGATAATTACTACTAAATATTAATTTTTAATGTAATCATAAACGTTAATTCTTCACTCGCTAGACATTTCAGTGCCTAGCGATAAACTTTTCTATTCAAAAGTTTAGTTCTTATGAATGGATTTCCACATCTCGTCTTGAAGACATCACATGCTTAATCATCATAAACTGGCCTAACTCAGAAAAAACTGATTTTTGAGAAATCGCAAAAACGTTTTGTCATTTACGAATTATTCCGCTTATAATCCGATAAAAACGGCATTACATTAAGAAATTACGTATTTTAATAATAGTCAATGAAGCGATTGAAGTAGTATTCTATTATTTAATTGTATTTTTAATTAAAAACTTATTTTAGTTAAAAAAAAAAACTAAAAATATAATGTCACAATTTTGGATAGATATATCGAAATAAGTTTTAGATTGGCTGATAGAGGACGTTGAAACAAAGCTGCCTGTATCATTAACTCAATTTAGACCTGAAACGTAACCGGTGAGTTTATCACTAAGCGTGCGACATGTCTTTAAGGGGTAAATTAAGTAGCCAGCGCGCTCGCTAAATTTAATCCCTTGTGATTTATCTTCTTTGGGAATATCTCAAATCTGTAGCAAATACTAATGGTCCATGTACCTTAGATGAGCTAAAAAACAAAATTCCTCATGCTATCGCTAGTATCGATACGGAAACGCTTGTTTCCGTATCGATTGTTGATCAAATAAAACTCTAGTGTTCGACTCCTTCGGTGTTTTGAACAAAACAATGGCCACCTTCAAGGAGTGACTTTCAAAAAAATTATGAAAAAAAATCCAATGTATATTGTATTTTTTTAAAAAAGAAATTAAATGTTTTAAATAAGGAAGTTCGTGTGCCGAATCCTGTATTATGTAAAAAAATATTTTTATCCAATTTAATAATAAATACAAGCAATAATTAATCGAAATAGTTTCCAGTAATCGGGGTACATACAAGGACAAACGAATGTTTCCTACTTACGTACTAGGTCATAACAGTATGTTATGACATGATAGCTGTAATATTTACTTTTATTTTCGTATAAGTACGGTTGCAAATTACATTGTATATGCTTATTTTGTACGTCAGTGTACATTTATGATTTTGGTTAGTTATAATTATAATTTTAATAATTTATGTCCCCTTTCTGTGGATATAATTTTTGATATCCATAACGGACCCCCCGTGCAAGTATTGCGTAACATAATTTGGGGGGGGCGTCTTGCGAAATCTTGCACAGCATTACGGGGAGGCAGGGGATTTTTAACAAAGCGCTACGTAACATGATATATTTTTCTTTTTTTTTAATGTAACTAAAAATTATGGAACAAAAATCTCTTAACTTGGCAAGCCTTTTCACCAATGTTTTCGGTGAAGTTTTGGCTAAGAATATAGTCTTACTTAAAGAATAATATTTAATAAGCTCTTGTTCTACTTTTTAGTACCGTAAAATCGATTAAAGCAACAAAAAAAAAACTAATTTAGTGACTCTACGGTACGTGTTACTTTTAGGTAACTCACTCACTTATCACTTAGATGTTATATTATGTAAGAACAGTCAAATGTTACGTAGCTTTTATGGAGGGGAGGGGGGGGGGGGAACAAATTGTATCGACGCGTTACATAGGGGGGGGGGAGGAAAAAAAAAGGAAGATGAGTTGAGTAATCCCGGAACGCCCCCAAGAACGTCAGTAAGGAATTTCTTATTCGGTCGTTATAACCGATCAGTCGTTAAAACCGATGTCGTTATAATAGGTTTTGAATAGTTGGCTTCGTTCATAAACTGTACGAGATATATTTGCTCTTTGGTCACTCCGGTAGCCATTTTTAAACGAAAATTTATACTACGAGTGTATTCACGGGTTATTTACAATTCTACAAAAAGTCGATATTATTTAAGTTCTATTTATTGAAAATAAATTTAACTTAAATAATATTTATAAAAATACCTTTAAAAAAAAAAAGCTTTTGTTTAAATGTATCCCACTAAATACATAGTAATTGTCAAGACGAATCAAACGAGCCCAAACTCAATGTGGTTATATCGTTTGATAACATAGTTCCTATGGTCACGTTCCAGCTCCATCACCATAGAAATTCTATATCATCATAATATTGCATTGTCATCTAAAATACATATGTGTGTGAAATATCAGCCCATTCGGTTGAAGATATCTGCTCCAAAATTGAGTTGTAAGATGCCACTGGAACAAACATGCATTAAGTAAGTTAAATAAAAGCTTTTAAAATAGAATTACTATTATATAAAATTAGAGCCTCAATAGCTCAACGGTATAAGGTATGGACTGAAATCCGCAAGGCACCCGGTTCAAACCCCACCGCCGTTGAAAAAAATTAAAAGCGCGAAACAAAATTATACTTAATAAATAAAGCTGAAGAATTTATCTTTTTTGCTTGAACGCGCCTGAGACTCTGCCCGCCTATATATTGTATTGTCGTAAACGGGCAGTTTAAGTGGTGAATTTATTATATAAATAAATAGGCATTTATACGCAATCATAAATTTAGTATACATACCATAACGTTTATAGAAAACAGTTAAGTTAGCATTAAATGTTAAAATATATTAATAATTTCTTGTAGGTTCCTTTTTGTATTAATTTTTTTTTTCGTATGTTACAAAAATGTATAATATTTTTAAACCATGTTTAGAAACTCAAGCTCCGTTTATATTTATTTGACAAAATTTTAAAAAATTATAATCAATGCAAAGGTTCGTCATCAGCACCGCTTTACATTATTTCTATAATATTAAAAATTACTGTTTTTTTTTAACATTTTGGCTAAACTTTTCCTATCTGCTGTATAAAATAAAACTAACTTTCACATTTAGGAAACACAATACATAATAGATACAATATAGTTTTAAATCTGCGTATAGGAACAAGAAAATATTATTTATCGTAAAAATTTTTTTTTTTACAAGTAATACACCAATTAAGATCAAATTTATCGGAATAATTCAATCATTTCAAGTATAGTGTATTACTCGAGGTGGGAATCGAACCCACGACCCCCGGAGCAGAAGGCAGAGTCACTGCCCACTGCGCCAACGGGCCAGCCGAATTAAACAAATGCATTCCAGGTATCTCCTGATTTTGATGGTTGGGAAATAACAAGCAACCATATCATTATACCATTTTTACCACGAGCTATTTTTAGAATTGAGTACGAACGTATGATTAGGGGATACTTTTATACTACGCAATTATTTTTGTACTAATAACAGTGTAGGAATATTTAACTATCACAGGAATCGATCCGGTTTATTCTTGTAGCATTTATAATACATATAGACTAGCACGTCACTACAAACGTATTTAATGGGAAATGTCGATTCAGTCTAATAACCGCTACACACGTCTCGATAAAACGTTGCGGAAAAACTGCACTGTTTAAACTGCACAGTTTTATCGATACGTGTGTATGAAAAATGGTTATCGATTAAACAGCACGGTTTTCTCGCAAAGATTTAACTAAACGTGTGTAGCGACTATAAGATGTCGTTTACTGGTCTGGTAGATATCTATTCGCTCTTATCTTAAAGGTAAACTGCAAGTTCGATGCTATTCTCGCTAGCGAGCCTTATTGACGTCATGCTCGCTAGCTACGCTGGATGGCAAGCAGTTGCCTCCTTCAGTGAGAGCAATGCTGTCACGTCAAGTGATGGTATTGTTGTCGCGTTTCGTTTGGTTTGTGAGACTTCCCGGTGGCCTAAACTCGTTATTAAAGGCCAGCAACGCATCTCCTAGCCTTCTGGTCGTGCAAATGTCATTAGACGTTGGTAGGCACTAAGCTGCCTGCTCGTTTGTCCCTTGTAACATAAAAAAAGGGAATTGTAAGCCCAGCTTTTGAAGTGGACATATTTGAGCCATTGAGAAATGTAAAGGGGAAAATATGAAAAAATCTCTCAACTTTTTGAGACCTGTGCAGATATAAGGTTTTAAATTGCCAATGGCCAGCGCCCTAGCTTAGGTTGTTTCAAAAATTATTCTCTAGTACGGATGCAAACTGAATTTATGAATGTGAAAAGCGTATTCATTCTCGAGGTTTATCACATCAAAAGATTGATATTCACGAAATGAGAAATGCATATCGCGTCGGAAATACAATTTCCGAAACACGTTGTCTATTCAAATAAATTGTATTTTCTTTTATTCATTTTGATATACTTTCTTTACCGTTAGATTCATCCTCGAATTAGGTCACACGAATATTTTTTTTGCTATTTTTTCTTGAATACTTTTAATTTTAACATGTTATATCACAAAGTTTTTAACCTACCCTGCCCGTTGTCACCCCTCCCAATAACACAGGCATTAAGTTGTCTACCCTAGGAACAGACGTCCGTGTGTCATATAGTCCTGTATATATTTATTTATTTGTAGATTAGCTATTAGGGTCGTAAAAAAAAGCACAGTTCAACAAATTTATTATAATTTTATTAAGGCCAGCTTGCACTAACTAATCGTTTTGATTGATGAAATAAATAGCATTATACATAAATACTTTACAAATAAAATATTTTATTCCATAAATTAACACTGTAAATACTTCTTTCTTATGAATACATAACGATATAATTCTCTGACCCTTCAAAAAATGCCCCCAGATTACATATTTGCATTTTGCATCTGTAGAGAGCCTTATAACAATTAGGATCATGTTCCCCAAATCTCTAATAATACTAATAAATATACATTAACGCGCACCAAATTACAATAAGACAATATTTAAAGGCATTTCCTTCAATTATATTATCAGTTGAATAATAAAATTAAACTACAAAGAGGTCGATGATACAATTAGGTACAGGTTTTATACAGACAAGACCTTGAATCCAGATAAGACACCTCGTAGAATAAATGTGGCATATTGAGGGTAGATTGGGTTTTGAAATAATATTGAGCCGAGATTGGTGAAAGAACAAGTGTACAAAGTTGCAATCTAAGCACTTGTTGGACGGCTTAACATGTCGTGTTAGACGTTACGCTGTATCAAATTATAATCGTCTTTTATATCTTTAACATGGTGATTATTTTTCTGGTCTAACGGTTCGAACTTACAAACATTATCTTACTACGGGACCTCTAGTTTTGCTTATAAATATATGACATTTTTTCTTAAAACATAATATTTTTCTAATTATTTAATCTTTAATTCATACTATAACCTCTTATTTCCTATAAAGCTTTTTCCAATCCATCTTCATAAGTGAATGTCGAAAAATTCAGCTTAAGGTGGTCTCAGTTTGAACTGTTTTAATGATTAATACTTAAAGCTCGCAATATACCTTCCTTCTTTCGTAACACTTTCAACACCTGTAAAAGTTGTATAAAAGCTTACATCTTCAAGAATAATTAAGATCAAAAAACAACAATAAGTTCTTATAAAAAAAAAAATATTGATGATCAAAATCATTAGTTGCTCCTTTATAAGATATAATCTTTAAATTTTTGTAAGTTCCGCTAGACCAATTACTGTCTAAGGATTTACTATGATAGTACTTGACAAAGATGTGTACCAGAGCGACCTGGGTGTTAAGATCTTTCACGCGCATTAATTGAGTTAATAATCCTGACCTTCTGAGACCAGTAGCCCAGTAATACTTAATGAATGCGCTCGCGAATACTAGCTGTGCCCGTGAATTCGTTCGCGTAAATTCAGTTTTAGCGTTATGATATATAACCTATAGCCTTCCTCGATAAATAGTCTATCTAACACTGAATGAATTTTTCAAATCGGACCAGTAGTTTCCGGGATTAGCGCGTTCAAGCAAACAAACATACAAACTCTTTAGTTTACACATTAGTATAGATTCTACACAGTCATATATGCAGTCACACACACGTAAACACATAGGTCTATATAATAAGAAAGTTACAAAATACCGCGCACACAAACGCAATTCGACCAAAGACAATATTTCTCAATACAATAACAGAGACAAGCAGATAAATTCTACAAATTAACTCGCCGGTAAACACATGTTTTGTTCCCCATATTGCCGCGGCGGCAGCACCTTTGATTTATGGCCCTAGGGTTGGCTGGGAGGATGTGTGTTAACAGGGTTTTTGATTTTGTCCCCATATATTTCTTATACAAAATTAAAGATATTTGTGCCCACATTTCAACTTCTATCTAACCTACATCTTCTGAGAAAGCCCCTTCGCATGTTATCCAGAAGATAAAGGTTTTACTTTGCAGTAATGAGACTATTTTATCACCATTTTCTAGCAGAGCAAGAGAATTTTTTTTCGTTTTCCATTCAGTCGATTGTTATTTTCTGCAGGTGAGCATAATTGTAACAACCTACTGTGTCATTACATATGACTTTAATTCTTGCATAATTTGAAAAGTTCACAAGTATTATTTGAAATTTTTATATAATAGGAATATAAGTTATTTTTGTGAAACAATAAATATGTTTTCATATTGAAATTAATTTATTTGCTTTAAAAAAATATACATGTTTAGTTACATTATGACATGCAAAATATTAAATTAAGATTATTCTAAATTAAATTACACAGCATTCATAATGAATAATCTTAAATGTCTACGTTAAATTCTATACAATTTTTTATGTTATAATACAATACAATATTTTATGCACAATGAAAGTTACTCTATTCAGATAAAAAAAAAACTTCTCTATTCACCATTGGCTTTTTTATGTGATGATATCTTATAAATCGATGAACGCTAGGTGCACGCACGAAAAAGCAAGACTCATTGTCACGTTCTGCCTGAGCCGAGGTTGCAAGTGAGATACTGTAACTAGCGATAGAGCAACTAACTAAATAACTGTTCAGCATTATCATGTAGAATGATTGTCTGTAAATTAATTTTCAGGAAACCTATTCTTTTTATAAGTAATAATCAGGGACAGTTTTTGTTATTACAGGTCCAGCTTCCATAGAAGACCTGGCCAAGCAAGTCATAAGCGTTCGGTTTGTGAGACTTCCCGGTGGCCTAAACTCGTCATTAAGGGCCGGCAGCGCATCTGCTGGCCTTCTGGTCTGCTCCCTTGTAACATAAAAAAAATAACTCAAATTTCAATTAGCGGAAATATTTTTTTAACTTGTCAGCAAATAAGATTTATGTTGTTTTGTATCAATCAGCAAATAAAACCTTTAAACATATAACGCATGAACGTTAGACCTTTCTTCTGTTGATCTATTCAAAAGACATGACGGATTAAGATAGCACTTCTGGGAGTCTATAAATTTTGTAGGACACTTTATAACATACAGCGTTTGTATTTCCGAACGGATACGACTTAGGGACTTTCAAGAAAAGAGCATACTCATTACTCAAAGGCCGGCAACGCATCTGCGATCCCCCTGGTGTTGCAGTTGTCCAAGGGCGTCGGTAGTCACTTAAGAGTACTGCCTGCTCGTTTGCGCCTTGTTATATAAAAAAAACATGAAAAATTTTGAAAGCGCTCAACCAGTTGGTAAAATGGAAAACAATTGATCAAGTAATGTTCATATTAAAATCAGAGACAATAACTGTGAGCACGAGTATTTGGCTGGCCCGTTGGCGCAGTGGGCAGTGACCCTGCCTTCTGCTCCGGGGTCGTGGGTTCGATTCCCACCTCGAGTTGACAAGAACCCTGTCTTCTGCTCCGGGGTTGTGGATGGGATTCTCGCCTGGAGTCTTGGTTTACTATCTATATGTATACAATTCTATATTTATCTATGGCTAGCCCGTTGGCGCAGTGGGCAATGACCTTGCTTTCTGCTTCGGGGGTCGTAGGTTCGATTCCCACCTCGAGTCTGGGTATATTATCCATAAGTATGTATTTATATATTTCTAAAAAAATATATTTGTGTATAACAGCCGGCTGTTACCTATAACACATGCATTAAGTTGTCTACCTTAGGAACAGACATCCGTGTGTCATATAAATAAAATATAACATATACAGGACTATACTTGCTTGAGTCATATAGTCCTATATATATTTATTTATTATTTATTTATTTATCTATACTCTAAACTGTAAATTAAATATAAAATTACTGGTCCGATTTGAAAAATTCTTTCAGTATTAGATAGCCCATTTATTGAATAAGATTATATGCTATATATCATCACGCTAAAATTGAATATATTTTTTTAAATTAATTTTACGCGGACGAAATCGCGAGCTCAGCTAGTAAAAAACATTTGTGTGCCAGGCGACTGTTACCTATAACACAGGCATAAGTTGTCTACCTTAGGAACAGTAATGTAACCATGTTGCATTGTGTTGCTTCACAATGTATGTTATTTTTTGCTGATACAACTATATTGTAATATAACAGATATAATTCCCAAGTACTAACGTAGCAACTACAATATAAACTCTTTATAACGTCGTTAAAAAATCCCTATTACGTAGAAATTAGGTCAATTTGGTTGGCCCGATACATCAGTACACTCTTTATAGTGGAAGAGCCATTCTGTATAATAAAGAAATTTTATTAAGATAGTATTTTATTGCGTACTGGTATTTATAATATGTAATAACCTTGCTACAAGTTAAATCTTTGAAGGACGGAAATTTCTAAGAAAAAGTTATTATTGTTTCATGAAGATGATTCCACCAAATGCATGAACCCACAATATGCATAAAATATTTAAGAAAATACAAAACAAAAATTGGCATAGCAAAAAACGTAAATAAAATTAACTGGTGTTTCGTATAGTAATAACTAACCTCAAAAGTAAAAAATATAAATTATTTTAATTTGTAACAAATATTTGGTATATTTTTTACTCTATCCATATACTAAAAACTCTTTATAACGAATAACAATGCTCGGTCCCTTCAGATTAATTATAAAGAGTTTACACTCTATTTACTTGTAACAGCTGATACAACCTGTAATGTTATTTCTACTCTCTGTAAACTATACACGGTTTTTTTAATGTATGCAACTGTTTAATTTGTTTATAGAGTAATGCAAGACTTCCTCATTTTCATCGCTAGGTTAATTAGCTATTGCTGCGACCAGGTGAAAGATAGGTGACCCATTCTAACAGAGATTTATATTTGATTCATAACACTGGAAATTTTTCGCTATTATAAGCAAAACATTATCCAGTATTCTTTCTTAGACTACGAAACGAAACTAATAAAAAGTACATATTACATTTACACTTTTAAACAACAAGGAAAGTGTCTTGCACTGGCAATAGATCCATAACACTGGAAATTTCTTATTTTTGTAAGCAAAGTTCATCCAGTATTTTTTCTGAGGGTGTAAGCAGAACTGTCGAAAAGTTGATGATGCATTTACACTTTTAAACAACAAGGAAAGTGTCTTGCACTCGCAATAGATCCATAACACTGGAAATTTCTTATTTTTGTAAGAAAAGTTCATCCAGTATTTTTTCTTAGGGCGTAAGCGGAACTGTCGAAAAGTTGATGATGCATTTACACTTCTAAACTACAAGGAAAGTGACTTGAACTCGCAATAGATCCATAACACTGGAAATTTCTTATTTTTGTAACCAAAGTTCATCCAGTATTTTTTCTGAGGGCGTAAGCGGAACTGTCGAAAAGTTGATGATGCATTTACACTTCTAAACTACAAGGAAAGTGTCTTGAACTCACAATAGATCCATAACACTGGAAATTTCTTATTTTTGTAAGGAAAGTTCATCCAGTATTTTTTCTTAGGGCGTAAGCGCAACTGTCGAAAAGTTGATGATGCATTTACACTTTTAAATAACAAGGAAAGTGTCTTGCACTCCAAATAGATCCATAACACTGGAAACTTTCCACCGCTACAAGCAAAGTTCACTCGGTATTTTGTCTTAAGGCTTTAAACCTACTGTCGAAAAGTTGATGATGCATTTACACTTTTAAAGAACAAGGAAAGTGTCTTGCACTCGAAATAGATCCATAACACTGGAAACATTTCACTCAGTATTTTGTATTAAGGCTTTAAGCCCAACTGTCGAAAAGTTGATGATGCATTTACACTTTTAAAGAACAAGGAATGTGTTTTGCAGTCGCAATCGATCCATAACACTGGAAACTTTTTGCTATTCTCATTCAGCCACCGTACAGTTATCCAGCGATGTTATTGACACAATGCAAGGCTAGTATGGGGTGGACGCCCTCGCAACTTGCCTCCAAACACATAAAAGGATATACTTTGTCGAGTCGATATATCGAAAAGTGCTCGCGCTTTGATGAAAGAGCTTGGGAATAAATTGCTCCCATCTAAGCTGTTGTAATACAAGGAATTCCCAACTGAGATTGCCGTCAGCTCTTCTCAGACTAGGTCGGAAGAAATCCTTGTAATCTTTCAAGTAATATATGTCTTATGTATCTAATATACATAATATATATATATGTATAGGACTATATGACACACGGACACGTCTGTTCCTAAGGTAGACAACTTAATGCCTGTGTTATAGGTAACAGCCGTCTGTTATACACAATTTTCTTTTTTTCTTAAATATATAAATACATACATATGGATAATACACCCAGACTTGAGGCGGGAATCGAAACCACTCCCGGAGCGTAAGTCAGGGGCACTGCCCATCGCGCCAACGGGTATATAAGCCTCAGATCATATATCACGAAATCTTGAAAACCGCGGGACGTACAAAAATGAAATTTGACGATGAAATAGTTTATAATTAGTTGATGATTCATTCAGAGGAAGAAATATGGACAGCGCAACTTCTGGTAAACAAACCTTTTTTTGATTAATTTTATATATTTTTTAATTAAAGAGATTACTTTTAATTATCTTTAAAATGGCGTTATCTTTAATATTTTCATTACCTTTATGCAAATTATCTCCATTCCGTTATAAAGCATTAACAGTAAAAATAAATAAGAAATAAGTATTTTTCAATTGTAAAACACTTGCAATTTGAATTGCGGTATTATAAGAAATCCCTCTTGTATATTTTATCATAATTACAAAACGTTACAAGCCGCGAGTGAATGCAATTTTTTTCGCAGCGAGTTTGCAGTTTTGATTCTTTTCCTCGTACCACTCGGTTGCTGCAAAGAATGTGACGGGCGACCAGTGATCCTTGAGATAAAATTTATTTAGAACATTTTAATTCGATCACTACTTCGTGTATGTATGTGCATTTCAATAAAATTATATTTATGTAACTGCCGTTGTGAACAAAGATAAGAGGCGTTTTAAAATACACTTCATAACCAGTTGTAACATGATTCGAGAAACCCTACTTTAAATTGACTGTAGGGGCAATCTATATAATAAACTAGCTGACGGATGGGATTTCGTCTGTGATAAGCTTATTTTGATAGTACAATGCGAAGTCATTAGTTCTATAAATGCAGTTTTGTCGATTTATAACCACTAGAGATTGCCCGCTGGCCGTAATTCGCCCACAAACCTTTTTGCGTACGACATATATTGTTCTATTCACAAAAAAAATAAATTTGACAGTTAATAACGTGTTAACACGGTTGTCACGCTTACGCTTTGACATTATCCAATACATGTGTGTGTGAATAGCGTAAATCGTTTGGCATTGGTGTGCGATTAAGATAATTTTAATAATTTAATATTGCATATTTCAAAATATTAGCATTCTCACACCTTCCTCTATGTGAAATACAATTGTGCCAAATTTCATACTCCTCCGTCCGCGCAACTTTCATAAATTGGTACCTAAAGTTTTCGCTTCATGTATATAAATTTGTGAACGTTTACTTTTGCTAAATTTTTAAACAATTTCAGACCATGTGCAAGTATTGTGATCGCAATGGACCACGATACCCGAACACGAAGAAACTATATTTTTAGACAAATTAAGGTTTTGAACTGTCACTGTCCTTATTTTTTCAATTTTGCAAGCTACCCTAAATGTAAGCTAAGCCATTCTGAATGTTTGATTCACCTGGGACCACTGAGCGACCATTTTTAAATTTGAATTTTGACTGCCTTTATCCTTATAGTCCAATCGTGCAGGATTGACTAAAATCACCGGTCTTTATTCGTTCGACAGCCCCTGGGGCCACTGAACGTAGCATATTTTATTCCTTTTTCCCGTTCCCAAGTCTAGAGCGCTCGCATCCCGTGCATATGTCTTCCTACTTTTATTTTTAATTCTAGTGAAAAGGTGGTCTTGAGAAGGGCAATGTCTTCTAGGTTTATACCCTTTAGAGCAGGTGTTGCACAATATTCGAGAGGATTCCTGGAATTTCTTGCGTGCGCGTGGATTATTATTTCTATATATAGACGTGAGTTTACTTCACATAAAATGCCGTCTACTGGGTTAGTGTCATGTTATATTTATAGGACTGAAGTCCTTGCAACATGCTCGTGGCACTAAAAAGCTTCATGATTTCCGTTTCCGTAGGCAGAGAAATTGTGCGAGGCAAAAAGTGTCTGGAAAAGAGCACAGTTGTGGACTTTAGGACATCGAGGTGATGAGGGTGGAATTTTAAATTTTGGCGGGATGTCCTATGATGAAATTCAGCTGCCGGTATCAGTCCGAACAATTCCTCCGAACACTCCCCATGATACATGCGGTAAAAGATGCAGAGTGAAGCCACATCTCTCCGCATTGGGTTCACAGTACTCAAAACAAATTAATAATCTTAATGTATTATGCATTATAACTTATGTAAAACAGAGGATTAAGTAAGTAAGGGTCACAAGTCCCGGGCACCGCTACGGTTCCTACCTTTGCAACGCGATAGACCCGACACGGTGAATTCATGGAATGCTAAGAAATTCATTTCGCCCTTATATTGGGAGGGGGAGAAGGGGGAAGATGTAGGTGTGTGTGCCTGAGTTTATATATGGAAGATAGACCAGTACTTGACGGCAATCGCATTTTGTCGAGGTTGTTCCCCTGTTGTAGCATAGTTATGGGGGAGAAGTTACTTATTAACTTCGATTTGCAAGTTGTGTAATAACAATTATATATGTTTAATTCATTGTTGACTTTGTTGTGTAAACAGAGAGATATGCAACGTTGTGAGCACCTGCCAGTGTACATAAAAAAGGCATGAGCTATTTTGCAAACGTTTACAAACCAAATGCAAAAGTAGCACCTAGTTTCTAAACAACATATCTCATGTCATAAAATGACACGCATTATCGCATGTTGCAGTGGCACCTACAAAAACCATGTTTAAAAGAAGACAGTTTATGAGACAATAGACATATTTATGTAATCGACTGAATAAAAATATAAAGTCCCTATGTCTTACAGGGACTGCAAAGTTACTGTAACCAATTTTGTTAAACTTAAGACTTTTTTTGTATGTTACAAGGGGCAAAGGAGCAGGCACCCATGGACATTTACATGACTAGAAGGCTAGCAAATGCATTGTCGTCCTTTAAGGATGAGTTTAGGCCACCGGGAAGTCTCACAAACCGATCGAAACGCGACAACAATACCATCACTGGACGTGGCAGCATTGCCGTCACTTCACGCCGATCTAATGTGAGAAAGAGGTAAAATGAATAATGACATTAAGGCACTTCTACAGATCAAGTACAATATAGACATATACACAAACACATGAACACACATATACACACTCTGACATAAACATATGTACACTAAAATCTTGTAATAACATTTAAAATATGTAAAATTCAAATTCATTTTATATGGCCTAATGTTATGTAATATTTTATGGAAGAGCGGAGTCCCCTAACAGAGGTAATTTTTTACTCAAAAGGGGATTCCTATCGTATATTCTGGAAATTGTACACAATATGACTGAATAAAAAAAAATATCGTTATTTTTCCTGTTTTTCGTACAAGTCACTTATTTGCTTAGTCTTGAAAACGTGTTCATGGTTTTCTAATTTTTGAAGCTTTTATTCTGAATATTATGACGTGTTGTTTAAAATGATTGAGATTTTTTCTATCTCTATAGTAGGGTCCATATTGCTTGGCAAAAACGTACGTTGACCCCTCGTGAAGACCCGCTAAGGCATCGTTTCTCAAACTTTTTTCAACGCACGATTATTTTTGAAAATTATCTGCGTGACGTCGAAGTCGAATGGATCATAGTCCTATTAATATATGTGGATAAGTAAAAAAAAATAATTTGTTATAGAAATTGAGGAATATCGGTATTTCTAGAAAATAGTGTCGGGAAATTTTATTGACCTAGCCCATGTATCACCGATTTTTCGCAATTATAATTATTCTACTCGAAATAAAACAAAAATAAGCATTACAACAGCTTTTGTAACACTTACAAAATTACTTTGTGAAAATAATAAAAACCCGAGTTGAGTAGAACTTTGAATGCCGTTGTCGTTTTCTTACGTCACAAAATGGTCGAGGGAGGCATCCAAAATTTTACTCAAATCGTGTTTTCATTATTTTGATGAAGTAAT
This sequence comes from Charaxes varanes, assembly GCA_024363005.1. Classification (NCBI taxonomy): domain Eukaryota; kingdom Metazoa; phylum Arthropoda; class Insecta; order Lepidoptera; family Nymphalidae; genus Charaxes; species Charaxes varanes. The sequence continues at coordinate 108,950 of JANCMC010013033.1, read as the reverse complement.
TTTGTGTTACACAAAAATCCATCAAACTTCGACGTCGCGCAATAATGTACGTATAAACGCGCCTTGGAAAAAAATTGTGAATCGATGCATAAACGGCTCTTCACGAAGGGTCAACGTACGTTTTTGCCAAGCGATATGGTCACTACTATAACTGATCAGCGCCTGATAAACCTGTAGTGGTTAATATTGTTTACCTAAATACATGCTTTTGCTACACCCAAAGAGACGCTCGCTGAAGAGAGAGTGCGGATTTCTCGACCGAATTCATTCAATTTTAAGTTTAGTATGTTATACAATGAATGTTTGTTTATTACTCTTTCAATTTGACTTTTAATATCTTCCTAATAGCCGCTACACACGTTTCGTTAAATCGTTGCGAAAAAACTATACAGTTTAGCTGCACAGTTTTATCGATACGTGTGTATGAAAAATCCTTATCGATTAAACTGCACAGTTATTTCGCAACGATTTAACTGTACTGTTTATTCGCAAGTATTTAATTGTACTGTTTCTTCGCAACGATTTATTGACGCGTGTGTAGCGGTTATAACTAAGTTTACCGTTCGAATATTAAATTATTTAAAAACTTAAACTCGTGCAAAAACATAATAATGAAGTAAGTAGTAAACGAAAGTATATGTAGTGAAAACTATTAAAGATATGTATGAATTAACATCAATTTATACTTAGTTGCTATTACCAAAAGCATAGGTACCTACTTATTTTGATTTTCCGACCCAAAGTTTATCACCTCTACCGTTATCTTCAATAGACAATTAGTTTATACAATTTCTCTATAAAAATCACGTTTTTATTTTGATAAATGTTACTTGCAAAATTGTAATAAGTAGATACTAGAAAATGTTTCAGCTACTTCGACCCAAGTGTTAACATCCAAAGCCCATTCGAAACGGACATCTGCAAAGTTATTTTTCCCTTCCCTCTGTGTCCGTTTCAACTTGCGAGATTTGGCTAGCGGTTAATAAGGGTCCAGCTAACAGCTACATTTAGAAACATCTGCTTCAGACTCCAGGGGTTTTATAACGTTGTCTCTTTCCTTTAACTCGAAAGCGTCAGCCTGTAAGAAATAAACACTGTATTAATGTTTTGTACCATTTGCTAATACACCTATAAAAATGGCCAATGACCAAAAGCGTGTCAAGACACGCTTATATTGAAGGGTTCCGTATCTGATACGCTATAAAGGAATTTGTTAAATAACTTCAAAATTTGTTGTCCGATTTCGTTCAGAATAATTTTCTTAACGAGTTTTTAGCATGTTCTATCAATATGGGAAGTTTGAAGTCTCTACGTCTAATAGCTTGGAAATGCTAGGGGGTCCAACTTACGGGCAGACAGACGGACGTACGAACGGACAGAGCGAAATTATAATGGTTCCTTGTACAACTACGGAACCCAAAAAACTTTCTTTGAAGCATAACCATAAAGTAATTTAGTAGATAAGGATTGAAATTAAACTAAAGTGACTAAAGTGTGAAGTGAATAAATTGTTTTAGTAAAATGTGTGTCCAATAAAATATACGTCGTGTTAATATTGGAAAAGGTATAATTATAATTTTGAACTTGGAAATATTCTATAGAATTTAGATAAACTAATTCCCTTTACACACGTATCGATAAATCGTTGCGAAAAAACTGTGCAGTTAAATCGAATATTCTTAGAGCTCCGTAAACTGCCGAAATCAGCAAACGCTATCCAAACACACCGATAAAACTGTGCAGTTTAACCGACAACGATTTTTCATACACACGTATCGATGTAACTGCGCAATTTAAACTGCACAATTTTTCGCAACGATTTATAGATACGTATGTAGCGGCTTTATGACTTCACGAGGGAATATTATTTGCACCTGATAAATAATAATTAGAAGAATTTATATTTATCACTGTAGGTATAGGTTTTGATGAAGCAGGTGTCATCCTGCTAAAGGTGTGTAACCAAAAAAAGTGTTTAAGGTTCCGGGACCAGATTTTGGTGTCGTGACGTGTTAGATTACACGGAAGTACTACGGTATCAGATACTTTAGACGCCGGTAACGTAAGGGCTTATTCAGCCATATGTGTGGCATCCGCTTTTAGGTGCAATGGCTAGAGGAAATCCTGCTCAAGTCAATTCTTTACTGGAATCTATAGCATATTATTTTATCTCGTCAGATTTTTCACACGAATAAAATTAGGTCAATATTTTTTAAGCATATGCATTACAGCAGTGAGGCTGTGACTTAATTTTTTTTTAGATTTTAATACGTTATACGTCATTAACGATGTTTACTACTAAGTTAACTTAAGTGCGTTCAGTCTAAAAATGCACGTCACTCCGAAGTATTCACATCTTCATGCAAAATGGTGTGTAGACGCAATACACGCAAGCTATTCAATATCATAGGCGCTTTATTGATCTTGCAGTGGTTGGGTTTGAAATAAAATCCCTGCACACACATAAGTAAGCGTTACAAATTTAGTGGAGGGGCGTGCATTTTTAGACTGAACGCAGATAACCATACAAATTTTTACAAAACAACAATCACCTTAGTTTCTCGGTATTCCCGTATTTTTCTTGCTAACGTAAGAAAAGCTTCCTCTATATTGATATTGTTTTTGCAAGATACTTCAAAGAATGGCATCTCAAAATCGTCTGCTATCTGGAAGAGGGTTAAAAATTTAATCATCATCCCGAATTGAATTACAATATTAAATCTATCCATTGTTCAGTTTTAACGTCGTGTTAAAAAAAAAACACGCTTATTAGTAAGGCGTGTTTAACAGTGAAAAAAATTTTTTAAAAGATAAAAGTGCTTGGAATTGAGTCGCTCCAGCTTTGTACTCTGTATATGCAAATGCAATAAACTCATTTATGTAAGAACTGTATTTAAAAGTTTAAAAGGCTTTCGAGTTTCTTGCTTATTCTTCACTTAGCCCGGCTTTTTTGAATCACTGGTCGCTTTTAGAATATTTGACGATTCAAAAGAGCTTGCAAAAGTCTACTTGAATAAAATATTATTTGATTTGATTTGAATGCGTATACCATCCTGCAAATGTATATATAAAGCGAAAGGTCACTTAACACGAAATCTCGAAAACCGCGGGACATACAATGACGAAATTCAACGAGGGAGTAGTTTAAAGTTAGTAGACATCCGCTTAATGAGATTTTTCGATCTAAGGGCAAGTTTCAGTTTACATGGGCGAAGTCGTGGGAAACAGCTAGTATTAAATATATATAACAAGGGGCTAACAGTAGCTGGTTCCCCTGACTACCGATACCTAAGGATAACTGCACTACCTGAAGGTTTGCAGATGTGTTGCTAGGTCTTTGAGACGTACGTTGTTAAGTTCTGTCAGTTCGAAAACGCCGAAGCTTATAGCAACTGATTCCACACACTCCTAATTCCTGTAAGGCTAGCTAATATTTATGTAGAATTTATCTAAGGGAAGGTAAGGCTAACTAATATTTAAGTAGAATTTATCTAAGGCAAGGTAAGGCTAACTAATATTTAAGTAGAATTCATCTAAGGCAAGGTAAGGTTGGCTAATATTTAAGTAGAATTTGTCTACGGCAAGGTAAAGCTAACTAAATATTTACCTTTTGGCCCCTTTCTTTTGGAACTGCTCTGTGATTTTCATGAACATCACACTTATTGCCAACTAAAACTTTTATAACATCGGGTGAGGCGTACTGTAATAAGGTTAAAACCACATTATAGTCACGTATGTTTCTTTTTAAATTATTATAGTCATGTACAAAAAAAGTGTAAAATTTCATAAGCAATTAAAAAATCGGTCGTTATGCAGTTTGGTTACTTTTACACAAAAAAGCATATATTTTATTCTTCTCGAAGTTGTTGACTGCACTCTAATTAGTGGTATTCCGCCGGGAAAGGCTGACATTCCGCGCAAAACGTAACCCTGTTACGGAAAGATTAGAAGCTAAGGCGATCAACGGGCGATCCCCTTGACCGCTTCGCTGCTATTTTTTTTT